>OY720459.1:7180000-7390000 GCA_963082715.1 Harpalus rubripes | reverse complement strand
CACACACACACACACACACACACACACACACACACACACACACACACACACACACACACACACACACACACACACACACACACACACACACACACACACACACACACACACACACACACACACACACACACACACACACACACACACACACACACACACACACACACACACACACACACACACACACACACACACACACACACACACACACACACACACACACACACACACACACACACACACACACACACACACACATACGGACATCATCGTAAAAATGTTATATTCGGATACTAGGGACCTTAAAACGTGCTTATTCATTAAAATCTGGATATGCGATTTTTAGCATGAATACAATACCTCTCTTAGCGTACTTCCGGTTGTCCAATTGTTACCAAAACTGACTGGACTCTTCCCATTATTGTTAGATTGAGGAATCCGTAGTTAAAAATGTCTTAAGTCTCATAGTATTTGAGATATAGTGAATCCAACATCCACACACACACACACACATCCCCACACACACACACACACACACACACACACACACACACACACACACACACACACACACACACACACACACACACACACACACACACACACACATACGGACATCATCGTAAAAATGTTATAATCGGATACTAGGGACCTTAAAACGTGCTTATTCATTAAAATCTGGATATGCGATTTTTAGCATGAATACAATACCTCTCTTAGCGAGAGGTAAAAATATCCAATAGATATTGATTTGACAACTAAAAATCCAATTTTTGTTATATATCAACATACTTGATTGGTAAAAAAATTTAACCAGTTGTTAAAAATTAACCACTGAGTTACAGAATAGGCCCGAATATGCTCTGATGATATGTATTTTTTTTTTATAATTGATCTAGGTTCTCATCCACTCCTCCGGCGCCATCCAGTGTCTAGACCAAGGTAACTTCCCACACCCAGTGTCCTGCAAGAAGTTCATCGCTTGTGCCCGGATGGAACGCGGGGACGTGATAGGCTGGGAGTACACGTGTCCTCAAGGACTCAGCTTCGACCCAGTCGGAGGTATCTGCAATTGGGCGGCCGGACTTGGTTGCCGAGAATAGGACATTATACTGTTTTTATGACTAGGAAAAGTGCAAGAAAATTCTATTTTGTTGTACGCATTTCTAACATAGACATACAATTCATCACAAAAAAAAAAACGAACTCGGAGTAGGCTATGAACAAAAGAAGGTATGTCTTATTGAAATTATTTAATGTCAATGTTATCTAAAGAACACGGTGTAGTATCTATAGGTGAGTGCACGACGTATTCCAATGCATTACGAAGAATGGCTAACTAACTGGGCTAGTTCATACAGTGTGCCGCTAGATGTCAGGTTTTGTTGCGACCCGGTTTTTACACAAAATATTTAAAATATTAAATTATTCATATATAACGCATAATATTATATATTTTCAATCATTACCTTTTATCTTTTGTCAATTCTATGTATGTATTTTATACAAATTCCATACAAAAATGTTTCTATACTTCCAGTAAAATTATAAAACAACATATGTCAAATGCACTTGACATTGACACCTTTCAATCAGAAATTTATTTTAGTACCTGTTTCTGTGATTATAGTGTAGTTGGCTGCCGCTAAATTGGACATTTTGGCACCTTAAAAAGACTAAATTTCTTTTTATTTGATCCATACCCTGTTGTGCATCTTGTAGCAAAACATTTTTTGTCAAATGGTAACGGGTCGCGTTAGCGCCATTTTGTTTCCCAGTTAATTAGCCATGTCAACGCATCTCATGCTCTCACCTATAGATACTACACCGTGCTAAAGAAATAAAAATAAATTAGAAAACGGCGAATGGAAATATTATTTTGCTGCCTATTACAATAAATTTCAGGAAGAATGATCAGACATACGTTTCTCTGTTCATAGCCTACTCCAAATTAGATTTTTTTTAACACTGTATCATTTATACATATAATTATCATTATTCATCATACAGTCTTACATCCAAAAATACTTATTCATATAATGTAGGTACATCCATAAAATATTTATACATCACTTGCATTTTTTTTTTATTCGCACTATTTCATCTTTTTTTCTACTACAAAAATTATTGTTCTGTATCAGATTTTAAAGTGTGCTTTAAAATTTGCCTTTTAAAAATTATAACGGAATTTTTTAACCGTCACTGAACATTTTAATGTACTCCTATACAGGATGTTCATTTTTAAGTGGCTACCATTGCGATCTCGAGAACTATAAGAGATACAAAGTTAGTTAAATTAACAAAGTATTTTTATTTTATTCAATGATAAACTGAATAAAAATTTTCAACCAGTGATTTTTAAAATATGGATACCATATTTTAAATAGAAACATATATTTATTATATTTGCTTTTTTTGAGAAATTTTTTTATAAAATTTTGAATTAATGGACCTTTTCAACTTAACGGCTATCTCTTTCTATCGCTGCAAATAGTAAGAAAATGGCGCGAACAACTGCCAGTTGGGCTGTCAAACGAAACGTCAAAAATATTAAAGTCATTCACCTGTATTCTCAGTGAAAATTTGCATCGTTAGACATTTTAATTTCAATAAAAGCTTTTGTAACTTATTTCGATAAGATGTTTTTAAAGTTATCTGAGATATTCTCACATTTTACGTCTAAATATTTTAGAAATAAACGCCATAGATCTCAGTTGTTTTTACTATGCGCAGATCCCCATTGCGCATATCTTCTATCTCTAAATTGGAAAGGTCCATTCCCCCAAAATGTGATATTAATAAGAGTGCCATGATTGAAAAAAGTGAGTGTATTTAAAAAAGAACTTTTCGTCGTGTGTGAATTAATCCATTTTTATTAAAAATGATATGAAAAGGACATTCTTATTTGACAGAAGTAGCATTAAACAAAGTATTCAATTTTTTCAGTCAAGCACTCTTCATAATCATATTTTGGGGGAATTCAAAACTTTAAAAAAAAATTTCTCTAAAATTTTGTTATGTAAAGTTATGAGACGTATATCGTTGGTTTCAGAATAAAGAGCTCTATTGAATGAGCAAATAAAAGTATACAAGATGTAACAGTTAAACGAGCTACCTCAAATAATTTCTATACTATTAATGATACAATAAAATACCATTAAACAATTTTATAGAAGACCAAGGGGGACATCCGATTAGAGAAAAAAATATTTTTTTAAACCAGTGGTTCTTAATTTACAATACAATGTAATATTTTTTTAAATGGGATGATATATGTATATATATATATATATATATATATATATATATATATATATATATATATATATATATATATATATATATATATATATATATTTAGGCCCATTTGATAAAGTATTTTTTTCTGAATTCAACCGTATAATCACTTTATATCTTTACATAACAAAAATATTGAAAAATATTCAATTGAAATTTAAATAAATTTATATTTTATAGTCCTTTTTCAGTAGGCTATGTATGAAAAACAAAAACTTGTGTTTGTCTATTTGAATTATTTAAGATATAAATCAAACAGAACACTGTTCATAACGTTATTAACAAACATTTGTTTCATTTTAATTTAAGATCAATTGTTTTTCTTACATAGCCTACTGAAAAATATTTATAAAAATCATATTTACTTAAATTTCTATTTAATTTAATTAATAGGATATAAAATAATCACATGGTTAAATTCATAAAAAAAATACTTTATCGAATAAGCATAAAAAATATATATCATCCCATTTAAGAAAATATAACTTTGTATTGTAACTTGAGAACCACTGGTTTAAAAAAATATTTTCTCAAATCAGATGTCTATAAAATTGTCTAATAGCATTTTATTGTATCTTTAATAATATAGAAATTATTTGAGGTAGCTCGTTTAGCTGTTACACCCTGTATGTTTCCATTTAAAATACAAAAAAATGGTATCCATATTTTGAGAACCACTGGTTAATGTTTTGCAGTTTATCATTGAAAAACCCATGTAAAATAAAGATTATTTGCTAATATAACCAACTTCGTATCTCTTATAGTTAAAAATGAACAACCTATTTTTTAATATTGTTCCAATAAATTTTAAATACAAACATACAAGTACATAGGTACGAATTACGAAACCTCGAGATTTATAAAAATTAAATTATAGTTAAAATAATATTTAATAAAAAAAATTATGGTGAAAAACCATAAAGGAAATACCATCTACAGGGACTATCTACAATACATGGCAAACATTGATATACATATTTTTATAGTGTAGAATGATTTTTTATTAAGGCAAGTGTCCAATGAACTGATATAGGTAAACGCTGATTTTTAAAATGTATGTTATTTATATTGTACATATGCTGTATTATTCGCATGTATTCAGATTTTTATTTTATAGTAATTATATTAAATATGAATTAAATAATAAAAAACAATTTTTTATATTGTAATTATTGACCGTATTCTGTTCAACATTGTATATACAGACCTGTAAATAATGAACACACTTGGAAAGAAAAAAAATTATATGTGACAGTCGCTGCGATTTACAGTTTTGAACAGAATATAGCCATGTAGATATTTGTAATAAACCCATTTCTTTATTAAAACAACAGTTGTCTAAAAAATTGAGTGTGTAAAATACATTGTATTTGTTCTAAAATGAATAAAACTTATAAAAAAAATAATATATGCTTTTATTTTACAGCCCCTATTATTGATTTTCAGTGAAAAAACGTTCATTTTAAATTTTTGAAGTACTCTTCTCTTTCCTGTTACCTGGATACCATCAGAAATTTTCAACAAAATTCGACGAAAAGGGTGCCCAAAAGAGTAAATTTTTTCAGTGCATAGATGCTACTTCAGGGTAGCATCTATACACGCAGTAAAAAATTTTTTGGTGTATAGATGCTACTTAAAAGTTTCTTTTTTGAAGCATCCATGCACCAAAAAATTTTTTATTTCGTGCATGGATGCTTCTTTTTTGAAGCAGCCATGCACGCAATAAACATTTTTTCGGTGCATAGATGCTACCTTGAAGTAGCACCACTTTTGTCGAATTTTGTTGAAAATTTCTGGTGGTATCAGGATGAGAAATGAAAAGAGCACTCGGAATTTAAAGTTTTTTAAAGGATATACGCTTTAGAAAATTGTCGAATTATATATAGGCATGTATTTAAAATATAAATATAAGATATATTTAAAAAATCAACAAAGTTTAGAGGTCAATGACGTTTTGAACAAATACCTATCAGTAAAAGAATAAATAAAACTTTTTTTAAAATAAAAATAAATATTTATTGCAATAATTACAGGTACAGTATTGTTACAAAATTAATAATAGTACACCCTCTACACAATAAATAACAATCACAATTAGAACAATTACAAACATTTTATATGTATTATAAGCTAAAAGTAATTCATGGGTGAAGGTAAGGCGTACGTTCTTTGAAAAAAAAAATATTTTTTTTGAATATATCCTACACTATCTTAATTTTATAATTAAATTAATTATTTAATAATGTATTCTGAGATGTCCTTAAGAGCTCCTTGGTCCGCTCTTGATCCTGTAATCACACAGAAAAACATTATGAAACAGTTATTTCCAAAAACCCACTTCAGACTTCAATAACTCCCTTAACATCAACCCCTAGGGGCTCAGATTTGGCTATCCCTTAGTCCTTTGCCCCTAGTTAACGTACAATTTGAAATAAATCGGAGTCAAAAAGATTTTTTTGCCAAAAAAACACCACCTTTTTCAATTTCGATCGGGAAAAAAAATTTTGAGTTAGACATGGCAACCCCTTAATTCGACCCCAAGGATTTCGAATCCGACGTCCAAATTGGGATTTGATTATAGCTACCGGAATCGATATTTTAAGAACGCAAGTGGAAAACAGGAGGGTAGATCCATAACCTATAAAAAAATCCGATGTGGCTAGCACATTACCTTCCTTCAGTTATATGAGGCATTTACGAAAATTCTACCAGTGAACTGTTACCGGTAAACAGCTGTTTATCTGGTTATAGCTACCGGAATCGATATTTTATGAACGCAAGGGGTAAACAGGGGTAGATCCATAACCTATAAAAAAAATTGAAAGTTATAACCTGATAAAAAGCTGTTTACCAGTAACAGTTCACCGGTAGAAGTTTCGTAAATAACTCATATAACTGACGGAAGGTAATGTGCTGGTCACATCAGATTTTTTGAAGGGCAATTTAGAAAATCGCTATTCCCTTGTTTTGTATACAGGTTAGTCACGACAGAGTTTCAAATTCCATTTGTTTGCAATCCGAAATACAATTTACAAAAATCTGATGTGGACAACACACGACTTTCTTGTACGCAACACTAATATGAAGTATAGACTCGATTATAAAATAGCACGTATTTGACATTAACATCTATTTTTTAATTTTTTGTCCTAATCCATAGCAAGCTTCATTACAAAAACCAAAAAGTATATGTTTTAAATTTATATATCTCGCTTATACGAAGAGCTAATTTAATAATACTTGGATGTGCTAGACGTAGAATTTAATTCTCTAAAACTCTTATTTATTTCTAAAATCAAAATGAAACCATTTTATTCAAGAAAAACTGTTAACAACTTCAGGTAATATATCACTTCCGGTTAGCCTGTTTTAACCAAAATCTGCTATGTTATTCCAATTGATATAAAAGTCTTATATACCAAATTTGAAACGTTTTGGATTATATTTTAATATAGTTTTTCATTAAAATCTATTATAGGCTTCAAATAAAGTACCATTTCTGGTAATTATGTAATGGGCAAAAAGAGAGGTGCACAACTAGATGTTATAGAAGTCCTAAATACAAAATTTCAACTTTCTACGGCTTACCGTTTTTGAGCTATGCGAGATACGTACGTACAGACGTCACGACGAAATTAGTCAGAATGCATTCAGGGATGGTCAAAATGGATATTTACTTCCTTTACTTCGTACAAGGAAGTAAAAAGATTCAATATATTTTCCTCAAACTATAGTATTGTCCATTAAAAAAATTCCCGAATATTTAGTATGTGATATTTGTTATGTTATGACATACCTTCAATGGTTTTTACGTCGTAATATCTTCTTTTACACATCTAAATATTATCTTCAAACAACAGGAAAAATTTATTTTGTTACAACGAAAAATAAAAGCCAGATTTATATAAAACAACAGTTATTAATACATAAATAATTATTTTACAAATGCTTTTTATTTAGATTAGTGTAACCTATCCCCACACACGTCATCAACACTTTATCTGCACCGGGTACTTCATCTTCCTCTTCCGGTTCATGGTGCTCTAATTTAAACGTAACGCCAAAGAATTCTTTCAGATGTTGAAGAAAGGCAATGGTGTATTCAGAAAGAGGCCCCACTATGAACTTGCTGACGTCTTTCTGCCCTAGGGCCATAAATAAAACGGCGAGAGATTGGAAGGCTGAGTCGCAACAACCGCCGAAGAAGATTTCTTCGAGGAGGCGGTGGGCGCATTTGGTGCCGAGGTCTTCTGGGCTGGAGGGGAGCTGGCCTTCGGAGACGACGTTGGAGACCTGGAGAATTTTTTTTAAAGTTATATACAGGGTGTAAATGAAATAAGTCTATTAAATTTAACCAGTAATGTAACTCGACGAGAGCAACAATATTTCTTAATAACTTTTTATCTCTCGCTAAGAGAGGTATTGTATTCATGCTAAAAATCGCTTATCCAGATTTTTGTGAATAAGCACGTTTTAAGGTCCCTAGAATCCGATTATAAAACATGTGTGTGTGTGTGCGTGTGTGTGTGTGCGTGCGTGCGTGCATGCGTGCGTGCTTGCGTGTGTGTGTGTGGATGTGTGGGTGTGGATGTGTGTGTGTGTGTGTGTGTGTTTGTGTGTGTGTGTTTGTGTGTGTGTGTGTGTGTGTGTGTGTGTGTGTGGGTGTGTGTGTGGGTGTGGATGTGTGTGTGTGTGTGTGTGTGTGTGTGTGTGTGTGTGGGTGTGGATGTGTGTGTGGATGTTGGATTCACGATAACTCAAATACTATAAGACATAAGACATTTTTAACTACGGATTCCTCAATCTAACAATAATGGTAAGAGTTGATTAAGTTTTGGTAACAATTGGACAACCGGAAGTAGTAGTTACAAGAAAAAAATCATCTAAATATTATTTATCGAAAATTTATGTAAATACTTATATTAAAGAAAGTTATTATATCTTCTATAGATTTAGAGATAACGAAATGCATATAAAATAATTTGATGTAAAAATTCTCAAATCAAACTACTTGAAGGCAAGAAATTCAAATGTTTGTAATTGACACATAAATGTCACTGTCAAAAATATTTGTACATTATTATGAAGATTATAAAAATAAAAAAAGTCAACAACGTAAAAGAATATACGTAAAAAAGAATATGAGGAATTTGCGAAAAAATTACGAATATAAAGAAAAAGAAAAGATAAGTAGAAAAAAAAATTCAGGATATTGAATACTTATAAAGAAAATGTATGTACTGTACATAATTTATATTAAAATATCCCATAGATTTTGCAAATATATGTGAGAATTATTTTGTAGTGAGTCATGAATATATGTATTTATATTTAAAAATATTTTTCGTTTTATGCGTACAACCCGGTAAAATATCTGGCGAGAGGTTATGTGCTGGCCACATCAGATTTTTTCTAAGTCTTTTAGATTATATAGTTAAAATTCTTTAAAGATTTGCTGCATATTTCGTTACCCGCCCTTGGAGAACAAATGGCTGCTGCCGTATTCAAGTGGGATACAAACAGCTCAAAAATTGTCGGTTATCGGTTACACTTTCAGTCACAGTAATTAATAAACAAATAAACGGAAATAACATTTATTATTAATTAATGGACTTTTTCAATTTAAAGAAATAGAAGATATGCGCAATGGGGATCTGCGCATAGTAAGAACAAATGAGATCTATGACGTTTGTTTCTAAAACAATTTAGACGTAACATATGACAATATCTCATATAACTTTAAAAAATCTTATCGAAATATGATATGATACAAAAGTTTTTATTCAAGGTAAAATGTCTAACGAGGCAAATTTTCACTGAGAATACAGGTATTTTAATGACTGCAATATTTTTGACGTTTCGTTTGACAGCCCAACTGGCAGTTGTTCGCGCCATTTTCTTACTATTTGCAGTGATAGAAAGAGATAGCCGTTAAATTGAAAAGGTCCATTCGTAATAGTACAATTTTTAAAATAAAGAAATTTAAATTTTGAATAACAAAATTATAAAGTTGTGTATTAAACCAGGCTTTTAATCACCTGTGGATAGAGGAAGACAAGGAGGAACGAGGTAACGAGGAAGAGCAAAAGCATAGTTATTAGGTTATGAGATGATTATTTATCGTCGACAAATCATAATAGTTTAAATACAGTTATTCAAAAAATGTAAGTACAAACTTTTGTCCATTTAAACGAGGTACATGAGTACCGTTAATTAGTCGTCCATTTATTATTCCCGCACATTTTTTAATGAAAATTTTTACAGCATTTTCGTCTGTCGAGATGTGTATTGTGCATAATAAATACACCTTCCCAAGTAAATTCAGTCTCATTAATGAACATTATGAGCCGTTCCCAAAATTGAAGTCTGTTATGTGCCGAAAACATTGAACTTTTTGCACATGGTATGGGGATACAACTGTTACTTTTTTTAAAATTATATGTGACACTCCGTATTGTGATAAAGATGTACAAGATTAACAAATGTGCGAATATTAGGAACAGTATGATTCGGAAACGCTCCGTCTAAATGCGTTGGCAACTCTATAACACTGTCTTTATATCAACCACAAATTCAAATGTAGTAAAGATACGAATAAATAAATAAACCATAGGTAAGTAATTACAATGTCTGTGTACTCGCTATTTGTAAACGTAAGCATTTTGACAGAATTTTACCTGATAAACAAGTTTATTACTAATTTCAAAATTTAATTGCAACAACTGACAGGACTGTCAATTGCTAAAACAAAATTTTTCATAGCTATTGCTACTGCATTCAATTATTAGAAAAATATTTGGAACGACTCGTCAATTTACGGGGTTGTAAAAATGCTAAAAAAAATATGCGATTTCAAGAAAAAGTTATTAAGAAATATTGTTGCTCTCGACGAGTTATATTACTGGTTAAATTTAATGTACTTATTTCATTTACACCCTGTATAATAATACAGGCTGTCTCACAACTCGCGCCCCAGACGAAACTGACACTTGCCGACGACAATAGGTTGCCAACAAATAGAAGAAAATAATTTGCGGCTGCTTGCATAACGGAGTTACAAGACTTTTTAATCCACCAGTCCCGGAAGGATAACTTGCGGTGTGATGATATTATTACAAAATAAAACTGGTGAGTTACAAAATTTGTTTGACTTACTGCAATTTTCACACTTTAGAGTTGACTTTTCATTGTCAACAAATTTAGGTTAGCGAAAGTGTCATCCTAGATCATCATTTATATCGTACAGTGCAGCGTTACGTCCACATTCTCCGAAAATTATAATCATTTCTAAGTAATCAGCGGCTGAATACATAGTAAGAATTTGCCTTTTTTTTCACCTTGTCAAATTTAATTTGGCACTAACATTTTCCGAAAACTACAGTCGCCCACACATTTTAAAGAAGATTTGATTTGTATAAAACCCTTGTAACGTAAAATTACGGCAAACACACGTTAAAGGTGTAGGTCTCTGATTGGTCAATTTTAACACGTCTTTTCTCGAATATCTTTTAAGCTAGATTTTTTTTCTTCGAAATTACACATCCGAGTGCAGTCTAGTGTTTCCTCATTCGCTCTGGGGCGCGAGTTGTGGGACACCCTGTATATATATATATATATATATATATACGCAAAACAAATTCTGTTCTACCAAGGATTTTATTTTATACTGCATAGATATTCACATTAATTTCTCCTTCTACTTACTTGTTCAGCAGAATAGAACACCCCATTATTTGTCTCCGCCACCAGATGTATCCCAAATCCAGGGCTCTTGCCACTTTGTTTTCCCCGACACTGGTCCGTGTGAATGTACACATCAGGGATGAACTTCAACAATACTCCTTTCGCTGAATCTACCATTCTGTTGGCGATGGCGGGAGAAACTCGGAGGGCGTATACAGTACCTCGGATACGTTTCACCATACCTGGAGAAATTAGTTGGATGGGACGTAGGGCTTTCTTTACTGGACACCTAGAAGAAAAATAAATGGAGAATTAGATATTTTACTTTACTGAATTATTTGTTTGAATGGCGTCAGCCACTATTTTTACTTCCCGTCAAAATACATACATAAGTAAGGGAGGTAATGTTTTCGGTCCAAAAATTCGATAGTGAATACACCATTTTTAAAATTATGTCTGTCTGTCTGTCGGTGGCGATTTTTTCTTCCATATCAAAGTTTCAAAATTTATATTTTCCGTATTTAAGCTTTCTACATTCATATAAAGAGTTGACTAGATTTTGGGGTAAAATTGGACAACCGGAAGTGGTACTTTACTTGAAGCCCATAACAGTTTTTATGAAAAACTATATTAAAATATAATCCAGAACTTTTCACTTTCAGTATTTAAGATTTTTATATCAGATTTTCGTGAAAAATATATTGATATATTCCAAAACTTGTCAAATTTAGTATTTAAAACTTTTATATAAAGGAAATCAACATATTAGATTTTGACTAAAATTGATAAACCGGAAGTAATGCATTATTTGAAGCTCTGAACAGATTTTCATAAAAAATAAATTGATACAATCCAAAACTTTTCAAATTTGGTATTTAAGACTTTTATGTTAATGAGGACAACATATTAGATGTTTTCTAAAATTGATAAACCGGAAGTACTACTTTGCAGGAAGCTAAACAGATTTTCTTGAAAAAATATATTGAAACATGATCCAAAACTTCTCAAATTTAGTATTTAAAACTTGTGTATAATTTGAAACTACATATTAGATTTTAACTATACTTTTATGATAAACCGGAAGTGATACTTAATTTGGAAGTCTTAACAGATTTGCGAGGAAAAACAATCCAAAATTTGGTATTACAGACTTTTCTATTTATTAGAACAACAAATTAAATTTTAGGGACACCTGTTGACCGAGTTGCGGTTCTAGTCATACCGTTTGTTTTCCGAGGAGCTTCGTACTACCCTAAAGGTAGTCACAGCCTCTCCTACGGATTTTTTTGTTAACTTTACTAGCGACTTGCGAGTTTTACCTCGACTTTTACGACCTCGTTTGCGACTTGCGACTTTAGCGACATTTTAATTAAATTAAAATTAAATTTTGTTTACAAACGATCAACCGGAAGTGATACTTTACTTAAAGCTCATTGCTATTTCACAATTTCACACATGGAATTGACGGGAGGTCATGTGTTGGCCACATCAGATTTTTTTAAATCGGATTATATATATTTTTTTCTGAATTCAACCATGTATTCATTTTATATCATTACATAACAAAAATATTGAGAAAAATGCAGTTGAATATTTTTTTTTATTATTTTTCGGTAGGCTATACATGAAAAAAAATTAACTTAACTTAAAACGAAACACAAATATTTTTAATAACTATAAATAGCAAGAACAGGAATTATGCACTAAATAATTCGAAATGACAGATGGCAGTTTTTGTTTTTCGTACATAGCCAACTGAAAAATAAATATAATCGTAATATTTATTTAAATTTCAATTGCATTTTTCTTAATATTTTTTATACATATAACTTTATGTTATAGTTTGAGAACTACTGGTTAAAAAAAATTTTTTCTTCAATAAGTGAATGTCCCCCTTCCTCTACTATAACTTTTATTTGAATGATTTTTTTCTATTTCCAGTAATAAAGAAAATAATCGAGGTGTCCTGTATCCGAGAAACACCCTGTATATGATAAACCGTATGAGATACTTTTAACTTGGAGTTCTTAACAGATTTTCGAAGATAAACAAAAAAAATATCCAAAATTTCCTATTACAGACTTTTCTATTTATTGGAACAACAAATTAGATTTTATTTACAAACGATCAACTGGAAGTGATACTTTACTTAATGCTCATTGCTATTTTAATCATGGAATTGGCGGGAGGTCCAGTGCTGGCCATATCAGATTTTTTAAAAATTTAATAACTTCGCAACTTTCAAATGACAGATAAATGTTTAAAATTTTGATTCCACAGCCTACCTGATTTTCTTATTCTCAATTTTTGCGTTTGTATTACATTCAAATTATAAATTCTCAGAACAACATTAGAATGGACCTTTCCAATTTAAAGAGATAGAAGATATGCGCAATGGGAATCTGCGCATAGTAAGAACAACTGACATCTATGACGTTTGATTCTAAAACATTTAGACGTAAAATGTGAGAATATCTCGGATAACTTTAAAAAATCTTATCGAAATAAGTTACAAAAGCTTTTATTGAAAGTAAAATGTCTAACGATGCAAATTTTCACTGAGAATACAGGTATTTTAATGACTGCAATATTTTTGAGGTTTCGTTTGACAGCCCAACTGGCAGTTGTTCGCGCCATTTTCTTACTATTTGCAGCGATAGAAAGAGATAGCCGTTAAATTGGAAAGGTCCATTAAGCATTTAAAATCAAATTAGATATATAATAAATGTCATAAACTTTTAATTTTATATAAAAAAGTAAATATTAAGACAATACAAAAACTTAAAATATTACTTACTTGAATACAATCTCCCCCCCTCCAAGAGGCAACATTCCACGATTATTTATTTTAATATCAAGTCCCTCATCATCAAGAACAAATTTTTTTAATGTTGTAAGTCCTGATGCTTTTATATGATCCACAGAAGGATCTATGAAATTATTAGTAACTCCTCTTAACGTTACATGTAAGGGACTTTTACAAAATACGCCTAATATTAACATAACTTCTAAGTAATACCCTAAAAACAACAATAAATTGTATCAATGTTAGAGAATTATTTAATAAACATACCAATTCCTCGATCAACACAACAATCATGCTCGATTTTTCCTCCAAACAACAAACCAGGTTGATAATATAAACTAGTGCCAGTTTGGTTTAATTCTATAGCTGTTCCATTCGTAACTTTGTCTATTAATCTGATTAAACTCACTTCAAACTCACGTAAACCTGGTTCGTCGTCATTGTTTCTAATTTCGATTATTTTCACGGGTCTACCACTCAATGTTGATAATATTAATCGTTGTCGTAGAAAACTACTGCCTTTGTACACCAATAAGTTGTTTTTTATTGAAACTGCAGGCATGTTGTTAGCTTTTTATACTCATTTATAAAGTTTATAGGTTATATCAAGTGACAGCAAAACACGTGTTAGATTTTTGGTTATGTGTATGTCACAAGACAGTGTTGCCACTGGTTGGAAAATAAATATAAATCACCAACTGCGTAATTTTTATAAATCAAATCGGCAATTTTTATCATTTATTATATTAAAAAAATATGTAATTTCTTTGTTAATTAATATATTAATAATAGATTTATCCTTCAGTTAATAATTTTTAAGCATTTGGGTACGTTTGTAAATTGTCATTATTTTACTGAATTAGTGGCAACACTTTTCAAAGTTGTTACCTTGAAATTTAAAAAGTTCCAGATGTAAACTTTAAAAATATTAATATAATGATGGACCAAGTTTAGAATCGTTAAACGTAATGAAGTGTAAATTTGAATGTAGGAAATACTTTTAAGAAATAATAACTAACTGGGCTATTGTTGGTGGAAGCGATTGAACATTATTTACATAATAATTACTATATTTTAAATATTTTCTTTTTATAATATAATAGGAAAACTTGATATTTGTAATCACTGTGATATTAAAAATAAAATGAATTTACTACTGTACCGTAACCGTACAAAAATAAACATAAACAATGAATTATTTATTTCTTCTCATTAAATTGTTGATTTGATTTATTGAATTTATTATTTTTTATTTATAATCTGTTTACATTTATTTATTTTCTGAATAGAATAAAATGAATAAAATTTGTGTTTTTATGTTCAATAAAAACATTTTTTTAATAGACCTTTTCAATTTCAAGAGGTAAAAGACATGCACAATGGAGATTTGCGCAAAGTAAGAACAACTGAAATCCATGGCGTTTGTTTCAAAAAAATTTAGATAACTTTAAAAAAGTTACAAAAGCTTTGTTTCATTTAAGCCATTCAGTAGATAGCGCGCACATCAGCGCCAAAAGGGACCTTCACTTTAATTTTTTTATTATTTTAAATGAAAGTTCGTTTAATTTTGAAGCAATTCGTAATATTAAAAAGTCATAATTATTGTTAGTTCAACTGCGTTTGATTTTTAACGAAACCTATAGCTATATATCTTTCTCGCATCAATTTCTGTAGTAGGTTTCGCGAGGTAGTTAAAGTTGTGACGTAGATGTATAGATGCTTAAAATCTCAAATATTTCAAAAACTAACAATTTTTTAAAAACATTTATCGTCTCAATTAGAGCTGGGGGATTATGAAATTCTGTTATCGATTATCAATTACTGTAAAATAACGATTATCGATTATTTATTCGATAATCGGTCACCGATTATTTGATTATTAATCAATAATCGATTATCGATAATCATTAATCCAAAGAAATAATCGATAATCGATTATTGGTTCTCTTTACTTTATTACGTAATTATTTATTGTACATGCAGTAAAATTTTTCTTTCATTCTGCATAAATACCACTTTTAATTTGTTTAACATGAAATATTATAAAAAGAAATTAGGTAATATTGTCCGATATTTATTACATTAAAATGACCATAAAAAGAAGTTTGGAATGCACCTATTAAGAAAAAAAATTGCTCAATAATATTCGAAACTTTAATTGTGCTATTTCTAAGATTACTTCATTCATAACATTTTTTAATAATTATAAACCTTTGAATGTCAATGGTTTACTTCCCTTTAAATAAATGATCAGGATCAGAGTCATGTCTGACGCAATGCGATATATTTATCGTACAAATAAATATAAACTAATAATATATATAATTATCGATTATAAAATAATGGATTATTGGTTTTAAAATAATCGGTACCCGATTAATCGATTATTTGAAAACAAAAATCAACGTAATCGATTTTCGATTATTTTTTGATTAAGCGATTTTTTTCCCAGCCCTGGTCTCAATCATGATTTGTTCTTATCTACATTCAATATAACTAACATTTTACTCATATTTTTGTTATGGTGGAAGACCCTATGTTAAATAGCCAAAATTACATTGGGTTAACAGTTTGTATATTTGAAATAAATTGTGAAAAATTGTCAGCCATCGGGATTCGAACCTGAGACACCTACCTTGCCGGGATAGTGCTCTACCAACTAAGCTATTGGCTTCTCTCCTCTCGATGGCTGAACAATCTGTCACTTTTAAAGTCGGATATTTATTATTAATCGTCACATGATTAGATGTGGGGTTGCCAAGCTTAGTTTTTAAAATGTTTGAAAAACAAGTATAAGGACTCTAGTTTAGGTATTGACATCAGGCATCTCCGGGGTCCTCGGCTCTCTGACGACTAGACTCTTGTGGCATAAGGGTTCTAACGTATGGTCCTAAAGTTTTGAGAATTTTTTTAGATGTTTTGTATTTATACCAAATAACGTTTAATCAAATTGTCGTTGGAAACAAAATATCACAATTAACTTTTCATTTTGATAGTTTAGTTTTTTCGATTTGATGCAGTAAAATGTCATATACGCTAGATATTCGTAAAGGAATTTACAATCTTGTTGGGCGCATGCCTAAGTGTGATATTGTTGCAGTTTATCGCGAGCACAATATATCACTGGCAACAATTTATCGGAAAATAAAAGACTGTAAAGAAGGTATACCCCACAGGTATACCCTGTGTTAATTTGCCTAAAAGTGGTCGACCAAAAATTTGGAGCCACATGAGAGAAAAAAATTAATTGCAGCCGTTAAAGACAAAGTTGGAGTGTCACAACGAACTGTAGCCAGAAGATTCGATATTTCGAAGACCACTGTTTTTAGAACACTTTCTTGAAATGACGTGGTGTTTCGAAAAAGAAGACAGGCACCAAAATATACCGTGGCCTAATTAGAAAGAATCCCTATATGTTGTAGTGCGTCAAGACGCATTCATTTTCTCAATAAACTTATTGTAATGGATGACGAGAAATATTTTACTCTGTTTCTTTCAGAGATGAAAGGAAACGATGGTTTTTATACTAATGACATGGAAAACACACCAGACAATGTCAAGTTCAAAGGTAAATCTAAATTTGAGGATAAAATTTTAGTATGGTGTGCCATTTCTGAAGCCGGATATATCTAGCAGCCGTACATTGGTCGTGTTCGAGGAGTAACCTTAACTGCACAACTTTATATTCGAAGATGCCTCTCTAAATTGCTTCAATTTTTAAATACACATCACGCCAATAATGATATGTTTTGGCCTGATCTAGCTTCATACCATTACGCCAGAATAACTAGAGACTGGTATAACGAAAACAACGTAGACTTTGTTTCGAAATTGGACAATCCTCCCAATGTATCTCAAACTCGACCAATAGAAGGATTTTGGTCAATATTGACGAGAAAAGTGTACGACAAGGAATGGGAAGCTGCAAATGAAGAACAATTACGACGTCGCATTTACCAGAAGATTCGAGAAATTGATCTAAATGTTGTCCAGAGGATGATGGGGCCATTGAAGATGGTACATTATCAATAATTTAAATGCTAAATATTAATTGTTATACTTATTGCTAATTGTTGTAATAATTAGTTTAAAAAGTAAAAGAGTTTTAAAAAATATGATGTGGCCAGCACATTACCTTCCGTCAGTTCTATGTATTTTGTACAAATTCCACACAAAGTTTTTCTTGCAAATGATTCCATATTTCCAGTAAATTCTTCAATCAGTTCTATGTATTTTGTACAAATTCCATGCAGAAAGTTCCTTGTAAGATTATATTTCCAGTAAAATTATAACTCAAACATATGTAAATTGCACTTTGACACTGACATTTGTCAATCTGAATTTTTTAAATGTAGTAGATGTTTCCATGTTTATAGCACAGCTGGCTGCTTTGTGAAATTTAATTTCTTTATAAATTTTTAACTCTATATCCATTGAATATGAAGTATAAAATGTAATCGTATAGAGAATAAAATATTCTTAAATATTTAAATAATAACATGAAATGTGAAAAAGTGATATTTAACAGCATTTTTTCGAGAAAAACTGTTAAAATCTTCAAATTAGGGTACTTCCGGCCGACCAATTATAACCAAAATCTAATCAGCTCTTCATATGGATCTAAAGAAAAGGAATACGCAAAAATTATAATTTTGGGAAAGGTGGTATTGGAGTAATGCGATCCGAAAAAATCGTCACACGCACATACATACTTACATACATCCATACATACATACAGACATCATCGTAAAAATAGTAAAATCGTATATATTCTAGGGACCCTAAAACGTGCTTATTCTTTAAAAACTCATCATCGAATTTTTTGACCAAACGTGACGGAAAGTAAAAAGTTATCAGTGTCTAAAAATTTTCTCGAAACGAACATACGTTAATTGAAACTTAAATAAAAACTTTGGCTGATGCTGATTCTATAATATTTTACTTCTATTATTATACATTCACAGTCGATAAAACTCTTTATAAATTAACAGTAATATTTTTACACTTCTTCCGGTATTAGAAGAAATCTTATATGCGCAACAAGTAGGAAAAGTAATATGATTCCTTACTTGCAAAAATAGCTATTATATTTATTTATTATTTATTTATTGACCCCTGTGGTGCACTCTCCACGCCAGCAATGAGTGCCCGTGAGGTGACGCCTGGAAAACGCCCGCACGGTACAAATATGTCATCATCATTACCGATATCTGCGAACAAAGCAGATTGGCACACCCAGAAATGGGTAATATGCCGTGATGATATATTTATTTTATTTTATTTATATTTATTTTAATTCAAATTGCGTAGTGAAAGGTTTAATACATACAACCTACAAATAAAAAAATCTTAACGTATTTGACGTAATTTGACATTAGCATCCATTTTTTATTTTTTTGTTATTTTTTGTCCTAATCCATAGCAAGCTTCATTACAAAAACCAAAAAATATATAAGTTTTAAATATACATATCTCGCTTATACAAAGAGCTAATTTAATAATACTTGATGTGCTAGACACAAAATTTAATTCTCTAAAATTTTTATTTGAAGCATTTATTTCTAAAATCAAAATGAAACCATTTTATTGAAGAAAAACTGTTAACAACTTCAGGTAATATGTCACTTCCGGTTAGTCTGTTTTAACCAAAATCTACTATGTTATTCCAATTGACATAAAAGTCTTATATACCAAATTTGAAAAGTGTTAGATTATATTTTAAAATAGTTTTTCATTAAAATCTATTATAGGCTTCAAATAAAGTACCATTTCTAGAAATTATGTAATGTCCAAAAAGGGAGGTGCACAACTAGATGTTATAGCAGTCCTAAATACAAAATTTCAACTTTCTACGGCTTACCGTTTTTGAGTTATGCGAGATACATACGCACGTACGTACGTACAGACGTCACGACGAAATTAGTCAAAATGGATTCAGGGATGGTCAAAATGGATATTTCCGTTGAAATCTGAAAACCGAAATTTTTCGCGATTACAATACTTCCTTTACTTCGTACAAGGAAGTAAAAATTGTTTTAAAAATATATATAATTTTTTAAGGCCATATTTATCTATGATTCATAAAATCAAAAATGATTCAAATAAACTATTACAAAAAAAAAAAAATTAGACACCAAACCAATTATTCTTTCCTTTCCCATTCCCATCATTTCCACCGCACACTATTCTATCTTTTTCTACTTGAACAGTTGAACACGCTTAGCCGGTATCTGGCTGGCTGTACACTATAAGCGACTCGTTCGCTTCGTACTGAGGCAGTTTTGTTCGCCGCGTACAACGCTGAGTACCTGTTGTTTCATCGGAATCTGCTTCCTACGGATGCTGCGAGCTTGTTTCCGGTCCTAGCCGCCGGAAATGGGGGTGCAAAACAAATGTGTCAGTGTGGGATAGTGAAAGTGTTTGTGGGGACAAATTGGATTACAAATAGAAAGGTAGGAGGAAGAGGGATGCAGTTAGAATTTGATTTGTAACTTAAAAACTAAGTATAAAGATGGTTGATAAATGAAATTAATTAATAAATTAATTATTTGTAGTGTATATACCTTTTGATACTAACTCAATAATTTTTTTTGAGTATTCTATATAAATACAGTTTTTTTCTCATATTTATTTTTATACATTAAACATATTCTTTACGTTTATATACATACCGTGTAGCTGTCTTAAAGGTGTACATAGGAGATTAACATGGGAAATCTTTTTTTACAATTTTCTGCTCGCCTGATTATTTTACGCAAAAATGCGTCAAATAAAAGTTGTAGGGCATAAAATTCTGCATCTAAATCAATAAACAGATTTATCTTTACGTGCTTTGTAACGATAGAAATTAAATATGAAAATGTCGAAAATTACGTTGAAAATTTTTTGGTTAAAAAATTAACCAATTGAATCCCTGTATTTCTGATCACGTGTGCGAAAATAACCAATCAAAACAAACTTACACTGATAATTACCCTAAGACAATTATCACTTATATCACTAAGTAACAAACACTTTTTGACAGATAATTAAAGATTAATTATTTTAATTTGAAAATGTCATTTTCACGGTATGGCAGTGAAAATAACGATTCAATTAATAAAATTATTACTATTAAAAGTTTGTATAATAAAACTGGACATGTCTTGTCTTCTCGTGTCAATGTCAATCTTATTATCGTTACACAGTTGACGCTGAACATATTCATAGCTACTACTGCAATCTATTGGGTGATTTTATAAATAAATTTTGCTAAATACAAATTCTTCGTAAATTTAATTAAAATTGCAAAAAAATTATCACCGAATACGCGATCATTGATAAATACTTATAATTTTGTCACAACTACCTCAAGCACGTTGCTTTTAGGTAACATCCCTCCGCCTTCGGCGTCGGGCGGTTACCAAGCAACGCGCTTTCGGTAACTGTCATAAAATTATTTCGTAATTATCAATGTCCTCGGGATATTATAGCTGCAAATATCGACAGCCATGGAATTGAACAAAAAATAAATAAATGCTTGACATTTTATCAAATTGTCAGAAACGTCAAATAAATTAACTTACGTTGTGACAGTTAAAACGTCAAGCATTTATTTATTTTTTGTTCAATTCCATGGTTGATTGGTTGTCGATATTTTCAACGTAATTTTCAACATTTTCATAATTAATTTCTGTCGTTACAAAGCATGTAAAGGCAATTCTATTTATAGAGTTAGATGCAGAATTTTATGCCCTATAACTTTTATTTGGCGCGTTTTTGCTTAAAATAATTAGGCGAGCAAGAAATTGTAAAAAACTGATTTCCCATGTTATCTCCTGTGTACAGCTTTAAGACAGACACACGGTATATAATTTGTTTAAACTTTTCTTCCAAAATATGCTTGAATATAATTTTAAATATACAAATACCTAAATGTAGTAGTATAAAATGATAATCATGATAAACACCATAAAATTTGCAAAACAATGCAGTATTTTTTAAAATAAATTTTGCAATACAAATAAAATGTTGGGCTGAATTAGTCAGTGTCAAAATGTGATTTGTTATTTGAAAAATAGTGTTTAACGGTTAATTATGAAAAAATGAATATATGAAGTAAATTAAATGATAAATTATCCATTAAGTACTTATACATTTTGTGGAACTAATAGAACAAACTTTTTACTTTTTGAAGTGAAAAACTAAAATCCGACTTCCACACCTATATAACCTATCGTATATACTGGGGAGTCTAGTTGAAATCTGTTATATTATGTGTATAGGAAATACATTTTTTTTTATTTTACTGTAGTTACTTCACTTCCCTATTAATTTTAGAGGAAAGTTGTAAATAAACAACTTGTTCAGTATTAACACAAAACATAAAACTAAAATCGATCGCAGTTTTCTTATATTTTTATAAAAAAAAAGAAAAACGAAAAATCAAATATGTAATTTTTATCGCATTTTGCAGAGTAGTGTAATGTAGTTAGGCTAGAGATGTTTTGTTTATAAATAAACCTGTCAAACAAACAGAAACAAATCTCTATAGATCCATGGTATTCGAAAATATGTTGTACACTTTGTTCCATATAAGCCAATCAGTATTGCGGAGCATAATAGTATTGACATCTCTGATTGGCTGAAATTAGAGACAAGAGACAAGTTTACCCAATGTAATTTCAGCTACTTCTGGTTTGCGCTGTTGCCAGTGCCATCTACTGAATGGCTTAAATGGAACTATACTCTATCCGTTTTAACTATAGACTAGATGGCGTTTCGAGCGCGGCCGTTTTTACATGTATTAAATAACGAATTCAAATTTTGGCGCCATTCTTGGATTTAAAAAAATTCTTTATGGCATTTTTTTCAGTAATTTTGTCTTGTACTTACATATC
The DNA here is from genome assembly GCA_963082715.1 of Harpalus rubripes. Lineage (NCBI taxonomy): Eukaryota > Metazoa > Arthropoda > Insecta > Coleoptera > Carabidae > Harpalus > Harpalus rubripes. Next base: position 7,367,335 of record OY720459.1, on the reverse strand, counting down.
TATCTATTTTTAACCATAATATTAACGAAGAGAACAATAACAAAACTAACGAACTACTAACAAAAAACTAAAAGAACAACGAAAACTGCGTAATATGAAATTAAACGCCAAAAACACTACGAAAGTTATATAAACGAAAAGAACAATAACTTACTTAACAAACAGAACTGAACAGAAATTAATAATATGTAATAACTCTTGTACTATTGACTTTGTTGACTTTTATTTATTTTATGTCAGACGTCAAAATAATTGATACAGTTGTCAAGCAAATTTAAATTTCGCCTCACTTATTTTACAGTGTATACTCGGTTCACGTTTGAATCAATCAGAGAGCTAGAATCTTAGGCCCTATCTCACCCAACACTCTATAGTTAAAACGGATACAGTATAGGTGAACAAGGGCGGATCTAGAAAATGTTCAAGGGGGGGGGGGATTTACGTTTTTTAAGATAACGGTAAATAATTATTAAATAGTTTTAAGGCTATTAAAACGTATAATTATTATTAAACCCTATTACAGCCATATAATATTGACAAACAATTCTGACAATTCTCACTAAACAATTCTCATCTCAAGGAAATCTCACTAATCAAATCAGACTTTGTCAGTTACAACGAACTATATAACAATATATCTAAACGACGATTTTTCGACGCTGCAAATCGATCCAATATTTTTTCAGGTTCTAATGCAATATCTGGATGCAAATGCATAAGAGCAAGACCTATGAGACGTTCTTCAGTCATGCGATTCCGTAGCCAGTTTTTTAAACGTCTCAAAGCTGAAAAACTCTTTTCCGCAGAAGCCACACTGATTGGCAAGCTTAAGAAAATTTGTAAGAACATTTTACAATTGGGATAAATGTCTTTGTCGCACATATCAAAAATTTTAAGCAGTCTGAAAAACACGGAAATTGTTTGACAATCCAAAATGTGGAAACTTTTCCGAGTTGTGTCAGAGTATTACAACATTTTTCAGAGATTTTATTTTAATAACATTTATTGAAGTCAAATCAAAATAAAACTGATTGGCGCCAGAAATAGTCATGAAAAACAACCCCCCACTCTTGTGACGTCGAAGTACATACAGCATGTCATTCATAGCCAATAAGAAAACAGTTTATCTATCACCTATAAATAAAAATAGGCGAGAGTTTCTTAAATGTTACACTGTCTATTCTGACGTCACAATCTGTTCCAGATCACGGGACTCTTTCAAAATATTACACATAATTCAATAATTAATTGTAATATATCATCGAAAATATGTAATAGATATTACGGGATATTTTCAAATTTAAGGCTCTTTAAAACAATTGTTTTTTAAAATTTAGTATTTAGAAGTCATGCGCTGTTAATCATCCTTCGAAATTCTTTTTGGTTATTTTGTTTCACAGCGACACTTTAAACATTCGATTAACTAAATTCTAAACCAACTTGATTTTCGCAATAATTTCAAATGACAGATAAATAACTGTTTAAAAAAATAGTGGAAATTTTGATTTGCACCACCACCCACCAAATCAAAATAAAACTGATTGGCGCCAGAAATAGTCATGAAAAACAACCCCCCACTCTTGTGACGTCGAAGTACATACAGCAGGTCATTCATAGCCAATAAGAAAACAGTTTATCTATCACCTATAAATAAAAATAGGCGATAGTTTCTTAAATGTTACACTGTCTATTCTGACGTCACAATCTGTTCCAGATCACGTGACTCTTTCAAAATATTACACATAATTCAATAATTAATTGTAATATATCATCGAAAATATGTAATAGATATTACGGGATATTTTCAAATTTAAGGCTCTTTAAAACAATTGTTTTTTAAAATTTAGTATTTAGAAGTCATGCGCTGTTAATCATCCTTCGAAATTCTTTTTGGGTATTTTGTTGCACAGCGACACTTTAAACATTTGATTAATTAAATTCTAAACCAACTTGATTTTCGCAATAATTTCAAATGACAGATAAATAACTGTTTAAAAAGATAGTGGAAATTTTGATTTGCACCGCCCACCTGATTTTCTTATTCTCAATAATTGTAGGGTGACCATAGTACAAAAATGTTTTTCGAAATAAAATTTCGTGAAAATATTAGATACTGACAAATTTACAGCCAAAGGTAATCTATTTTATCTTTTAATCTATTTTATCAAAGTCAGAAAGTGTAACATTAAAAATAGATCAAAGATGTAACATATTATTTGTTTACATAAGAATGTTTTATACAGGATGTTTGTGTTAGACAAATTTATAATTTTAATATACAAAATATTACGTTTATTTACGAAATACATATTATTATTTTTATTGGCACACTTAACAAAGAATAATGGCGTGTTGCTTTAGTTATTTACAAAATTGTTCAACTGTTTTTCTTCAACAGAAAGTGCAAGGTTAGATTATGTAAAACATATCATATCACATGCATTACGAAAAACACTTCAACGCATAAAAATATTTTTACAAACTTCAAACAAAACTTTCAAAGCGCAAATTTTTGTATTTACTACCCAATAAAACAAATGAAACTGTTAAAAACAAATGCACACTATTCAAAATCCCGATCTTTCTATCATCTGTTGAACATTCAACATTCTTTCAAAAACAAAAGAAAAACGATAGAAACAAAAACCTGCAGGCTAACTGGCGGTCAAATCTAAAAATACTCATCGGTTCGGATTGTATTAAAAAATATCCAGTGGCGTACCGTGCAAAGGGGGCAGATATACTGTCTGTGTTTCTTTTAGTGATGCAGACAGCAACTGCTGTCGATTGTGTTGTGTTTTAGTTGATTGAAATGTGGGATCATAGCTCACTTGATTATAGGAAGTGGCCTTCAGCTATTTAAAACACCTGAATGATAGTTTTAAATTAATTAGTTATTGTAGGAAAATTTATGGAGAATATATAAAACTTGTTTTCTGAAAGTGGGAAGTATTTTTAAATTAGTTTTTTAAAAACGAGGCGGGCTATGATAAAAATAAAAGCATGATTGATATGACAGGTAATTTAAAATCTAAGAAATTATGTTTAAATAATTCTATGAAATTAATCAATATGTGAAATAAATTAGGTATGGTATGACTAGCGAATGAAAGTTGACGTTTAAATTATTTTATAATGTGGTTTCTTTTAAAACCCTAGAGAAGAATAGAATTATACGAAATATTCAGGTATGAACTTTTTGCATGAACCCATTTAAATACTGGACTAGAAAAGCAAAGAAATACATTACTATGTCTGGCTGCAAATAGATGGCCGACTAAGTTAACTGAATACCAAAACAAGGGTGCGTTTAAAATATTTTAAACATTTTTCGTTTATGTTGATTATAACAAAATATTTTGATCTTAAACTATTTAATTTGGCAATTCTATGAAATATGATTATTTTTAATTTTCTCTAACAGTAATTCCGACTCGAGGGTTGCGTACACCTGAGACGAATGAACTAGAATTTGCGGTATTAAGTTTTTTAAACACATCCCTGAATCCTGTTGCTAAGGTCATTTTAAATGCCTTCTGGTATTGAGTACAATTCCAATCTTCTGTAACGGAATACATAAGGGTCAGTTTTCTTTCAAATCAAATATAGGGAAATGTTTTCAAAAGAAACCACATCTATTAAATAATCTAAACGTCAACTTTCATTTGCTAGTCATACTATATACAGTTTTTTAAAACGTTTAAACGAATGAAACCCATGATTGGATTCTATGAAAATTGTTCTCTTTTTGACGATATAATTCAGCCTTAAGTACATTCGTACTTATTATTTATGTACATACAAGTATGAGGGTTACTCTAGAATTATTGAGAATAAGAAAATCAGGTAAATAGGTAAGCTGTGGAAAATAAAATTTGCACTATCATTTTAAACAGTTATTTATTACTTATTTGAAATTAAGTTGCTAAAGTTAAGTTAGTTAGAACTCAATTAATCAGTTTTTTTAAATAATCGTCGTGAGGGAACATATCGAATTAGCCAAAGAAAATTTTCTTCTTGATTTGACAGTGTGACTCCGATTTTTGGTGGGCTGTTCGCAATCGTAGATAAAATTTGCATTCTAGCGGATCAAATCGGTACTTCGGAAAGCAATCGTACAAGCGCCATATTGAATAAGTGATAGCTGAGTGAGTAGTGTAATAATTAATGGAAAATTGGGAAATGATCGGACACGCAGTCTAATGTAAATAATTTATTTCCTGGCCTACGTTTCGACTGTACTACAGTCTTCCTCAGGGCTAGAAATGGTCAATGATTATAAACGGTAACGTGGGGATCCCCCATATGACCCAATGGAGATAACAAATTGAAATGTATTGAATATATTGTATTTATAAATATATCAAGTCAAATAATTTTAAGCTGGAACTCAAAGAAACCTCAAACAACTTTACTAAAAATTTTAAAACGTTCTGAATTTGAGAAAAAACGTGTGCTCAAATTCAGAACGTTTTAAAAACTCAGTTTGTATACAGTCTATTTTAAATATCGTTTCGTTCAAATTTTGCCTTTGGTAAGGCTTAATTAATAAGGAATAACGCATTATACGAGTATACTCGTAATATGGAAATTTTGTGTCGTAGATGATAAATACTTTGTACTCATCTTGATTATGATATGATAACTACATATACAGGTGTTTCAAAAACATTGCAAAAAAAATTAAGGGTATATACAATAAACCAGAAAAGTAAGGTTAGAATTTGCTTTTAGCGCGAGTTCATAGTTTAAATTCCCTAGTATAGGTTTCTTATGGAAGCGTGATTTTACTGCCAAAAAAAAGATATTTTGTAAAAGAAATTGAACAGCTCTTGTTAAGGATTTGATAGTTTGTTTATTCAGTAATAGATTGCAACTGTTTAAAATCCTTGAAAAGGTAGAGTAAGAATATTATTAGAAAACAAAATGTTAGGTATAAGTTAAAATTCCGTATGTCGTGGATAGTCCCTCACCCGCCTGTAAATACGTCTAGTGCAACACAAACTATGCTGCGATTGGCTGCGTACCGAAGTTGTAGGACCAATCGAGATATACGTTCATTGAATTTTGTAGTGTTGTATTTTTATTTAAATAATTATAAACTGCACAGTTCATGTGAATATTATTGTACGAATCTGGAGATTAAGGATCATTTTAGGTGGTACATATAATGTTTTGCATAAGAGATTTACTTTTATGAGATTTCTCGGTCTTTAAAGTTGATGTAAAATTTCCTTGGTAAGAAATACACGGCGATTAAAATTATTTTCTCTGAGTTTGAATTTGGCGCCTAAATTTGGCCGTTACACTTTTCTGGTCTATTTGATATACTGATTGTAATCCAAAATTCGCAAAAATAATTGCACTGGACTGATAAGTTACGAACACGAATACAAATTAGATAACATTAAAATTTATTTTATTTAATTAAAATGTGTAATCTTTCATTCTCTTTTACTTCATGTATTTTAAATAACAAAGTACTCAAAGTATCATACTTTAACACACTTCGTTATTGGCAAGTATTCATAAATTTAATTTTTATAATATAGTAGAATAAAAATCAGATTAATATTTCCATTAAAAATAACCATTACAAATTATAATAATATAATTACATATTCATAAAGAACAGGCCTATATAGAAGTACATGCTACACTTAAATTCAATAACAATTTTGAAGGTCTTTATGATACATTAACGTTCCATTTTGATTTATTGTAAATTGGAACTGAAAATAAATATTCAAATTGACTAAAATCAATCAATTTTAGACCTACTTTTAATGTAAAGCTTATAATTATTTTAAATGGATATAAATGGTAATAGATTAAACTAAATATAATAGTTTATTTAGCATAAAGTTTTTTGTTGTTGAATAGTAAATAAAAGGATTATAGAAAGAAGTTTATTATATTTATTTAATTTTAGTCTACTGGATTTAGAAGTTTATATTACCTTATTATGTATTTCAGTATAATATAATCATCTCAGCTAGTAACAGCATTCACAATTTCTAATAATGTGTACTTTACTTGTTTTACATACATACATAAATATTTATTTTAACTTTTCCCGGTATATTTCAGCTAATTTACAGTAAAGTATTATTCACGAAAGATAACTATTCAAGGTCTTTTATGAACCGTCTGATATAATGTTACTTGCAGATAACTTCACTGCATTTCGTACCCATAAGCGTGCAACGTGAAGTATTTATGGATACATTTTAACTGAATAAATATATGTACTTTATTTGAATTTTTTTTAAGTAATAGTTTTCTCAAAGTTTTCTCTTCTTCTCCTATGTTTTTGCATAAAACAGAAATAAAGACGACGTAAACCATAAAAAAATAATTTGATGTGAATGTCAACGTCACTGGATAATCATTAATACAGATGGCATACGTCGCTGCTATTTTTAGTGTGTTAGAAAGTAATGCCACCATTTACGTATGTCTGTCACACCACATAAATTAAATAAACATACGTCAATTAATCTTTCTCTTTCTAATACAAAATGTTGCTAAGCTACTGCTATAAAGTGCTGTGTATTCCTTCTTCGAACAAATGACCTTGAATATTCATCTTTCGTGAATAATAGTATACCTTTATTTTATTTATATAAAATATTATTAAATCTCAGCTCACTTCAGTTGATAGTTGACTTGATGCTTGTATAGTCAGATCTTCCACCAAAGTAAAAAATCTGGAGTGGCCAGCACAATACCTCCCGCCATTTAACGCCCGAGTCACAAAAATATCAGGATAATCCTTATTTTTGGATTAGCGAATTATACTCTAATTTTGGCAGTTTATTTCTTAAAAAATATAGTCTAACCTAATCCAAGTAACTACCTATTTTGATAATAAAATGCAGATTAGCGTAAACTTTTTTACTAATCGTTAATATTTATTAATCTAAAACTAAATTCATACCTACATATTTATATATGCTGGAAACTATTTTTTTCCTTTCCTATTGTACTATTTACTTTTTTCTTTTTAAAACGTTACTATTATTAATTTGAAATAATTAGTTCTCTGACAGCGACATTTATCTGTCAGTTACATACATTTAAACAGTGACCTCTATATACAAACCAAGGAGTTTTGTTTGTTTAAAGCGTAGGTTCCGGGATTTAAATTATAGATAATTTTATAAATTTATCCATAAAATATATAGAAAATGTATATTAATGCAAATCTGTGGAAAATTTAATATTCTTGAATTTTTATAATAATATTACTCTCCAAAAATTACATTCAAAGGTATTTTTTGAAGAAAAACTATTTTGAACTTCTAGTAAAGTGCCATTTCCGGTTATTCGATTTACACTAAAATGTAATTGGCTCTTTCCATTACAAAAAAGTTCGAAATACAAGGTTTCAAAATTTTCAGCTTGATAGTATTTGAGTTAGAGTGGAGGATCCACACATACAGACATATACACAGACATCATCGTGAAAATGTTAAAATTGGATTCTAGGGACGTTAAAACGTGGTCATTTACCAAAATTTCGATATGCGATTTTTAGCACGATCCCTATACCTCCTTTACCAAGGGTAGCGAGAGGTAAAAATAAGAGTATGGGTCGTTCACAATTAAATCTAGACCTTAAAACTATATAGGGGCTATCAAAGTTTAAAAATAGTTTATTTTTTAAAATATATGCTAAAATTTGGTTTTGCCATTAAAATCAAAGTCTAGTTTTAATTGATTTAAATAATTTTTATTTTAAAATGCAGGTTAATATTGGAAGTATGCTTGTCGTGTGTTAATTTTTTTTAAAATGTTAATAGTTCTAGTTTTAAGAACAATTTATTTTAATTTTCGCTTTATATTTTAGTACAGGGGTTACCTTTTGTTTGAAATCCACATTATTAAACCGACTCTGGCAAGACGTATAAATATATACGTATTCCAATTATACGTCACACTTTTCTAAGAATTAATGTGTGTTCATGAATTTGAAACCTAAAACCGTAGTTTATTTTTACAGAATATTGGTGCTAAAATTTATAGCTTTTCTCATCAAATAAACATTATACTTCTTAATATTACACGTTTATGTTTTTAAGGTTTAAATATCTTCAAGTGCCTAGTTACATTTGTAAAAATTTTGCAATCAATACAATAACGTATGGTCCTAAAGTTTTGAGAAATTATTTAGATGTTTTGTATTTATACCAAATAACGTTTAATCAAATTGTCGCTGGAAACAAAATACCACAATTAACTTGTTTTCATTTTGATAGTTTAGTTTTTTCGATTTGATGCAGAAAAATGCCATATAAGCTAGATATTCGTAAAGGAATTTACAATATTGTTGGGCGAATGCCTAAGTGTGATTTTGTTCCAGTTTATCGCGAGCACAATATCTCTGTGGCAACAATTTATCGGACAATAAAAGATTGTGAAGAAGGTATACCCTGTGGTAATTTGCCCAAAAGTGGTTGACCAAAAATTATGAGCCACATGAGAGAACAAAGATTAATTGCAGCCGTTAAAGACAAAGTTGGGGTGTCACAACGAACTGTAGCCAGAAGATTCGATGTTTCGAAGACCACTGTTTTTAGAACACTTTCTCGAAATGACGTGGTGTTTCGAAAACGAAGAAAGGCACCAAAATATACCGTGGCCCAATTAGAAAGAATCCCTAAATGTTGTCGTGCATTAAGGCGTATTCATTTTCTCAATAAACTTATTGTAATGGATGACGAGAAATATTTTACTTTTTCCCACTCAGAGATGAAAGAAAACGATGGTTTTTATACTAATGACATGGAAAACACACCAGACAATGTCAAGTTCAAAGGTAAATCTAAATTTGAGGATAAAATTTTAGTATGGTGTGCCATTTCTGAAGCCGGATATATCTCGCAGCCGTACATTGGTCGTGTTCGTGGAGAAGCCTTGCCTGCACAACTTTATATTCAAAGATGCCTCTCTAAATTGCTTCAATTTTTAAATACACATCACGCCAATGATGATATAATGTTTTGGCCTGATCTAGCTTCATGCCATTACGCCAGAATAACTAGAGACTGGTATACGAAAACAACGTAGACTTTGTTCCTAAATTGGATAATCCTCCCAATGTACCTCAAACTCGACCAATAGAAGAATTTTGGTCAATATTGACCAGAAAAGTGTACGATAGGGGATGGGAAGCTGCAAATGAAAACAAACTCGACCAATAGAAGAATTTTGGTCAATATTGACCAGAAAAGTGTACGACAAGGGATAGGAAACTGCAAATGAAGAACAATTACGACGTCGCATTTACCAAAAGATACCAGAAATCGATCCAGATGTTGTCCAGAGGATGATGGGGCAAGTCAGAAGAAAATTAAAGGCCTTTGAAGATAATGGTCCATTATCAATAATTTAAATGTTGAATATTAATTGTTATACTTATTGTTAATTGTTGTAATAATTAGTTTAAAAAGTAAAAGGGTTTTAAAAAAGTTATCAGTATCTAAAAATTTTCTCAAAACTTTAGGACCATACGTGAATTTAAATAAGATAAAATGGTTTATCTTTATCAGAAAACATAAATATACGTTGTTTTTGTTTCATTATTTATTATTCATGTACACTCAAATATTTAAACAACAACACTTTCTAAAATGTTTTTACAAAATATGCAAGTTATCTGGAAATATATGTATAAACACCAATTCATTGTTTTACATAACACATATATCGGATTTCAACAAAGCGAAATATTTCTACATGACCTTAACTTAAGTAATATTATTGAATGTAAAAGTCGAATATAGCATTTGTCCTTCAAAAATTATCTAAGCAAGCCGCGATTAAATAAACCAAGAGGATAACGTGCACAAACAAATTGATTTCTGCAAAAAATTCCAAGCGTTTCTTTGTAAAAACACATGCGTATCATATTAAAATGTAAACAAATGCCACCGGAAAACATCGAAACAAACACACATCGCTGTTAGGAATTAAAATAGACAGTTGAATATCAACAGGAATGTTATTCAAATTACTTGTTTCTACTTGATATTCAAGTGTTATTGTCACTCATGCAGATCATATGAATAATGAATGTTGTTATAACCAACTGGGAAAACAAGTGAATGTTTTAGGAAAACTTAAGGAGCACTTGTTTAATTTCAAATGGAATGGAGTTCTCCAGCATATTTATGATTTTACCTCAAAGAAATTGCAACGAAAGCTTTTTTTATGGAATCCTGTCCAGAAAAATGCGCTGAACAATAGGTATAACAAAAGATTCCGGAAATTGGACCATGGGAACCACCTGTCATTTTTTTTATACAAAAAATAATTCTTACACTTTTCACCTCCCGCTACCCTTGGTATGGGAAGTATAGGGATCGTGCTAAAAATCGGATATCAAGATTTTGGTAAATGACCACGTTTTAAGGAAGTGGTACTTTACTTGAAGCTCAAAAAGTTTTTCTTAGAAAAATACATTTAAATGTTATTTTTTCGATATTTGTGTTATTATAAAAATTAAAGGTTATTAAATTTTCTACAGGTTTGCATTAATATTTTTCTATATATTTTATGGATAAATTTATAAAATTATTTATAATTCAAATCCCAGAGTTTACGCTTTAAACAAATAAAACACAGTTATTCAAATGTATGTAACTGACTAAGAACTAACTATTTCAAAATAATATTAGTCACGTTTTAAAAAGAAAAAAGTAAATAGAACATAGAAAAGGAATTCAATACAGTTTCCAGCATAAGTAAATATGTAGGTATGTATTTAGATTAATAAAAATGAACGATTCACAAAAATGTTAAGCTAATCCTAATTTTTGGATTAGTGATTTTTATTCTATCCCGATATTTAAAATTTAATCTTCATTTTATTATAGCTCCGGTGGCTTAATCGTTAGAGCAACGCCTCATGTCATGAGTGCCCTCGGGGCTCTGGGTTCGAATCCCACTAAGGCATGGATGTGTGTGAATGTGAACCCACTCTGTAATTGAGATTTAATCCAGTTGAGGAGTTTAAAAAAAGGTAGTTACTTGGATTAGATTAGACTCTATTTTGAGAAATAAACTGTCAAAATTAGAGTAAAATTCGCTAATCCAAAAAACTTATTTTTTTTGTGACTCGGGCTGTAAATGGCGGGAGGTATTGTGTTGGCCGCACCAGATTTTTTTCTATTGATATGTTCAGCGCATTTTCCGTAATAAAGTTTTTTTTTTGCAATAGATGGGGACTATCAAAGTTTAAAAGAAGTTATTAGTTTTCAATGCCGTTAACATGTTTATTGTAAAATATTTTTATTTTAAAATGAAAAAATTAAAAATAGAATAAAGAATTTTGTTAAACAAACTATGTATTTGTGGTTTTAAGCTGATAAAAAGTGCTATAAATAAAATGTGATATGAAATACTACTCGTTTGTGACTAATTTTAAATATGAAATGAGATGTGAGACAAATGTTGGGATTACCAATGATTTAGATTTTTAAACGTCAATTTTAAATTTTAATTATTCATTCATTTTGTTCTGAGAATAACTAATTAAATTATACATATATTTTGATATATGTATGTATGAATGTGTGTTATACTTTGTAAACTTATTTTTCAAAATAAATTATTACTATTCGTTTCCAAACTACATACAATATACATAAATAATTTAAAATACACATCAATAAATATTGTAACGTTTTTATTTTTAAATCGTAGAAATGGGCTTTAGGATCCAGGACAAATTCATTTAAACGAAGAACGAATTGTGAAAAAATTTCGTTTAAATAAATTTGTCCTGGATCCTAAAGCCCATTTTTACGATTTAAACATTTAGGTTAGATCTCAAATAATTATTCTACGTTTTTATTTTTAATTTATTTGGGTGAAGTGTAAATAGACAATTATTATTAATTAAAATAAGTGTTTATTAAACTATAATTAAATATTAAATGTTAAAAAATTATTAAAAAAACTAATTAAGGCTAAAAATATAATTAACTAGTTAACACTAAAACTATTTATTTATTTAACCTATTAACACTACTATTTATTTCCACGATATTAATAATTATTTATTTCCACTGTGTTACTAATTATTTATTTCATTACGCATTCCAATCTTAGACTGCCGGTCTGTTGCAGACTCTTGTAGACTGTTTACCCGATATTTATATCACTATATACTTATATCATGTTAAACTGTCCGCCTACCGACCTCCACGTCTGTATACTCAACTGACTCAACAGCGTGTGTATATTCAACTACTCGGACAGAAGTCACACCTTTCACCTCACTGTCTGTCTATTTATGTAACTAACTGTCTAACTTCCACAGCTTCAGTAAAACCGATTGTCCGTATGCTACCGTTCTTCACCACTACTGCCGAGTATCCACTTCCACTTTCCGTTACTGTCCTCGTATACCGAGTATTCTCTTTCACAAATATCCCAGTTTACCAGTAACTTCCCGAGTACCTACCTCCTTGACACAAATTTCATAAGCTCACTACGATACTGGTGTACTTCTCACGAACACTTTACTCTCTAATACTTCATGTGAATGTCTCTATATGTCTCTCCATGTAACTAACTAACTCCCGAGCATATCTGCGTCCTTTTTATACAGCTGCTATTAACTTCCAGAGAGCTCTAGAATGTTCGGAATAATAACAATGAACACAAAAAGCGCAATTGCGTTATCGCTAGACTTAGACGCTTGTTCAGCGTAGCAGCGGGGCTCACACGTTACAATATATAATACATTACAACAAATTTTTCTCACTGTGTACAAACTGAAGTGACCGATTTTCGGTAGAGAAATACTGCATCCGGATCACATGGAGTGAGTCTACTGAGCACTTATTAAAACCATATAAATAGTCAAATTTGGATATCATAGGCCTGATGCATCACCCTGCATAAACTACGATACGGAGAGGATGCATCTTCTCCGGAGATTCTGTCCTTTAGCCAGAGGAAAACCGTCCGCAAAAACTGGCAGAGTAATGGCCTAGCTAAATAGTAATCCAAAAAATTGCACAGTTTATAGCAGCTGGTGTTGCCTTAGCCAGATCTTCTCTTGTGCATTCCTCTTCTAAGTTGGCGCACGTGAACAGGTGGGCCATTATTTGTTCTTGACCACAATGACATTAAGTGGGTTCTGCTTGCTTGGTACCCCCAGTTGAACATGTTTACTGCACATTTTCCTACTTTTTCTCATCTGGAAAGATACCCATTGCTTTATCTTCTAGCTTTAATGACTCATCCCATATTAATCTTGTTGCAGTCTTGGTCTCTGTCATTAGATGCACTGAAGAGAGGAAACTGTGTCTAGATTTTAGGTGGTTCTTGACCGAACATTGGGTGTCGAGGATCATGTAACTGTTTGGAGCGCTCTACCATACTTGGCCGTTGACCGTCTAACTTTAGGTGGAGCTATGCCGCTAAGCAGGTATAATGAGGTATTGCACGGTTTTTTTTTCTTTGCTTTAATCGAAAGATTAAGAAAAAATATTTTACCCCTATTTTTTAAATTTTTCGTATTATTCTTTATTCATGAGAAAATTGTCTTTGAAATTATAATGTTTGAATTTCCGCTTCCCCTTTCGACTAATGACGTTCGAATCGAACTTACCAATGAGGGTGTGGCTTACATTGGCCACTAACGGAAATAAAACGAGTGACAGTCATGACAGCTGTCAACTACTACTGATTTTTGTATTTGGAAATAATCAAACATGGTTGTAAAAAAGTGTTTTGTGCAGTGTGCCCAAATAGAACTGATAATAGGGAAAAATATGTCTAGTAGTGCCTCAAAACGAAGAAAGAAGAATGAAATGGTTGTCGCAAGTAAAGATAAAAACATAAAATCATAACTTCTTTGTTGTAAAGATCATTTTGATGTAAATATAAATATTTTTATAATTAAATAAGAACTATTGAATACATTTAATTTTTTAGCTGGAAAGTGATGCACTCAGGCTACGGTTTCTCATACCGGCTAATCTTTGCACTACTGGAGCATAAGAAAGATTGATAAATCTAGGATAAAACATTAATAGACGGTATTTATTAAGACCACTACTGGCGATAATGTTAATCTCCAACTGGAGGATCTGTTCCAAACAATGTGTCGCTGGAATATGTTTTATATAAGTTTTAACAATATGTATTCTGTATGTTCCTAACATGAAATAAATCCAAAAGTCAAAATAGACAATAATGTATGTGTGCGTGTCAGGTGTCAACTAAAATGGAAAAACGAGAACGGGGAAAAATTACTTAGAAATAGACAAAGCAAACATGTTGGAGATAAATAAATGTAAAAATAATACATGGGATGAAATGTATAATGAATTTAATTTAGTTAATGTTGACTTGTGTCAAATTTATTTTACGGAATAAAATTTACTTCCTCGCACATCGTTGGAGTAATTTATACTATAGATTTAATTAGCTTGTATTTTTATTCTTGTTTTGACGAAAATCTCTGGAATAAAGTATTTTACATCAAGAGTAAATTTTACTTTGCTAGTGCTTTACTTATCCATCTTTTATAATACAGGGCATTGAACTCTGAAATATAACGCTGTAATATAATAATAAATAACTAAGAACTACACTAAAGAACCAAAAATCACGCTGCACTATAAGTCAGACCTTATGTCACACAGTTGTCATTAAAGCAATCATTGACGTTGATGTATGATACATTTGTTTTTTTTTTCATCATCTTTCCAGTTTTGTCATTGGCTAATGTAAGTCTGATGTCACAGGCACTGTAATTTGGCGCCAATTCAAAAAGTAAATTTTTAAATTGCTACTGTGCTTAATATATACAGTAATTTGAACAGAAAATCATATTTAATAATACTGTAGAACATACTTATTCGAATTTCAGAAGAAAAAAGATATGTTAATTTTTTTTGCAATACCTCATTGGTTAACTGGTGTTGGTTTTAAACACCGGTAATTATACGGCAAGTTTCGTTTAACAGAGGATCCAGATGTTTAGCGTTGACTTCGCAGGCGATTTAACAATTTCCAAAAGGCCATTTCTGGTTATTACCTGGTGGTAGTTTCTCGTCTGGAAGGATACCCATTGCTTTATCTTCTGGCTTTAATGACTCATCCCACATTAAGCGTCTTGTTGCATTTTTGGTCATAGGATGCACTGAAGTGAGGAAACTGTGTCTTCATTTTAGTCGTGACCAAGTTGGTTCTTAGCCGAATATTGTGAGCATCTAGAATTTCTATTGCTTCTACAATATTGAATCTAGGCACTAGTATTCAAAATGAAACCCTCTAAACTCTAAAGCTAAAATTATTTTCCTGTATTACAACGACAACGATCAAAGAACTGATTCTAACTTGATTGGGATAACTAATCCGTTATTATTTATGCAATAAAAATAGCAAAATTTGAAAGAAATTATGTTTTGCTTGAGTTGCAAACATTATTCTTTTTAATTCGTAGAAATGGGCTTTAGGATCCAGGAGAAATTTATTTAAACGAAGAAAGAATTATGAAAAATTCATGGACCTCGTTGGGATTCGAACCTAGAGCCTCCCAATCGCTAATCGGGCGCTCTACCAATTGAGCCACGAGTTCCCGTTGAAGTCTATGAATCTTTCACAAGCCTTTTTACAAATCGTAACGAGTACACTCTCACAATTTGAGAGATTAATACTCAACGCTAACATTGCGCAGTAAATATTATATTATTGTGAACTTTAAGCCGTCACACACACATAAAATAATTATTTGAGATCCAACCTAAATGTTTAAATCGTAGAAATGGGCTTTAGGATCCAGGAGAAATTTATTTAAACGAAGAAAGAATTGTGAAAAATTCATGGACCTCGCTGGGATTCGAACCCAGAGCCTCCCAATCGCTAGTCGGGCGCTCTCAACGGGAACTCGTGGCTCAATTGGTAGAGCGCCCGACTAGCGATTGGGAGGCTCTGGGTTCGAATCCCAGCGAGGTCCATGAATTTTTCACAATTCTTTCTTCGTTTAAATAAATTTCTCCTGGATCCTAAAGCCCATTTCTACGATTTAAACATTTAGGTTGGATCTGAAATAATTATTCTATTATTCTTTTTACTAAAAGTAAATATTTAATCGTATGTTTGTTACACATAGCTATTGCTAATGGCATGTTTATCTGTAGAGCTATAATTGATTTTATTTTTAGTTATTTTTAGTTTTATTACTTGCAGGTTAGGCTTAAATTTACTATTGACAATTAAAACCTTGGCATTCGATACAAAATATTTATCAGAAATATTTTCAAAGTCAAACTATACAGAAAGACCGGATAACCTTATGCGAAACTAAACATTAAAATTTGAAAGTTCTGTGATATATAAATAGATTAGCATTAACTACCTATATAATTTTTGATGACATTTTTTGTGGCTTAAGAGCATTAATGAAAACTATAAAACCAAATGCCATTGACTAGTTCGAAATCCGTTACATAGGCATTTAATATGGGAAAGCAGTTTTCCTTTAGCTAGAAAAAAATACCTCAAATATAAGTTGTAGTTATTTATGTATTAGGGGCATAATTAAAATATTGTAGCACGGGAGAATGTTTAAAGGTCGACGCGTAGCAGAGAGCTTTAATTTTCCCGAGTGCTATAATCTTGATTATGCCCGTGGTACATACGGTTTATTTTATTTTGGTTCTCGAATTTCAAGTATTCAATAGGTATATATGTATAATTCATTATCGTCGTCTTGGCTTTGTGAATTGTAAGTGTGCTGTGGTAATTTGTTGGTATTACTATTTTCGTAGCCCAATCGGTTCGACCAGATTTACGGTTATGTGTTCCGTAAGTCTTGAAATTATTTACCGGTTTCTATTTGGAACGCGATTCCTGAAAAAGTTGGTAAAAAGTCAGACCACGGTAACTACGAAATAATTCTGGTTTCTCTGGTATTTTTACCCCCACTACCGCTACTTTCAAACATCATCATAACAAAATCAAACGATATCCGTCAATGTCAAATTTCTAAACCGCATTTCGTATTACTAATAATTATTATAGATGTAAGTATGAAAACATTATTTACATTTGATATATTATTGACTGTGTTATTTCTATTGGCATTATTCAACATTATCGTTCTTTTTGTTAATTTTTATATTTATTTGGTTGTGTCAATTTTAAATGTCATATGATTCAATGTCAATCTGTCCCGAAATGGATGAAAATATTCAGGAACCATGGTGTACCCGGAATCAAAGTATTGGTTTTTTTGTTGACTTAGGGAACGGTGTTCCATTTAAAAAAATCTGATGTGGCCAACACATTACCTTCCGTCAGTTATATGAGGCATTTACGAAACTGCTACCTGTGAACTGTTACCAGTAAACAGCTGTTTATCAGGTTATAGCTACCGGAATCGATATTTTAAGAACGCAAGTGGTAAATAGGGTAGATCCATAAACTATAAAAAAATTTGAAACAGGTTTGCATCACTAGCTTTTTTTGAGATTAGTTTCTTCATCAATTCGGTAGATGGATATGGTAGATATTTTACAATTTTCGAACACGGTAACTTTTTACTACTCCTGTTTTCGAACACAGTCGGTAGATGCGGTAAATGCCTATGTATTTTCTATAAAATCCATACGGAAAGTTCCTTGCAAAAGATTCTAAATTTCTTGTATGTACATTACCTTTCGACAGTTCTATGTATTTTATACAAATTCCACACAGAAAGTTTCGAGCAAAAATATCCTATATTTCGAGTAAAATTATAATACAAATATACTACGAATATGTCAATTGCACTTGAAACTGACATCTTTCAATTAGAATTTTCTTAATTTAGTAGCTGTTTCTAGCATAGCTAGCTAATTTATGAAATTTAATTTATTTATAATTTTATAACTCTATATCCATTTAATATGAAGTATAAAATGCAGTCAAATTGTATAGAGAATACAATGTTCTTTAATATTTGAAATAACATTAAATATGAAAAACATCGTTTTTTCAGGAAAAACTGGTAAAATCTTCAAATGAGGGTACTTCCGGTTGACCAATTATAACCAAAATCTAATTACCTCTTCATATGGATACATCGAAGAGGAATACGAAAGAATTATAATTTTTGGAATTGTAGTATTAGAGTTATACTAGACGAAAATTTTGTTACACACACACACACACACACACACACACACACACACACACAGAGAGAGAGACAGACACACACACACACACACAGACACACACACACATACACACACACACACACACACACACACACACACACAAACACACACAGACATCATCGTAAAAATAATAAAATCGTATTCTATGGACCGTAAAACGTGCTTATTCATTAAAAATTCACCACCGAAATTTTTGACCAAAGACAATACCTTCCTTATCTAAAGGTGACGGAATGTAAAAAGAGGAGCAATTCTCGTCGAGCCGTAATGCAACAACCTGTATGTGAAAATAATTTTAGGTTATACTCCTTGAATCGACGAATAAATTCTGTTAATAAATTTATGATCTATTTGTAACGACAAGGGAGATATCGAGGACGGCCATTTCAAAGACTCACCCAGTATAGAGTAAACTATTTACGAGTATTTCGCAATATTTTTCCTTATTTACGAAACCTTTCGCTAAAAAATACTATGCAACGTTCCCGGAATATATGTGTTTTTGGTGCTTTCCGGGATTCGTTCACATTGTGGTTTATAGAGGAAATGTGGTCGGTTATTTCTTACTATAAGCATCGCTACAAGCAAGTTGTTCGGAAACTAATTTTGATCACTTGATCCACCGTTGATCTTGTGTTAATCCTCCACTGATATCTATATCTACGTCCAGTACATAAATAAACATGATAAAAGCCAGTTTGTGGAATGTTGGACGAAGTACAGTGTACCGAAGCAAAAGCAACAAGCTGGCTTAGAGAAATTTATGTATGTTAGAGATAGTGCAAATATCATTTTTGCAAGTCATATGCATGTTGCTTAATTATTATTAATGATAGTGAGTAGATGATAAATAACTATACTTAGTAACAAATTCGATGCAATAGTAACTTACACAATATATTTATCAAGTTCCGTATTTGAAGAGTATGATAAGTGGTCAAAGTATGAAAAAAATTGTATGTGGTAGACGGTAGAGGGTATTTAACGAAAATCATTTGATCTGATCAAAAATTTCAAAACAAGATATTTTGAAAACCACTCGATCGATTTTTGAAAATGAAACATTTATAAAATCTTTAAACTATCTACTATAACATTTGTCTGAAACATTTTTTTCGATCTGTCTAAAAAAAGTTTTTATTCAAATTGAATTACAAGGTAAATTTTAACAAACTGCAACAATCATTTAAAACAAAGTACGCTTGCTGCCATTAAACTTGAAAATTAAACAAGAAAAACAAGAAACAAACAAACAAACAAACAAGAAAAATAAAACAATGAACAATGAAACAACAAGGGATGGACTAAATTTGATTTTCAAAATGGCCACCATTCGCAGCAACGCAAGCCCGGCAGCGTGTTTAATATTAGAAGAGACAGTTGCAATTGCAAGAGCTGCCTGCTTGTCTTTTATATCTTCTGCTACTATTCTTGCCACCAGTTCTAATTCGGTGTTTACAGGTCTCTCATACACAGAGGTCTTCATATGACCCCAGAAAAAGAAATCTAGGGGAGTTAGGTCGAGGCTCCGGGCTGGCCACGCAACAGCACCTCTTCTCCCAATCCATTTATTCGGATATTCTGTATTTATTAATTTAAGAAAGTAAAATAATATTCATCATTCAATCTGTTGTTGTTTCATTGTTCATTGTTTTATTTTTCTTGTTTGTTTGTTTCTTATTTTTCTTGCTTAATTTTCATGTTTAATGGCAGCAAGCCTACTTTGTTTTAAATGATTGTTCCAGTTTGTTAAAATTTATCTTGTAATTCAATTTGAATAAAAACTTTTTTTGGACAGATCGAAAAAAATGTTTCAAACAAATGTTATAGTAGATAGTTTAGGGATTTTATAAATGTTTTATTTTCAAAAATTGATGGAGTGGTTTTCAAAATATCTTGTTTTGAAATTTTTGATCGGTCGCCATTTTGTTATTTGATAAAATAGAAAATAATTGTAAATACAAATGTTTTAGAGAACCGAAAGCAAATGCAGAAAGTTTTATATTTTTTAAATATTCCTTAAAATAAGGGAGTAATGACGATTTTTTGAAAAGTTGCCGCACCAGAAAAGAAAAAAGATGTAAATAATGTAAAGTAGTATGTAAGTATGCTTGTCTTTATAAATATCAGAAGAATAATTTAAGCCACCACCATAACTAATCTGCAATGCAGTTCATCTAATTTACACCCTTTGAAGTGCTTCTCTTAATATTGCCTAATGTTTTTGATACGGCTTTCATTCATTTCATACGTGCGCTAGACAGCGCTGTTCCAGGCGGTGCTTCAAAAACAAAATACAATGAGAGGATAAAAGATAGTTACTTTACTTTCCACACGGCCTTATAGAGGCCGAGACCGTACGTGAATACAATCAAACGCGGCATGCTGACAAATTTTGTAAATAAGTTCACGACATCTACTGTATACTGTACATATAATATTAACGACATAAACATAACCTGTCTAGCATTTTTATTATAATAGGCCCTGGTTTGCGACTTTGATACGTATGGCAGTAAGTATTTAATTCTTTTATTTTTCTCGTAGTTTTTATAGTTTACCTACGTAGGGTTTTTGTATTTTAGTTGAAAACAAAACAAGTGTAATGGCTTCGACTGGGACTTTAAAAGATAAGAACTTCGAATTAAATGATAATATTATAAGGAATAATATTATTTTTTTAATTACCAAAAATTCATTTCATTCACTGTCTTATGAAGATAAACTGTTTGTCAAAGAATTAAAACAAATAGACTATCTCTGCTTTGTTCTGATCTTAGTAAATCATTAATAAATATTGGAGAAGGAGGCAAGAGCCAACTAACACCTGCTATGATAAATATAACTGGCTTGTCGGCAGTAACGTACTTAATAAATTATTTTGTTGGCCATGCATACTTTTTACTAGTAATACTAACATACGTAAAGATCACATTGCTTCAACTTGTAAATTAGTACTTTTAAGGAAGCAAAATATTTCTACCGCAATTGATAGTGCAAGAAAAATTGAAATTCAAAATTTTAATTCGAAGGTGGAAGAAATGTTTTGTGGTCTGGCAATTTATTTTTGTATATGAAAGGGGAAAAACATGCAGCTGCTTTTTTCTCTAGATGCCATGCCTCACCAAAGTTTTGATGCACGAGCCGCCACTGTAATTTATATTTATTTTTCAACATTATTTTATATTTTGAAATACATGACCTTAAATTTCAACTTTCTTCTTCATAAAATTCCAATTATATTTATTACGCATTTATTTTTAGATACCTCAGCATTTAATAGACCTACAATTATTGCAAACTATTTCTATTTTTATTTCCAATTACTCGTACAACTATTATCTATACTTCTATACATTTTCTAGTAGTTAACAAACAATACTTGACTGTCTGACTATCACAGTCTACTTGGATTAAGATACTGACTATTATATTTGCACTGGCGTTTCTGGGTTTTAATTACTGACCCAGATATTAGTTATTGGCTGTTCCACGAAATTATTTGCTGATTAAAGAGATAATGAATAGTTTAATTATACAGTAGTTGCTTCTGTATTACATGGTGATTGTTTATATGAGTTCATACTCTCACACTCATAGCTATTATATGAGACATGTTAAGTGAAGCTTAATTTTGAGGTTATGTGTAATATATGCATTATTCAGAAGTAATTGGGATAATTGTAATCGATCATGGATTTAGTCAACGATTTAACTGCGTAAATAAATG
Source organism: Harpalus rubripes (assembly GCA_963082715.1). Lineage (NCBI taxonomy): Eukaryota > Metazoa > Arthropoda > Insecta > Coleoptera > Carabidae > Harpalus > Harpalus rubripes. The sequence goes on along the minus strand of OY720459.1, from coordinate 7,345,420 downwards.
CCCTGTAATCAGTAAGCTATTATATCCATACTGCGTTATCATATTTATTTTTTCCGTCCGAATTTTTTTTTTATAAAACTTAAATGAATACCTATACTACATGTTTTTAATTTTGATCATCGTATCAAACATGTTTTTACCAGAACTATAAATGAATATAATAGCTATTTGTGTATTAAGATCGCAAAATGGGCATTGTCGATTGAGAGGTTGTTGACGCGCGACAATGTCCATTTGCGCTCGAAACACACAATTTTTTTTCTACAGTTCACCATAACAAAAAAATCTGTGGCCAGCACATAACCTCTCGCCAGATATTTTACCTGGTTGTACGCATAAAACGAAAAATATTTTTAAATACAAATACATATATTCATGTCTCACTACAAAATAATTATTTTAATATAAATTATGTACAATACGTACATTTTCTTTATATTCAATATCCTGAAATTTTTTCCTACTTTCCTTTTCTTTTTCTTTTATTCGTCATTTTTTCGCAAATTCCTTTTATATTCTTCTTTAGTTATATTCTTTTGCGTTGTTGACTTTTTATTTGTTTTTATAATCTTCATAATGATGTACAAATATTTTTGACAGTGGCATACAAATATTTTTGACAGTGACATTTATGTGTGAATTACAAACATTTGAATTTCTTGCCTTGAAGTAGTTTGATCTAAGAATTTTTACATCAAATTATTTTATATGCATTTCTTTATCTATAAATCTATAGAAGATATAATGAATTTATATTTATCGAATAAAGAATTTAACGTTCTTTAATATAAGTATTTACATAAATTTTCGATAAATAATATTTAGATGATTTTTTTCTTGTAACTACTACTTCCGGTTGTCCAATTGTTACCAAAACTGACTCGACTCTTCCCATTATTGTTAGATTGAGGAATCTGTAGTTAAAAATGTCTTAAGTCTTATAGTATTTGAGATATAGTGAATCCAACATTAATATAACATCATTCTATTCATTTTTATAAATATAATTTTCTTTTGACTTGAAGTTATCCACGTATTAATCAGTTGCTGGTCATTAGTCATTCGTTTTTACTTTTTCGTCTGATTAAAATTTGTCTACGTTGTTCGTTGTGTATTCTTCGAATTTCATTACTGTTGCTTTGTTGCATATCAAATCTGTATTTTTCAATACAAACAGAAAATGTTTTTCGAGTTGTGTTTTTTGTATCAAAATATTTTCTCACTATTTTCGGTAGTATTTTGGCACGATGGCACAACACAGCGTTTCACCGACATGTTTACTTTCGTAAATTTCAGGTTATCTTTAAATGTCACTTTGACGTTTAACCTAATGTGAATATCAAAATGGTCGCGTTGATGAAACGCTGACATCACTGGGCAAGGGACGAGGCGGAGAAAATCAGCCGCGTTTTGAACAATGTCATTTTTAATTGCAATTTTTTCAGTATTACAGATCGATTTGAGGAAAAATAAAAAATACGGTCTATTATTTTTCATTACTCTATCGAATAAAGTTAAAAATCTGATGTGGCCAACACATAACCTCTCGCCAGATATTTTACCTTGTTGTAAAAACAAAAAATATTTTTAAATACAAATACATATATTCATGTCTCACTACAAAATAATTCTCATATATATTTGCAAAATCTATGGGATATTTTAAAATAAATTATGTACAATACATACATTTTCTTTATATTCAATATCCTGAAATTTTCTTTTTCTGCTTTCCTTTTCTTTTTTTTTATATTCGTCATTTTTTCGCAAATTCCTTTTATATTCTTTTTTACATATATTCTTCTGCGTTGTTGACTTTTTTTTATTTTCATAATCTTCATAATAATGTATAAATATTTTTGACAGAGGCATACAAATATTTTTGACAGTGACATTTATGTGTGAATTACAAACATTTGAATTTCTTGCCTTGTAGTAGTTTGATCTGAGATTTTTTACATCAAACTATTTTATATGCCTTTCTTTATCTCTAAATCTATAGAAGATATAATAATGAATTTATATTTATCGAATAAAGAATTTAACGTTCTTTAATATAAGTATTTACATAAATTTTCGATAAATAATATTTAGATGATTTTTTTCTTGTAACTACTACTTCCGGTTGTCCAATTGTTACCAAAACTGACTGGACTCTTCCCATTATTGCTAGATTGAGGAATCCGTAGTTAAAAATGTCTTAAGTCTTATAGTATTTGAGATATAGTGAATCCAACATCCACACACACACACACACACACACACACACATCCACACACACATCCACACACACATCCACACACACATCCACACACACATCCACACACACATCCACACACACATACGGACATCATCGTAAAAATGTTATAATCGGATTCTAGGGACCTTAAAACGTGCTTATTCATTAAAATCGGATATGCGATTTTTAGCATGAATACAATACCTCTCTTAGCGAGAGGTAAAAATGGATCGGACCCCGTTACAGCATTTGACTTTGAACCCAACGTTACATCTAATTTTCCAATAAGATACACAGACCGTTCAAAGTATTTATTTTACTGGTGACGGTGACATTAATAGTCTTAATAATACTATATTGAAAAATTGTTTCAAAATGTAAATTATGAAATAAATACAATTTCAAATAAAATTATTTTTCATGGTAATAAAAAAGTATTGCATTTTGAATATAGTGGTAATTAAAAAAGTATTGCATTTTGAATGTAGATATTTTAAAAAAGGTATGCAAGAAAAAAAGATGATAAAACAACTACTTATAGGAAATAAATTTATAGTCATACACAAGGCCGGGCCGATGCCTTGAGGCGCCTGAGGAAATTTTCAAAACGGCGCCTTCTAATTAAAAAAAAAACTCATATTGTTATTGATTAACAATAAAAGCAAGAACGAAAATTGAGCAAAAGAAAAAATATTTTCATATGACCCATCCCAATATTTTGAAATACCATATTCAAATTAATATGGAACGGGTCTAAGACAAAAATTATGGCTTAATTAACAGGAAATTTTTATGTATTTCAAAATATATTTAATATTTAAATATAAAAAATCATTGAACATCAAGAATGCAGAAAAAAGAACAAAACATTTAAAACAGTACTGCATTGTAAAAAAATCTGATGTGGCCAACACATAACCTCTCGCCAGATATTTTACTTGGTTGTACGCATAAAACGAAAAATATTTTTAAATACTAATACATATAGATATTCATGTCTCGCTACAAAATAATTCTCACATATATTTGCAATATCTATGGGATATTTTAAAATAAATTATATACAATACTTACATTTTCTTTATGTTTAATATCCTGAAATTTTCTTTTCTACTTTCCTTTTCTTTTTTCTTTATATTCGTCATTTTTTCGCAAATTCCTTTTATATTCTTTTTTACGTATATTCTTTTGCGTTGTTGACTTTTATTTATTTTCAAAATCTTCATAATAATATACATATATTTTTGACAGAGGCATACAAATATTTTTGACAGTGACATTTATGTGTCAATTACAAACATTTGAATTTCTTGCCTTGTAGTAGTTTGATCTGAGATTTTTTACATCAAATTATTTTATATGCCTTTCTTTATCTCTAAATCTATAGAAGATATAATAATGAATTTATATTTATCGAATAAAGAATTTAACGTTCTTTAATATAAGTATTTACATAAATTTTCGATAAATAATATTTAGATGATTTTTTTCTTGTAACTACTACTTCCGGTTGTCCAATTGTTACCAAAACTGACTGGACTCTTCCCATTATTGTTAGATTGAGGAATCCGTAGTTAAAAATGTCTTAACTCTCATAGTATTTGAGATATAGTGAATCCAACATCCACACACACACACACATCCACACACACACACACATCCACACACACACACACACACACACACACACACACACACACACACACACATACGGACATCATCGTAAAAATGTTATAATCGGATACTAGGTACCTTAAAACGTGCTTATTCATTAAAATCTGGATATGCGATTTTTAGCATGAATACAATACCTCTCTTAGCGAGAGGTAAAAACATTTAATAAATAATTATTCGAGCTGTTTTTACCACAAACAGCTTGATAGCATCTTTATAGTTTTTATCTAATGCTTCTATGGAAATTATGCCTAGATCATTTCGTTATTCTTGTGTTTGTTGTTCGAAAATAGTTCTTTTTAATTTTCACTTTCGAAAAACTATGTTCAGCTTTTTGCTTTTGTTACTTGCCGGGAATATTATTATTCTTAAAGCTATAACAACGTTTGGTAATATGATCGTACCTACATTGAAAAGCATATTTACAAATAAAATTAAATTTTTCTTGTGCATTTTTTAGTACCTTTGATAAAATTAGACAAATATTTATTAGTTCCTCATTGAGATCAATTGCGGGTATATCGGCTTCATTGAAATCATCTAAAGAATTAATAGGTACACCGTTTAAAATTGGCAGTGGCAAACGAAGAATCGGTTGTAATTATATTTAATGTTATTTTATAAAAGGTATAAGTGCATTAAATTATTAAGAAAATTTTCACCTATCGGGCCGGCCCTGGTCATACAGCATATCATAATAATATATTCAAGTTACGCAAAATCTTCAAAAAACAAAATCAACAGAAGCAAATAAAAAAGAAAATGCAGGTGAGCAAAAAATACTTTAGACCGGTATTTGTGTCATTATATTTAGTGAATTAAAACAGTAAAAACCAGTGATGAAATATTTATCATTAAATTTAATGTAATGATGAATACAGCAATTTAAGTTATTAAGTGATAAATGCCTTATCATTTTCATATATTATTCACTTAACCAGTCCGGCAAAAAAGAATAAGAATGGCGAAACTCTCTATAGTGCATTTTTAAAATTCAATGTGACTTTCTCTTATTTAAATTCCTGGACACAATGTAATATTTCATCCGTGGAAATCGGCAAAAATATATAAATTATTATCGTCAAACAGGTGTGTTATAATTAATGAATATTAATTATTATTGTAACCTTTCATACTATGTGGAGCATGGGAGGAACTCCAGCTGTTTCAGTGACAATTTTTGTTGCATATAATTGGTTACCAGCCCACCGATTCTGAAAGAGATAATAATTGAATACTGAACTATTCGTATATTGCTGTTATTTAGATTTTACAAACTTTATTAAAAATAACTTATTCTACATGACTAACTGTACGAGGTGAGGTACGAGGGTTATATTAAAAATTCGCGATCTAATGAAAACAAACAGTTTTTGGTTTGGGCTTACTAATATTTTTACCTCCCGTAATACCGTAGGTAAGGGAAGTAATGTTATCCGTCTATAAATTCGATGGTGAATTTTCAGTAAATAAGCACGAATTAGGGTCTCCTTTTACGATGATGTCTGTGTGTGTGTGTCTGTGTGATGATTTTTTCCTCCATACGATAACTCTTAGAACAAACTTCCGAAAATTTCTATTTTCCGAATTTAAGCTTTTTATATTCATATAAAGAGTTGATTAGATTTTGGGTAAAATTGGACAACCGTAAGTGATATTTTACTTGAAGCCTATAACAGTTTTTAATGAAAAATTATATTAAAATATAATCCAAAACTTTTCAATTTTAGTATTTAAGACTTTCATATCAAGGAAAATAATATATTAGATTTTGGCTAAAATTAATAACCCGAAAGTGATACTTTACTTGAAGTTCTGAACAGATTTTCGTGAAAGATATATTATGATATATTTCATAGCTTGTCAAGTTTGGTATTTAAGACTTCTATATGAAGGGGAGCAACATATTAGAATTTGGCTAAAAGTGATAAACAGGAAGTGATACTTTATTTGAAGTTCGGAATATATTTCCGTGAAAAATATATTGATACAATCCAAAACTTTTCAAATTTGGTATTTACGACTAAGAACGGCATATTAGGTTTTTTCTAAAATTGATAAACCGGAAGTAGTACTTTACAGAAAGCTATAAACAGATTTTCTTGAAAATGTATATTAAAACATGATCCAAAACTTATCAAATTTGGTATTTAAAAATCAATTTTGACTATACTTATCTGATAAACTGGAAGTGGTACGTAATTTGGAGCTTTTAACAGATTTTCGAGGAAAAACATAGTAAAATAACCCAAAATTTCGTATTAAAGACTTTTCTATTTATTGGAATGACAAATTAGATTTTGTTTACAAACGATCAATCGGAAGTGATACTTTACTTAAAGCTCGTTGCTATTTTAAACATTGCTATTTTAAACATGAAATTGACGAGACGTTATGTGCTGGCCACATCTGATTTTTTTAATATAATATATATATATATATATATATATATATATATATATATATATATATATATAATATATATATATATATATATATATATATATATATATATATATATATATATATATATATATATATATATATATATATATATAATAAAAATTTCTATTAATTTTGTTTCGAGAAATTGGCTAGAAATTGAGATAACTTGACTCTAATTATTCCTTCTTAATGTTCTGTTTGATGTTCGTTCTACTATACGAAGAACATCAAACAAGAATCCTACAAGTTATTATATTTACAAATGTATGCTGCCCACTATTACTTCTATATGGTCCGGATTGATGCTATATATATTATATATATATATATATATATATATATATATATATATATATATATATATATATATATATATATATACCGTGTGTCTGTCTTAAAGGTGTACATAGGAGATTAACGTGGGAAATTAATTTTTTGCAATTTCCTGCTCGCCTAATTATTTTAAGCAAAAACGCGTCAAATAAAAGTTTTAGGGCATAAAATTCTGCGTCTAAATCAAAAAACAGAATTACCTTTACATGCTTTGTAACGACAGAAATTAAATATGAAAATGTCGAAAATTATGCTGAAAATATCGACAGCCATGGAATTGAACAAAAAATAAATAAATGCTTCACGTTTTATCAAATTGTCAGAAACGTCAAATAAGTTAACTTAGGTTGTGACAGATAAAACGTCAAGCATTTATTTATTTTTTGTTCAATTCCATGGCTGTCGATATTTTCAACGTAATTTTCGACATTTTCATAATTAATTTCTGTCGTTACAAAATATGTAAAGGTAATTCTGTTTATTGATTTAGATGTAGAATTTTATGCCCTAAAACTTTTATTTGACGCGTTTTTGCTTAAAATAATTAGGCGAGCAGAAAATTGCAAAAAACTGATTTCCCATGTTAATCTCCTATGTACACCGTTAAGATAGACACACGGTATATATATATATATATATATATATATATATATATATATATATATATATATATATATATATATATATATATATATAAAGTCGGTGAATGTGGAATAGTCATCTAATGTGGAATAGGCGCTTTTTGAAAAAATGGTACACGTCATCTGTGATCTAATGGCACAAATGCACGTGTGTAGGGGAGTTATTACCCACATAGAGACACCAACTTAACTGCATTGTGCATAATATCAAAAACCTTGAAAAATAGTATGAGTGCCTGCTGAGCTTTTTAAGCAAGTGTGAAGATACGTAGTTTTATTACTGATTGGGTAGTAGAAAGTACGATTTTTTGCAACTGCAGTATGGATAGGGGTTTGGGGATGTAGGCTAGATTTAAAAAATATTTTTCTAACTAATTCCTAAATGAAATTCGATGGCGAAAATTTAATGTCAACAAATCCGCTAATGTGGAATACCAAGGGGTATACCAATGTGGAATATTCCAAATTAGCAAAAATGTTATAATATGACTAGATAACTGTTCTTGGTTTAGGAAAATGTGCCAGAAAAGCATACCTAGCAAGAAGCAAACATGCAGAAGGCAGTATACATCAAATGGGTTAAATGCGTTTAGTTGATTATGTAATATAGTTTATTTTGTTACATTCCAATAGCATACTCATTTTATTTATTTTTTATATTTTTGATAAGAAGGAATAAATAATTTAAAGAACATATTTGCATTGTTTTACTGTGAAAGTAAGTATGGTTATGTGGTATATATTCCACTATGGTATTCCACATTACCGTCCCTTTTTCAAGAGGTGTAAAAATTTCAATTTTGAAGAAAATTGCTCTTATAAGTGAATTATTCTAGATAATCAACCTGAAAGTGTTACTGTTCTGTAAAGTACATTTTAAGTGACCTATATACAATATTTGATGATTAACCGCCACCTTTTCGCATGTTTTTTTCAATGAAATAAAAATGGTATTCCACATTCACCGACTTTACTATATATATATATATATATATATATATATATATATATATATATATATATATATATATATGTATATATATATATACCGTGTGTCTATATATATATATATATATATATATATATATATATATATATATATATATATATATATATATATGTATATATATATATACCGTGTGTCTATATATATATATATATATATATATATATATATATATATATATATATATATATATATATATATATATATATATATTTCTAATTGTAATATTAAATGAAAGAGCAATGATCTACTACAATATATTACTGTGCTTTATTTTTCGTGTCAATAGATATAAATAACTTTTATACCGGATATAACGAAGGATATGAGCCCCCGTGTGAAAGTATAGCACGACCTTTAACCAATGACCGCGGGTGAGTGACACCCGTCCGTTAACTCTATTAGATTCACTCGCTCAGATTCGTCTTTGATTTCAATTAAATAATGCCACTTGTATTGCCGTGAATACAATATCAGTACTGTGCTGCACAAAAGAATTAACAGAACCAACTTCTTTCACTCAACACTCTCTAAAGTTAAATGTACTATAGGTTTGTTCCTACAGCTAGTCCGGATTGTCATATGTACAGGCTGTCTCATTTTCGATGTTTTTACCTTCCGTCACCTTTAGGTAAGGACGGTATTGTCTTTGGTCAAAAAATTCGGTGTGTGTGTGTGTGTGTGTGTGTGTGTGTGTGTGTGTGTGTGTGTGTGTGTGTGCGTGCGTGCGTGCGTGCGTAAAACAACATTTTCGTCTACGATAACTTCCATACTACAATTCTTAAAATTATAATCCTTTCGTATTTCTCTTCGTTACATCCATGTGAAGAGCTGATTAGATTTTGGTTAGAATTGGACAACCGGGAGTACCCTGATTTGAAGATTTTAACAGTTTTTCTTGAAAAAACGGTGTTAAATATCATTTTTTCACATTTAATGTTATCATAAATATTAAAGAATATTTTATTCTCTATACGATTTGACTGCATTTTATACTTAATATTAAATGGATATAGAGTTAAAAAATTATAAAGAAATTAAATTTCATAAAGTAGCCATAGCTTTGGAAACAGCTACTATATTAAAAAAAAATTGATTGAAAGATGTCAGTGTCAAGTGAAATTGATATAGTGTGCAAATAGTGTGTTTATCTTATAATTTTACTGGAAATATAGGATCTTTTGCTATAAATTTTCTGTATGGAATTTGCACAAAATACATGCAACTGCCGGAAAGTAAAGTACAAGAAATATAATCTTTAGCAAGGAACTTTCTGTATGAAATTTGTACAAAATACATAGAACTGACGGAAGGTAATGTGCTGGCCACATCAGATTTTTTTAAGGTATCTCGGGTTAATATTAATGATAGAGCAAAACCGTTTGTACATTACAGAATCAACTTTTCGAGAAAAGTTTAATAGTCGCCACAGAAATTATCGATCTTCTTTTGTTTCTGAGATACAGGCAAAAACTCGTTTTTCGTTCATTTTGAAAATATATCATATTTTATTTATTACGATAGTTAGAGAAAAATGTTTTTACAAAAATTTTACCGTTTTTTAAATAGAATAAAACGGCGTAATTAGATTTTTTGAAAACTTAATAATTCTCGAGATATAGGTAACACAAACTTATGATTTTTTAAATGGGAACCTATGTTGAAAATAGTCTCGCGTTTTTGCTTATTTTATAAGGTTTTCAACGATATATAACAAGTCTACATTCTTTTGTTTTAAACATTAATAAAAGACGAATTATTAATTTATTGTGGTGAAAATATTGGAAATTATTAAGAAACAAACGAAAAAATTTATTACTAATCATCATTTGTTTATTTTGATTCAATATCTATTAATTATGTTCTCAAAATTATTCTTAACCAATTATTTTCGGAATAGTTAAATTACTAGTTATCGACGTTACGGTTGGCTTTGACACAATCCAAAAAAGATGGTTTAAAACTGAAACAAATACTATTAGAAATATGCAAATAATGATCTGTAATAGATTTTTGCATTTGTTTCTTAATAATTTTAAATTTTTTCAACCCAATAAATTAATAATTATTTCTTATTCAAGTTTAAAACAAAAGAATGTAGACTAGTTATATATCATTGTAAAGCTTATAAAATAAGCAAAAAGACGAAACTATTTTCAACATAGGTTCCCATTAAAAAAATCATAAGTTTGTGTTATATCTCGAGAATCATTACGTTTTCAAAAAATCTAATTACACCATTTTATTCTATTTAAAAAACTGTAAAATTTTTGTAAAAACATTTTTTCTCTAACTTTTATAATAAATAAGATATGAGATATTTTCAAAATGAGCGTAAAACGAGTTTTTGCCTGTAGCTCAGAAACAAAAGAAGATCGAAATTTCCTATGGTGACTATTAAACATTTCTGGGAAAGTTGACCCTGGAATGTGCAAACGGTTTTGCTATATCATTATTATTAACCGAGATACCTTAAAAAACATCGAAAATGAGACACCTGTACATCAGGCGCATGCGTATTTTAAAAATATCATTCCACCCTACTGTCGTACAGTCTATCGGACTGTTAGTATGTTCGTTCCTACATACTTCGGATGCATACATGAACGCATCCACAGACTGTCAGATCCATCCACTGGTCTGTGCTATGTACCTACCATTTGTCAGCACATGCTCACGACAATTTTCGCATGTTGCGAGGAAAATATCGAAGCATAACCTCTGATTGTTTATCTGTTTTAAATAAACATAATGATTGACTTTGAATTTGAATCTGATCCAGAATCATTGTTACCTGATGCATCTCATGAAGACATGGATTTGATATTTGGCCAACCTCAAATAAAAAACAGTAATTATTTATAGTTGAGTCAATTGAGCGGAAAAATCGTTAAAACTTCTAAACCCACTAAAACAGATCCGATCCTGATGATTTTTTTAAAATGTTTGTAATATTCAATTATTCAAAATCAGAAACATTTCAGCTGGGGCACTCAATTATTTATACAGGTGTCCGGATTTTGAAAGCCACCATTGGGGTCTCGGGAACTATAAGGGATACTATTTCAGTTATATGGGACTTGTGGTGCGCCTTTGGGAGGCCATCTTAGATGTGCTTTTGGTTTGCCAAAAATTCTCATAGGTTACTAGATAATAATGATTTAATTTAAACCTAAAGGCCGGTTGTACAATTACAGTTTAAACTGCAGCTTAAGATATCGGCAGTTTAAAGTTAAACTAAGTTTACCTGTAGTTTAAACGGTCGATCACGAGCGTTTAAAATTGCAATGGTTTAAACCAAGTATAAACAGTAAACCGTTGATGTACAACAAGATGTTTGCGCGTTATCATGGTTTTGCAATAAACGTAGTTTAAACTGTGATTGTACAACCGGCCTTTAATTTAGATCTAGTTTAAACCAGGTCTATCTCAGTTACTATGAATACGGTTGTAACAGTCGGTTTTGGATAAAAAAAATTACACTATTATTTAAACAGTTATTTATATGTCATTTGTAATTAAGTTGCGAAAGTTAAGTTAGTATACTGAAAATGAATAAGCAGAAGACTCACGTCATCGACCTGAAAAAAACCTTATAAAACGAAATATAACTTATAGAAATTATTGGGTGTTATTTATTTTTTAAAAAAGAAGGAATAAAAAATACTAGTATTAAGAAACGTATATATTAATGAAATTTACCTTCATATCCAAGTCAATCCTTATTCCTTTTAGGGAATACAAAATTATTTGAAATAAATGTAGTTAATTTTCGTATCATAACGGTAGCACTACTGACAATGTCCATGTTTACATTGAATTTAAAATCGATCAAATATCGATCCTGTCCCGTCACTTGATTGTCAGTGATCGTCAACTCATCTCATCCAGGCACAAGTGACTTGAATTAATATAAATGATTGCAAATATCAAAGTAGTTATGTATTATTGTTTTGTAAAAAATATATTGAACTGTCAATTTGCTGTCAATAAAATATATAAAAAAACCGTTTTAGTTTCTTCTGAATTTAGTATTTTGTGAATTGTGTTTACGCTAGAGAATTACTGCAGTGCCCAATTACCGGATAAGCTGACTAGGCTGCAGCCTAGGGCGCACAGATTTTGGGGGCGCACAATTTTCTCGTCTCATTATAGTTTTTGGGGTGCTTTCATTTGGTTAGAGCTAAGACGACCTAAACCAGGCCCTGAATATTATTGGTTTGTTTTAATAAATATTACAAAATAATCCATCTGCGATTGCTTTGTTAAAGCTTTTGGCATGACTGCAGATGGATTATTTTGTAATATTTATTAAAACAAACCAATAATATTCAGGGCCTGGTTTAGGTCGTCTTAGCTCTAACCAAATGAAAGCACCCCAAAAACTATAATGAGACGAGAAAATTGTGCGCCCCCAAAATCTATGCGCCCTAGGCTGCAGCCTAGTCAGCTTATCCGGTAATTGGGCACTGCAGTAATACTGTAGCGTATTAAACTTCACTAACTATAATAGACAGAATAGAGACGAGATCTCTAAAATGGTTCGGTCACTTAATGAAGATAGAGGAAAATAGCTGGCCAAATCGTATATTTCAGTGGATACCACCAGGGAAGAAGAAGAGAGGACGACCAATCGTCGGGTATTGGGAAGGCAGCGTCTAGCAATATAATTATGTATTGTATTGATTATGGTGAAATATGTTGAGTACATACATATATGTATTTTAAATTGTACATAATTAAATCCAAATATATGTAATAAACAAATAAATTAATTAATAAATAAAAATAAATATATAAAAGAAAATGATTATTTTCAAAAATAGATTAGTTTTGTTATTAATTATTTTAATTACTTACATGCATTTATTATATACAGTAAGTTATGCAACACGCATTGCATTTTCTAGAATAAATTAGGACCCCATGTAAACGTAGTAACAAGTGACGTCATTACCTAGTAATATTTATTGATGACGTGAGTCTTCTGCTTATTCATTTTCAGTATAGACATTCTACGAGTATCAATGGTTTACCAGACGTCATTTCACGGGCTCTCGAAGTGTTGTGGGCAGAGCAGCACAAGGGCATGGGTCAATTTTGTGCTACTTGAAAATAAAAACTAAGAGAAATATTCGTTTTCCGGGAATGGACTGTGTCATATTTTGAGTCAGAGCTCAACGTTTCGCCCGCAGTCATATGGGGCATCTTCAGGAGCAAGGGGGATAGTACTGTCTTAAACACGGTTACCCGACGTGTCAACCACGCTAGAGGCCGAGTTTAAGCAACAAGAAGGGAGACTCAGTTTACAAGGTTACCCGACGTGTAAACCACGCTAGAGGCCAAATAAACCAAGTGACAAAGGAAGGCCGAGAAGACAGTTATATACTAATCTAAAGATACGGTAGATGAGCAGAGCTAATGAGGACCAATGGGAATCGAGTTCGTAATGGTAGATTGGGCGTGTCGTGTTCCGAGAATCACCGGTTTCCACATGTGGCTCAAGAAATAGCCATCATCCCGATTGATGTTATTCGGATGTTTCCATATTTCTAAATTTTCCCTGTATTTACATCTGTAAATTCTGTTTAAGATAGTACTATCCCCCTTGCTCCTGAAGATGCCCCATATGACTGCGGGCGAAACGTTGAGCTCTGACTCAAAATATGGCACAGTCCATTCCCGGAAAACGAATATTTCTCATGACTCAGACTGTGGAAGCCTACGCAATTATTTCAATAAAAACTAATTTGAAATTTTCACTGGTAGGTATTAAAACTGTCAAACTGCATATAAAGACTTTTCCTTATATTTATTCATTTCTTTGCTCTTTCAACAAAAGTTTCTAATTATTTCCTAATGTTTACCTACACTTGGTGTATTCCCCTTACACCGCCTTTGGTGAATATCAACATTCAAACATTAGCTTGGCAAAGGGTGCGGCATACAGAGTGTTTGCAAACGGCTCTGATAACACGGTCGCGGTAAATATTTGTTCGCTAAACGACGTCTGATTACACCAATCACCGTACTCATTATTGCAATTACAAGACGATAGAGGATGTGCCATGGCGATGGCTTTCTAGAAAGGGAATTTGCGATGTAAAAAATGCAGGAAAATGAGAATAACATTGACTTTCGGTAGGATGAATGTACATTCGTTTACTTTCTTCGTCATATTTATATACAACTTATTTTTGTGGTGACTGAATCATAAATTTTTGTGATATAGTATATATAACCAAGATAGCTACGAAAAATAAATGCATGGCAAAACAAAAGTACATCCTTAGGTATCATGGCAGTTCTTGTTACAATTCGTTATCTGTTATCAGTAACTATCCATGCAGTTTTAAAATACGCACGTCGTACTGAAAATGCAGTTAACAAGAGAAAATTTCCTAGCCAAGATATTTTACGATTTTAAAAGTTCGCTCTCTTCAAAACAATGCATCGAAAAACTTCGGGATGCTTTTGAAAATAAAGCACATAGTATCAGGTCTGTTCACAGCTGGTACAATGAATTTAAATTTCATCGAGTTTCTCTCAATGACGATTTACGCGAAGATCTGCACGGATGAAAACGTAGCTGCTATTCGTACAATGATTAAAGAAGACAACCGTGTCACAAACAGGTTACTTTGGGCATTGGAATGACTGCTATAAATAAAATTTTGCTCGACCATCTAAAAGGCAGGAAAGTTTGTTACCGTTGGATACCTCATAATTTAAATGATAGTCAAAAGCAACATCATGTGGAATGATACATTAAAACATTAAAAAAGTACAATGAAGGTAAATCTAAAACAGTGTGTGATATTATAACAGGTGATGAATCATGGATGTATGCATTTAAATCTGAAACAAAACAACAATCAGTTCAATGGGGTTTTCCAACAGACCCCAATCCTGTCAAAGTAAAACGATTTCGAAGTGTTGGTACATAACAGCAATTTGTTTGCCACGGGTGTTTGAAAAAGTGCGTGACAATGCATTCTCACATACTGCTGCGCAAACTAAAGCTTATTTTTAAATGGCACAAAATTGACCTCTGTGGTGCACTCTCCACGCCAGCAATGAGTGCCCGTGAGGTGACGCCTGGTAAGCGCCCGCACCATGCAAATATTTCATCATTACCGATATCTATACATACATTTGACATGTATACACTTGAGGACAGGCGTAAGATATATTCATGCCTATACCTTTATAAACTACTAAATAATCTGGTTGATGATAATTTCGCTTTAAGTCAAATTAATTTTTCCGTACCACGTTTGCATTCCCGTTCCAGTAATATTTTTTACATTCCTGTTATACGTAACAATTATGAATTAAAAAATCCTATTAGAAGACTATGTGTTATTTATTTATTTATTTATTTATTTATTTATTTATTTATACTAAGTGACACATTAGTTCACTTATTTTTTCTTATATTTTTATATTTGTAAACTTCATATACAGTGGACCCCCGGTAATCCGACAAACGTTTTGCAGGGCAGTGTCGGACTATCGAATTTGTCGGATTATAGAGTACTGCCTAAGACACCCTATAGTCCGGAATTTTTTACAAACGAGTACCTTGTAATCCGACAAATTACAGATCCAGTGATAAGATTCTATATGTTATACTCTGAAGTACAAATCATACTTCATTATGTATGTCAAATTTAGTAAATTAAACAACACAATAGAGAGCTTACGTTTTATTATGAAATTAACGTCATTAATGCTATAGAACTTACAAACAATAATAACTTTCCATTAGGAAATATTTAATTGTGTACAAATAAATGTACATACTAAAATAATCAAGAATTACGAATAAAAATCATACTATGAATCAATCATCATCAAATCAATACCTACGCGTCGAGCACATTAGTGGTGGGGTCATGTCGGATTACAGGGGGTGCCGGATTAGCCAGGGGCCGGATTACCGGGGGTCCACTGTATTTTTATATTTGTAAACTTCTGTATTTTTTATTCTCTGTATTTCCATACTCTGTCTATTCTTGCCTGTTTATTTTGTATATATTGTTGCCTCTCCCATGTTTTTGGGATACTCACGTATCCTGTTTTGGGAGAGAATAAATAAATAAATAAATAAATCTGTGTGCAAGCAGATTGGCATACCCAGCAATGGGTAATAAGCCGTGATGATATATTTATTTATATTTTATTTATCAAAGATGGAATTGCTGGAGCACTCACCATACAGTACTGACCTATGATTTCTTCCTGTTTCATAATTAGAGGAAATAATGTGTGGTTTCTGATATACAAGTGCGAATGAACCGGTTGAAGCCTTCGAAAACATGGTCTCTCAAATGTCTCAAGAAGAATGGATGTCTTGCTTCAACAATTGGTTTTATCGAATGCATAAATGTGTTGAGTTAAAAGGTGAGTATTTCGAAAAACAATAAAAAAATATTTTTTGGAAAATTTTAGTTTCTATCAATAGTTTGCAGAACCTTTCGGTGCTACCCTCGTATTACAATTTTGACTTTAAAGTAAGCATTAATCGTTATTTTTATTTACTTACCGCCTCGCCTCCAGATTAGTAAGTAATCACAATCTCTTACCAACCAGTAATTTGTAAATAAATCCTATTGCCTTGAAGACCCTAAGTGTAAGTAATTTAATAATTAGGTTTTCATTTTGATTATTTAAAATATATTTAACCACTATTTGTAAATTAAATTATTAATGTAATAATTTATAATGAGTTTGTATAATCTAGTAGTATTTAATAAACTAAGGGCCGGTATTTTCACTTGCGAATAAAGTTTCGAATAAGTATTCGTTAAATAAATTTATTCTATATATTTATCCAACGAATAATTCCATTGCGTCTTTTTACACATTTTACACGAACAAATAGCTATCTGTCGAATAACTTTAACGTTCGTGAATTGGTAGCCTTGCAGAGTGAATTTTTGTCAGTAGAGAAGGATGGAGTTTGGCGTAGCCACGTTAAGCAGACAAGGATGAAATGTGTCAATTACTTTAGAATCCGTAGTTGTCAAAATTTTGTTTGACATCTTTAATGTCAATGTGATCTATATTATGCATTTTTAATCCCGGGAGACTGTAATTTAGAAGTGTACCATCTAATGCAGCACTCATATGCGGTAAGCGGGATATGTATATTGTAAAATTGTTCTTGTACTTTTTGTATATTTGTTTCAGTTCAAAGTAAATGTTTGTCAATGTATTCAACAAAAGTATCCAAAATTCGAAAATATGTTGCCAGCGCCAAATGACAGGATCTTTATAATGATTTACCTATTTACTGGTTGAGATCAAATGCGATCCCCAATATGTGATCCTAAATTGTTTTCATAATCGGAACCTGTCAAAAATTATTTCATTTATGTAGTTATGTTGCTGTCTGATGGTGTGTGATCGATTTCTCACGTTATTTATTAATTCATAGTTGAAAATATCATCATAATATTTAATATATCCATTTTGTTAATAAATCTGCACTATGTGGAAATGTAATGAACTTACGAATAAACAGTTATTCGCTACCCAAGTACCGAATAATTTATCTCGCGAATAACAGATGTTATTCTTTCGAATAAATTTATTTGCAAGTGAAAAGACGACAAAAATATTTATCTGAAGGATAAATTTATCTAAACCTTTATTCGCAAGTGAAAATACCGGCCCTAAGCATATAAAGAAAGAGTGACTGATATTACATACGAGTAGACTCGTAAGTATTTCAAAAGTTTATTACGTCTATTATCTGTATCTTAATTTCACTAGTCATGTACAGTTTTTTTTTTGTTATTTTTAAATATTGACAAGATTGATAGAACTACAACTTTTTAAAAAACAAAAAAGATTTTTCAATTAATTATGGCTACGGGTCGGGTACATAATATGACAGGTGTATAAAGAGTTGATTTAGTTTTAATTATAACAGATAACTATGTTATGTTATTTCACTGAAACTTAAAAAAATAGATTGGTTTTTAATAAGAAAATGAATATAAATTTAAAATTACATACATATAATTTCCCAAGTGCATTGACTTGGCGACCCTAATTCGGTACTTGTCCTTTATGAAAAAAATCTGATGTGGACACCACATGACTTCCTTGTATGCAAGACCAACATGAAATACTTGTATAGACCCAATTATAAAATTGCCGTAATTTAACATAACATTAATTTTTTTATACTTTTTACTTCCTTGTACGAAGTAAAGGAAGTATTGTAATCGCGAAAAATTTCGGTTTTGAGATTTCAACGGAAATATCCATTTTGACCATCCCTGAATCCATTTTGACTAATTTCGTCGTGACGTCTGTACGTACGTACGAACGTACGTGCGTATGTATCTCGCATAACTCAAAAACGGTAAGCCGTAAGTTGAAATTTTGTATTTAGGACTGCTATAACATCTAGTTGTGCACCTCCCTTTTTGGTCATTACATAATTTCTAGAAATGGTACTTTATTTGAAGCCTATAATAGATTTTAATGAAAAACTATCTTAAAATATAATCTAACACTTTACAAATTTGGTATATAAGACTTTTATGTCAATTGGAATAACATAGTGGATTTTGGTTAAAACAGGCTAACCGGAAGTGACATATTACCTGAAGTTGTTAACAGTTTTTCTTCAATAAAATGGTTTCATTTTGATTTTAGAAATAAATGCTTCAAATAAAATTTTTAGAGAATTAAATTCTGTGTCTAGCACATCAAGTATTATTAAATTAGCCCGTCGTATAAGCGAGATATGTATATTTAAAACATATAATTTTTGGTTTTTGTAATGAAGCTTGCTATGGATTAGGACAAAAAATAACAAAAAAATAAAAAATAGATGCTAATGTCAAATTAAGTCAAATACGTGCAATTTTATACTTGGGTCTATACTTCATATTGGTCTTGTGTACAAGGAAGTCGTGTGGTGCCCACATCAGATTTTTTATATATAATTTTTAAATTTACATATCTTGCTTATACAAAGGGCTAATTTAATAATATTGGATGTGCTAGACGCAGAATTTAATTCTCTGAAACTATTATTTGAAGCAGAAAAAATGTTAATAACTTCAGGTAATATATCACTTCCGGTTAGTCTATTTTAACCAAAATCTACTATGTTATTCCCATTGATATAAAAGTCTTATATACCAAATTTTAAAAGTTTTGGATTTATTTTATAATAGTTTTTTATTAAAATATATTATAGGCTTCAAGTATAGTTCCACTTCTAATGACCAAAAAGGAAGGTGCACAACTAGATGTTATAGCAGTCCTAAATACAAAATTTCAACTTTCTACGGCTTACCGTTTTTGAGTTATGCGAGATACGTACGTACAGACGTCACGACGAAATTAGTCAAAATGGATTCAGGGATGGTCAAAATGGATATTTCCGTTGAAATCTGAAAACCGAAATTTTTCGCGATTACAATACTTCCTTTACTTTGTACAAGGAAGTAAAAATGTTACGAGTAACTTAATTATCGAAATTTATTTGTTAAATTATTTAATTATCCATTTTGACTAATCCTAAACTTACTCCCACTAGTGGTACCTCTTGATTATTTTAGATTCTCGTTTGTGTATAAATAGCTTTTATTCGGCTCGCCAAGGTTGACCGAGTGTGACTATTTCCTACGCTTCAATGCCCAAGTGTTGTCCAACAACATAACATAACGTGTTGCTTCATATATTACACTATATTATAGCTGACCCGTCGCTCTTGAGAAGTGAGATGTGAAGAGATGTATATGGCTATGAATATAAATGAAGTTTGTGCCCGAAAACTTGTGAAGAAGAATTTTATTATTACACGCTTTTTGATACATACGAATAAGCGGTGAAGAGGATGAATTATGAAAGATACACACCACATCCATGCCTTGCTAGGCATTCGAACCTGGGGCCCTTATGTCGCGAAACGATAACATTACCGCTACGCCATATGGGTCGGCGCAAAATCATATTATAATCATTCTTGTAAAAGATAGTTTTTCATTAATTTTTTCATTTATTATTTAACTATAATATATGGGCGATAATACATGCATTAATTTAATATACACGATTCACATTCTTTTTTGACCTGTCATCGGCGCTCTTTTCCACACACGCAACTTTGTCAGCGATGGACTGGCCCTCTAAGACGCGTTCCCCTAAGTGGGATAAAATACACATTGTCATTCCAATTTACAATTATCACAGGCGTGCATTATCATCTAATAAAATAGACAGGAAAGGGTGCAGGTATAAGATTGCTCCCAAGTCCCAGACTTGGATGGGCGCCCCGCATATTAAATACACCTCGTGGATTCCGGTACCCCTATCCGCAAAAGTATACACCCAGTGCATGGACGAATTTCTGGAATACGGTTCTCGTGAATAGTCATTTCTGAGCCACTAGAGGTACTGTAGCCACATACGTATGTCCCAGACATGTTGAGTTCCCAGAACTCGACCTCCTAGAGGTCAATGGGTTCCAGACCCATTATGAGAGTTTAACTTACGATTACACGTGTGTAGGTCCCAGACCTATCAAGATAAACCCTAGGTTTATCCTTTACGTCCCAGACGTTCTCGTATATCTCAGTACGAATGTCCCAGACATGTTGAGTTCCCAGAACTCGACCTCCCAGAGGTCAATGGGTCCCAGACCCATTATGAGAGTTTAGTTTAAAATCACACGTGTGTAGGTCCCAGACCTATCATGATAAATCCCAAGTTTATCCTTTACGTCCCAGACGTTCTCGTGTATCTCAGCCTCTCAGTTGGTGTTTCTCACACCTCGGAGCATATAGCTCCATGGACCCAGAGTTGTCCCAGATAATTCTTCGGATAATTAGGAAACTACTACATACGTTTGCGGCCACAAACTAATAATACAAATGTATATCTCACATATACCATGCATATCAAATACACAAGCAGTGTATAACATATCAATCAAGCATCTGGTGATCCAGACCAAACTATACCTGTATAATAATTAGAATGACAGCGAGTTCTATCACTCACTTATAATTACTGCAAGCATCTCGTCTTTTCTTTATTGACACTATTCACAGTTTCACCCACGTCTGCATATGACTGCTAGCACGCAGCAACTAACTAGCCCTAACCATTCAAGGGTCGGGGGTAGTTGTTATTGTGTTTAGAATTTACAAGTGTTTTGCCTTAAGATAGCGTTTCTAAACAAGTGGCGCCATCGAAAAGTGAATCTTACACTTGCGAAAAGCAAAGAGCACTTTCGAATTTTGCGATAAATTTATTTTCCATAACTGTCGTTATTTTTTTTTCTTGTAGTATATGGGAACATATTTCTCGAATTTTTATTGTACCTACTTATACACTCTTTAACATAGTACTTTTTAATGTACATTACGTTCATTTTTGATGTTCTCAGGACTTTTGCATCTGCATCCTAGCTAGAACTACTTCCTGCAAGCTTGTGTAGGATATTCGCAATCGTAGATAAAAAATTCCCTCTAGTGGTGCAAATTAGTACTACGAAAAGCAATCGTACAAGCGCCATATTAAATAAGTGACAGCTGAGTTTGTAGTGTAGTAATTAATAATTAAATATTTTAACTTATCGCCTTCATATAAATAAGTTTTTAAACTCGGTTTGTATACACAGTCAACGAAACACAGTGAAAAATATGAACTGTCATATGTCAAACCCATCGTATGGCGGCCATCTTGTTTCGAAAATCAGCACCTCTATCGTTAAATTCGATTGCGAATTGTTTCTTGACCTAATTTTTGCACTTTGCAGCTATTTTAATAAAGTGATATTTATAAGGCAAAGGCCAATTAAAAGTTACACGTAAATATTTAGGAAAAGGATTGAATTTTAAATGTTGGTTTTTAAAATGTTATACGGAGAATGTAGTTGGCAAGTTTATTTTTTAAATGAAAACAACGAACTTCAATTTTTCCAATATTTGGTTTCAATCTCCAAGTACGAGGTTGTTTAGTTTAGAATAGTTAATTGGTATTTAAAACGCACAGTTGTTGGCAATGGAGTTAGGAAGTGTGAATATATAACGACTTCCTGGATTATAAAAAGAAATGCTAAATAAAGTTTACAGTAATTAAACCGATTTGAATAACAATAAGAAAAATAAAATGAAAACGAGATGCTTAATTTGTTTTCTTTTATGAATATATAATATTAGAATGTAATAAATAATATGGTTATACATGTAACACGTCACATTTTTTATCTCCATATTATACAGAAGTTCGTTCCTATTTTTTAATTACCCTGTACGTGTACTATGTTTGATTAAAAAATCTGGTGTGGCCAACACAATACCTCCCGCTATTTGCAGCCCGAGTCACAAAAAAGATTAAGTTAATCCTTATTTTTGGATTAGCGAATTTTACTCCAATTTTGACAGTTTATATCTTAAAATTTAAAATATAGTCTAAACCAATCCAAGTAACTACCTTTTTTTAAACCCCTCAACAGGATTAAATCCCAATTACAGAGTGGGTTAACAACATTCACACACATCCATGCCTTAGTGGGATTCGAACCCAGAGTCCCGAGGGCACACATGGCATGAGGCGTTGCTCTAACCATTGAGCCACCGGAGCTATAATAAAACGAAAATTAAATTTTTAATATCGGGATACAATAAAATCCAAAATACATACCTATGCTCTGTTCCATTTAAGCCATTCAGTAGATAGCACTGGCAACAGCGCAAATCTGAAGTAGCCAAAATTACATTGGGTAAACTTGTCTCTAATTTCAACCAATCAGAGAGGCCAAACTATTCCCTATGCTCTGCAATACTGAATGGCTTAAATGGAACAAGGTATACATATTTACTTATGCTGGAAACTGTATTGAATTCCTTTTCTATTGTTCTATTTACTTTTTTCATTTTCGTTATTAATATTATTTTGAAATGATTAGTTCTTTAATAGTGACATTTATCTGTCAATTACATACATTTAAATAACTGCGTTTTGTTTGTTTAAAGCGTAGTCTCTGGGATTTAAATTATAGATAATGTTATAAATTTATCCAAAAATATATAGAAAAAGTATTAATGTAACTCTATAGAAAATTTAATAATTAAAAGTTATTTTTTTTGAAGAAAAACTATTTTGAGCTTCTTGTAATGTGCCATTTCCGGTTACTCGTTTTTCACCAAAATCTAATGGGCTCGTTCCATTACAGAAAAAGTTCGAAATATAATGTTTCAGAATTTTCTGAATGATAGTATTTGAGTTGGAGTGGAGGATCCACACATACATGCACACAGACATCATCGTGAAAATGTTATAATTGGATTCTAGGGACCTTAAAACGTGCTCATTTACCAAAATCTCGATATGTGATTTTTAGCACGAGCCCTATACCTCCCCTTACCAAGGGTAGCGGGAGGTAAAAATATAATTTTCATTTTTATGATAAACTAATAATTTATTCTACAATATTAATATTGTTCCCTTAGATATACTTTTTTTCCAATCTGCATTTGTGGTATAACCTTTAACTCCTTCAACGATTTTGCCGCTATATCCTCCATGCTAGCAAAACGTACTTTCAATGTTGTCTTCATCTTCCAGAAAAGATGTAAGGGGGGCATGTTCGACGAATATGGTGGACGCGACATGTCATGGTGCAAAATCTAAGAGTTGTTTGTCCATAAATCTTTTTGCACGAGCCAACCAACTTCCTCAGCAACCTTCGAAGATTACTAAGCACAATATCTTCAATTTTTGCTATATTGGTGGTATTTTTAAATAATTTCAAAAAAAAGTGGAAGGGAAAAATGGCGAAGGGTATTATTGTTGCAGGAACATTACTTTTGAACATATTTAAAATAAAATTCTAAACATATGAACCACGTGTCTTATTCCCAATATTTGTAGCGTGACCGTCGTATCTCTGATGTGACTAGCACATTACCTTCCGTCAGTTCCGATCAGTTTTATGCATTTTGTACAAATTCCACACAGATAGTTTCTTGTAAAAAATCCATATTTCCAGTACATAACTTTCAACCAGTTCTATGTATTTTGTACAAATTCCATACAGAGAGTTTCTTGTAAGAGATTCTATATACATATTTCCAGCAAAATTATAACACAAACATACTATGTCAATTGCACTTGACACTGACGATTTGGGCGGGAATCCTTGGAAGATGACGTCAGAACAGGAAGGACGGCGGACGTGATGACGGACGACAATATTGCTATTATTGAAAATCTAGTATTAGGCGACCGACGCTTGAAGGTGAAAGAAATATGTCAAATGACGGGGCTTTCTGATACAAGCATTTGTCGAATCATCCACGATTATTTAGACATGAATAAAGTTAGTGCAAGGTGGGTCCCCAAACATCTCTCAGCAGTTCAGCGCCAACGTCGTATTGAATGTGCTCAAAACTTTTTGAAGCTATGTGATGTAAACCCAACGGAGTTGTTGAAGAAAATTGTCACGGGAGATGAAACTATGGTTCTTTATCCAAAAGGGAGTCGATGGAATGGAGGCGAAAAGGAGAAACACCGCCAAGAAAGTTCAGGGTCTGCCAGTCGACAAAAAAGGTGATGGCTACGATCTTTTGGGATTATGAGGGCTTTCTTCTTATAGACTTTAAAGAACGTAACACGACAGTCAATGGGGCATACTATGCTTAAATTGCGACAAAATATTCGGGAAATAAGACGTGGTAAACTAACCAGAGGCGTGCGTTTGCTGCATGACAATGCAGCCGTGCACACTGCTGCAATTGCGCAAGCTGCGATTCGTGACTGCGATTTTGAACAAATTGATCATCCTCTTATAGTCCAGATATGGCCCCCAGTGACTACTATCTGTTTGGAAATTTGAAAAAGGACCTTCCATAGCGCCATTTCAGTAACGACGAAGCATTTTGAAGACAAACCAAAGGAATATTTTTTTAGGGGTATTGAATTGTTACTAAAACGTAATAAGTGCATTGATGTCAGGGGGGATTATATTGAAAAAATTAAATTTAATAGGCTATTTGCGTGGTAGGGAAGACCGGCGTCAATTGTAACAGGTGTTAAATGTAACAAGGGTAGGTAACAGGGCCATCTTTTCGAAGTAGATTAAAAACGCGCTTGCAGAGTGAAGCAGAAAGAGTCATAGCTCTTTGGTATTTAGTGTAAGTACATACGCGCAAATACGGCGTCTGTTTCTGACGAATGTCTATAAATCGACAAAAACGTAAATACAGGTAGTGACACACATTGTTTCTAAAACACTATAAGTGCTCTGCTCGGCAATCAAGTTAAGCATCAGTTTGTGAGTTATATCTGCTTTTATTTTTCATTAAAAAAACATTTCGAATTATTACCTAATAAATACAAAAAAGCAAATAATGTATTTATAAGTGAAGCGGTTTCAGTTGTAACACATGTCACGGTGCCAATTGTAACAAGTTTAATAATTAAGCACAGTATTGATCATGATAAAAATTACAAGAAAAAACCACTGCTATCGAAAACATAAATGAAGAAGAACAAAAAAACGAAAAACACTTCCGAAAGTAACAGTCGCAGATTACTCTTCAGATAGCTCCGATGAGGAAACTCTCTGATATGTATTGGCCCATATTTTTTGAGCACAGGAGATTGGTTGCAGTGGCGAAAATGTACTGGACACCGGGCAAGTTAAATTGTACGAAGAAAGACCTATTTTATGTTTACCTAAACTGCAATTTCGTTAGCGACTAAAGGCATTGGTCAAAATGGTCCATATCACCAACAGAATATATATTTTGTTTGCTTTTAGTCGAGTCATATGAATTTTGTACTTTCTGAGGTAATAAATAAATGTTTATTTTTTCAATAATTTCTTCTTTTATCTGTTATTTTATCTTATTACATCACTATTAAAATTTGTTACAATTGACACTGGCCCTGTTACTATTGACAGCAGTTAGGTGTCAATTGTAACATTTGTAATGCCTGACTAAAAATCCTTATACTTTTATATTTGTCACATTTTCATAAGTTTAAAATTCAAAATATTATTCACTGAGGTGGGTAGTTTCTCATATAGGTAATTTCAAAATTTCGAAATGTAACGTTAACTCGTGACAAATAAAAATTTAAATTTTGTAACAAATGACACTGGTCTCCCCTACTGAAAATCTGATATCTATCACTAAATACCTAAAGTAAAGTTAAAAAAAATTATATGTTTTTTTAATAAATTAAGAAAGATTTTCTTTGACCTCATTATTTTGAGCTGGAGAAAGGGATGCATATTTAAAAATGTAACCTGTAGATGGCGAGCGAGTGCGAGTTTTAATTTGATTTTGACATTGGTTCATTTTTCTGTCACTGTCCCTTCTTTATTATTTACAATTTGCGCGGTTTCTGTTACTTTTATTACGTATTTCGATTTGTTAAACAGGATTTTAACTTAGCTTATACTCGTATAAGATTAAAATGACAAACGAGAATATTAACCTCCAAACTATTATTCAAACGACAAACAGATGATCTGTCATGTTTAAATTACCCGCACATGCCGTCGCTATTAGACGTACCGATGTTATTGCTTTACGGCCATTCATTGGTTCGGCGTAATTAATAACTATTTTGCCAAAAGAAAAAATATGGGTAGCAAGTTTTTCAAAAATATTAAATAAAAAATCTGATGTGGCCAACACATAACCTCTCGCCAGATATTTTACCTTGTTGTACGCATAAAACGAAGAATATTTTTAAATACAAATACATATAGTCATGTCTCGCTACAAAATAATTCTCACATATATTTGCAAAATCTCTGGGATATTTTAATATAAATTATGTACAATACATACATTTTCTTTATATTCAATATCCTGAAATTTTATTTTTCTATTTTCCTTTTCTTTTTCTTTATATTCGTCATTTTTTCGCAAATTCCTTTTATATTCTTTTTTACGTACCTATATTCTTTTGCGTTATTGACTTTTTTTATTATCATAATCTTCATAATAAAGTACAATTTTTTTTGACAGTGGCATACAAATATTTTTGACAGTGACATTTATGTGTCAATTACAAACATTTGAATTTCTTGCCTTGTAGTAATTTGACCTGAGATTTTTTACATCAAATTATTTTATACGCCTTTCTTTATCTCTAAATCTATAGAAGATATAATAATGAATTTATATTTATCGAATAAAGAATTTAACGTTCTTTAATATAAGTATTTAGAATAAATTTTCGATAAATAATATTTAGATGATTTTTTTTCTTGTAACTACTACTTCCGGTTGTCCAATTGTTACCAAAACTTTATCAACTCTTCCCATCATTGTTAGATTTAGGAATTCGTAGTTAAAAATGTCTTAAGTCATAGTATTTGAGAAATCGTGAATCCAACATCCACACACACACATACGGACATCATCGTAAAATGTTATAATCGGATTCTAGGGACCTTAAAACGTGCTTATTCACTAAAATCTGGATATGCGATTTTTAGCATGAATCCAATACCTCTCTTAGCGAGAGGTAAAAATGGCACGCAAGTAGTCCATTGTAAGTCTACAGGTTTCTATCCTAGTCAGGCAGGAAATTTTTGGTGCTGTCTTCGTACATACATCCATCCATACATCCATCCATCGATACATCCATCCATACATCCATCCATATATCCATCCATACATCCATACATACATCCATCCATCCATATATACATACATACATACAGACATCATCTTAAAAATAGTAAAATCGTATTCTAGGGACCCTAATACGTGTTATTTATTAAAATCTCATCACCGATTTTTTTGACCAAAAACAATACCTTCCTTACCTAAAAGAGACGGAAGGTTAAAAGTAGGTAATAAAATCAAGAAATGATGTACCTAGTACCTACCTACTTTGTATTTAATAATATTATTTTTAAATAAAACTTGATAATAAATTCTGTTTTTGTAGTGCATATGAAATAAACAAATTTAATAGTATTCAAAGTATAAAAACACTTAAAATTACAACAATAACAATGAATATTTATCCAAGAGTGATTTATATATTTACGTTGACTTTATTCCTGTTATTATTAGTCACGCGTTATGCGTATTATCTACTCAAATTCATTTCTCACATGTGTTACATATGTGTAACTGCGTATAAATCAAGCCTGTGTAAATTACGTAGCGTCCATTTATCAAATAGCAAAACATCTGGTTGAGAGGATTTCCAACAAAAATAACGATGAAAAAGCAGGATGGATTAACGATTCAAGGTTGCGGATATACATATGCATTAACATGACTACTGTGCTATGAATGATCTAGTGTGCGATGCATGTTTTATAACAGAAGGTTAAATAAATAAATATATAGAGAAAAAACAATATTACTTCTGGGAAGAGTAGATAATAACAATAAAAAGGTTGTGGGAGAATAGCAACATGCCATTGACTGTCATTGTTGATATAGTGACTTGTATGGGATCTGCAAAGTCAAGTAAAAGTAATCGCGGTTAATATCTGGATGAATGAGCAACGGAAATGCAATTATTAACCAATAAATATATGAATCATTCTATTTATACTTCTTCTAAATGTGGTATTTGTTTTATGCAGATAAAGCAGATTTTCATAATGGGCCCCTCTATTGTGGTAACAAATTATTAGAACAAGGGACATTTATTACTACGTTTACATGCAGTATTGAAAACAGTTTCAGTTTTGAGTCAAAATAACGAGAAACTGTTTACATACTATTTTTAAAAGAGGTTTACAGATTGATTTGAAAACAGTTTTGGCGCATGCGCTTTGAGCAGATGTAAGTGACAAATCCTCTTCACTCCAAATTCTTCGTTTTACCATTACTCCAATTATTTTTTCTACTTTGTACCACTACACACTAAAACTAAACAACTGTTAGTTTATTTATAGTTTACTAACACAAAGCGATAGAAACGTTATGCTATGTACGCATGCGCAATATCGAAACTGAATTTTAAGTGTTTACATGAGTAGTTTTGAAACTAGTTTTCAAGTCAAACCGATGAAATTTAGTTTCGGTATGTGAGAACTCAAAACCGTTTTGACACTGAATACATGGCGTTTTCAAAACTAAAAACGCTTTGAAAATGGTTTGAAAACTGCATGTAAACTCAGTATATATTAAAACAGAAAGTTTTAAAAAATATTACCTTTTAAAATATTCGAGTTTTTAATACCATTTCATCATCTCATTACTACGTTTACATGCAGTTTTGAAAATGGTTTCAGTTTTCAGTCAAAATTATGCAAAACTGTTTACATGCAGTTTTCAAAACGAGTTTAAAAATTGATTTGAAATCAGTTTCGGTGCATGCGCATTTAGCTGATGTAAGTGCAGATCCTCTTCACTCCAAATACTTCGTTTTGCTATTATTCCAATTATTTTTTATACTTCGTACCACTACGCACTAAAACTACACAACTGTCAGTATATTTGAAGGTTAGTAACACAATGCGCATGCGCAGTATCGAAACTGAATTTTAAGTGTTTACATGAGTAGTTTTGAAACTAGTTTTCAAGTCCAACCCATGAATTTTAGTTTTGGTTTGAGATAATTCAAAACCGTTTTGACACTGTATACGTGGCGTTTTCAAAACTAAAAACGTTTTAAAAACGATTTCAAAACTGCATGTAAACTCAGTAAATATTTATGTACGGTACACATTTACTCTAATCAAAATTCTCATTACTTTCAAGAATTCTGCTATCGTCTTTTTGAAGTACGGAATCCATTTTCAAGTATATGACGGCAGAAAATAACGAAAAACGGAAGTAAACTAAATGACACATGTTTAAATTTATGATGCTACGCTACGCCAGATAGATACTCCGTTTGTATGGAAGTGAAAGATTATGTCGAATAACACAGGCGACAGGTGGCACTAAAAACTTAGACTACAATAGTAGTCGCATTGTTTTTACATTATATCTAAGTTCGTCTTACTTCACCTCAGTTGCCTCCATGGTCATATAATATATACTACTAGAATGAGTTTACAATGTTAAGCGTTTGTGCCGAATTGAACCAATGGCCGCCATAACGAGACGCTAATTAATAGGCGCGAAATTTAAACGAAGGAAAAAATATGTTTTCCGAAACTGAGGTAAGGTGAAGTAAATGATAAAAAGAACGCGACTAATTTGCGTTTGTGTTGTTTTTACCTTCCGTCACCTTTAGGTAAGGAAGGTGTCTTTGGTCAAAAAATTCAATGATGAGTTTTTATTGAATAAGCACGTTTTAGGGTCCATAGAAAACGATTTTACTATTTTTACAATGATGTCTGTATGTATGTGCGCGCGCGAGCGCGCGCGCGCGCGTGTATGTGTGTGTGTGTGTGTGTGTGTGTGTGTGTGTGTTTGCGTGTGTTTGCGTGTGTGTGTGTGCGCGCGCGTGCGTGCGTGTGTTTGTGTGACAAAAGTTTGCTATGCGATAACTCTAATACTACAATTCCAAAAATTATCATTTTTTTATATTCCTCTTCGTTTTATCCATGTGAAGAGCTTATTATATTTTGGTTATAATTGGTCAACCGGATGTACCCTCATTTGAAGATTTTAACAGTTTTTCTTGAAAAAACAATGATAAATAACATTTTTTCACATGTAATGTTATTATAAATATTAAAGAATATTTTATTCTCTATACGATACGATTTGACTGCATTTTATACTTCATATTAAATGGATATAGAGTTAAAAATTATAAAGAAATGAAATTCATAAATTAGTCAGCTATGCTATAACTATGGAAACAGCTACTATATTAAGACAATTCTGATTGAAAGATGTCAGTTTCAAGTGCAATTAACAGAGTATGTTTGTGTTATAATTTTATTGGAAATATAGGATCTTTTGCTAGAAACTTTCTGTATGGAATTTGTATAAAACACATATTACTGCCGGCAGGTAATGTACAAGAAATAGAATCTTTTGCAAGGAACTTTCTGTACGAAATTTGTACAAAATACATGGAACTGACGGAAGGTAATGCGCTAATTATTTTATTAAGACAAGTTAATATAACATATTTATATATTTTTGTAAGCATATATATAAAGACTTTCTAAAATTAAAAATCGCTTTCAATTTAGAGGAAGAAAAAAATAAAATAAAAATAGTGGATACCCAGCACTGCTTTATCATGTCAATCAGTACTTTAAATAACAATTACAGAATAATTAATTGTACACAACTTTTTTTTTGGACAATCAGTAGTTCATGCTACCAGCCGTTTCCATTGTTTGAACTATTGTTTAGACTACGGAGTATAATAAAGGACATACTCTTATTAGTCACAAACTGTTGGCTCCGGTGGCTCAATGGTTAGAGCAACGGCTCGTAGTCATGAGTACACTAGGGGTTCTGGGTTCGAATCCCACTAAGGCATGGATGTTTGTATCTCTGTAATTGGGATTTAATCGAGGATTTAATCCTGTTGAGAGGTTTTTTTTTAAAAAAAATTGACGAGTAAAATCCGTCGTTTTTTTAAAAAAAACGCACGTAACAGTATTGTTGCACTCGAAAGAGTTTTTAATTCACAGTCAAAACACACGGCACACGGCACATATCTCGTTAAAAGCTTTTCATACCTAATCTTTCTGCCATGTAGAACAACAATAAAATTCCTTTTGAATATTGGTTATTTGATTTGCAAATAGTAAAAACCAAAGTACAATGTACAAACAATATAAAAATACGTAAATATTTTGAATATAAATGCGTAAATAAAAATTTATTGTTTTGTTTACAAATTATAAATTGCAATGAACAATGTTTATAATATTATGCTTTTCATATGTAATGTGCATTATAGTCTCGTAAAACAAGTTGCCTATATTAAATGAAAAACGTATGTTGTTTTATATGATACATATAGTTATTTTTTATTTTCGTAACAAGTTATGAAAAATACTAAATATCTTGCAAGTCAATACACACTAGTTAAGATATTTGAATTTCATACAAGTTACGAACATCATTTTTTAGACGAGCATAACTAAATAAAAACAAAATAAAATTTATTATTATGTATCTATTTAATGAAATACCTATATTTTAAAATTATATAATAAATATTTTTCTATTTTGGTGATTTAATGTGTACTTTATGAAACCCATTTGGGTGTCATAAAGTACTTCATTATGACATCCAAATGAGTTTCATAAAGTACACATTAAAGAACCGAAATAAAAATTCCTGATCATGAAATAATGTATTTTTTTTAAAAAAATGACCAAAATAGAAAAAATACTATAAAATACACGTTTCATAAGACATTTCAGCGCACTTGTCCTCTTAGAAAACCCGCGGCAAGCCGCTCGTTTCTAAGAAAGACGCGTGCGCTAAGATCATGTCTTATGAAACTTTTATCTTAATATACTATTTCCTACAACCGTGCGTGAAAAGTACTTTTCACGCATTCATTACATTGTGTAAAGTGTCACTTTTCACGCACTAGTGCTTGAAAAGTAAATAAGCGTTGCTAGGCAACATTAAAATTAGGTTAATTTACCTGTCAAGTATATAATTAGGTAGTAAATAATAATGAAAGTAATAAAATTTATTAAAAAATATGAATATACACTGTAAATGAAACAAATCTAATATTTTTTTAACACATTGAGTACTAATCTAATTTTTAAGAACATTAAAAAATTTTGACATGTATTCTAACCTAACCTAATTTATAATATTAATATTAAATGTACAATTTGTACATTATAAAAGAACTAATCATCGTCTGTCTGAGATTCTTCCAAGTGTTTAAGTTACATTTTGTATAATGTTATGAGAAAGAGTACTAAAAGTATTTGAAGCTGCTGGATGCCTGTACACTCAGTATTATGAGAAACATCAATACCATTTCGGTTGTAGGAAAAATGTTGTATGCAACACGTGTGTAAAATAATATTTTTTAAACATCGCACTCGACCAAAAAAGTACTACTTTACACACTTGTTACATAAATATTTTATCCAACACTGGACCCTATTCTGTAGCTCGGTGGTTAATTTTTAACCACTGGCTAAATCCAATAGATATTGATTTGACAACTAAAAAATCCTCTTTTTTATATGTCAGCATATTTGATTGGTTAAGAAATTTAACCAATAGTTAAAAATTAACCACTGAGTTACAGAATAGGCTCCGCTGACTGATAATATACTTGTTACTATGGTTATTTGAAATAACTAATGTACAATATTAGTCACTCCGTGAAATAATGTTTTAGAAGTCACGTAGGAATTATTACTGATTTTTGTATTTTTTTTTTAATATAAATAAAAACCAATTTTACAAAATTATTTTATTAATGAAATAATTCATTTATATTAACATTTATGCTAAAATAGGTTACTTATCTTTACACAATGACAGCTGTTATGCAGGGGCGTCACTAGGTACTTTTAACAGGGAGGGCGCAACAGAACGCACCTTTAAAACGGAATAATTTTTGACAGTCTGATTCTGCATTTAAATTTTTTCATGTTTAAAACATAAAAAAAAAATTTGGAAGATTTTCAGATGTAATGAAGCGAACACAAATACTTATCTGTTCTTCTGTGGTGATGTCCCGAGGATCATCTACTATTATTGCAAAATAATCACAATTATTAATTTCCGGAGTTATTTTGCGTATTATACATTTTGCACTACTCTCTATAACATGATTTTGTGACGTAGTGAACAATAATGTGCATTTTGAGGTACATTGTAATTCTGGAGAAAAGGATCAATTTTTTTAATAACTAGAGTCTATAAAATTGACCTTATTTGTTGAATTTTTTGTTTCATTATGTCCTTGCAATGGGATAGCCTTAAATAATTTCGTCTGTTTTATAGCCTGAATGGTGCATCATTTTGATTTTTTGTAGTACCTTTCTTAAAAGGAAAGATTACCCCTGTACTAAAATATGAAGCAAAAATTCAGCTAATTGTTTCGAACTATTAACATTTTAAAACAACACACGACACGCATACTTCCGATACTAACCTGAATAAAAAAAAAAATATTATTGAAATCTATTAGTATTTGACTTTGATTTTACTGGCAAAACGAGAAAAGTCCAGTATTAATAGATTTCAATAATTTTTATTTTAAAATGCAGGTTAGTATCGGAAGGATGCTTGTCGTGTGTTGAATTTTTTAATGCGTTAATAGTTCTAATACAGGAATAATTTATTTGAATTTTCGCTTCATATTTTAGAGCAGTGGTAACCTTTCCTCTTCGGCTAAAGTCGTAGGTACATAATCGTGTCGCTGCTTATTGCAGATAAATAAGTGCATAATAAAATAGTAAAAAAATCAGATTAATTTTTAATAATTTATTTAAATAAAAACACGGAAAGGGGCGCAAAATTAAACAGGGAGGGCGCAAGCCCCCTCAGAAATGGTGTATCGACGCCACTGCTGTTCAAAGATGCTGCTTGTGGTCCTCATTTTGAATTTAATTTCTACCAAATTGTCCTCATTTCATAAATATTTCCATTCAAAAGTTACCGTTGACGTAACGATATCAAATATCAAACGAATCGTCCGAACATTTAATTCCGTTGCAATACACAGAATAAACTACCGACAACAACAATTACTAAATCTGCCTGCCACTATCTTATCGGCTTCATATGTTTTATATTCACAAATAGAACTACATACAGTATTCCCATATCCTTAGACTGTTTCTCTCCAAATAAAAGATAGCGTGACTTCAATCTTCTATCTCCATGACAACTTATGTACAAAGTTCATTTGTTAATCGATTCTACTTTGTTACTTTACCAGAACTAGTGTTAAAAATAACAAAGGTAAGTTATTAAATAAACAAAGCAAACAACACTTGTCATTTGATGATAAACAAAACACAAACCGTTGTACACTGTGTTATTTTAAAAAAAAGTTTATATTTTTAGTTCTACATTTTTATTCTCTGTTTATGAGTGTTAAAAATAATTTTTGTGTTGATAATAATTAAATCACAATTCAGTTGCATGAAAAGTGAATTAGAAAATTAATTGTGCGACAAGAATTTAGGGAAATTAATGCGCGTTTAATCGGTGTCCCAAATTAATGTCAAGTTTGTTTATGTGATAAGTGATAACGGTTAAATTTGATTATCAGATAAAATTAACTACAACAAAATTAAATACTCAACAAGTAGATACGAAAATAATATCAATTTAATTATAAGCGAACACTTCAAAATATAAAAAGATAATTTACGAATGTAAAATGTGACAAACTGTAGTACGGTCTCTTCTACGATGGTCACGCTATTGTTGACTACATTTATCACGATAATTCAAGCGGCTTCAAGTATATTATGATTTGAAAAATCCTATTGGTTTATCTCAGCGGATTGAAAATGGGATTGATTTATTTTCAATCTTCTTTAAATTCGTATCGACTAAAAAAAAATAGTTAAATACTCGATTATGCAGACAGACAGGGAGAGGTATATGATCTAATTTCATCCTGAATATATAACCCCAAAATCTAAAAATCTGATGTGGCCAGCACATAACCTCTCGCCAGATATTTTACCTGGTTGTACGCATAAAACAAAAAATATTTTTAAATACAAATACATATATTCATGTCTTACTACAAAATAATTCTCACATATATTTGCCAAATCTATGGGATATTTTAGTATAAATTATGTACAATACATACATTTTCTTTATATTCAATATCCTGAAATATTCTTTTTCTAATTTCCTTTTCTTTTTCTTTATATTCGTCATTTTTTCGCAAATTCCTTTTATATTCTTTTTTACGTATATTCTTTTGCGTTGTTGACCTTTTTTTTATTTTCATAATCTTCATAATGTACAAATATTTTTGACAGTGGCATACAAATATTTTTGACAGTGACATTTATGTGTCAATTACAAACATTTTCGATAAATAATATTTAGATGATTTTATTCTTGTATCTACTACTTCCGGTTGTCCAGTTGTTACCAGAACTTAATCAATTCTTCCCATTATTGTTAGATTGAGGAATCCGTAATTAAAAATGTTTTAAGTTTTATAGTATTTGAGATCTCGTGGATCCAACATCCACACACAGACACCATCGTAAAAATGTTATAATCGGATTCTAGTTCTAGGGACCTTAAAACGTGCTTATTCACTAAAATCTGGATATGCGATTTTTAGCATGAATTCAATACCTCTCTTAGCGAGAGGTAAAAATTGTCATATTATTCTCTTTCGAAAACATTAAAATAGTATATTATGTTATTAGGAGTAGAAAACGGTCTTTTTGTGTTGAATCCAGCTATTGCGGCCGAGGCGCTAGCCAAGGCTAGGCAAGCTGGGTAAATAGTAAACTAGTAAATATTCTGTATTATATTAAGCCGGGTTTATGCAGTAATAACACAGTCACTATTATAATCATAGTCTTAAGCTATAGTCATAAGAACAGTGTTAATATAGTTGGCCGTTTATGCAGCATTTTTGATGTGACTATTAATTTGTCATTTTCTCAACTCAATTAAATATTATATTTGCCGAATAACTAAATATAGATATGTATGTTAACAAATACTATAGAGAAATTAGTTGTTGCTATTATGTTCATAATAAACATCACAATTAAAATAGAGGTTATTTTCTGTTTCTCGGGCATGCGCAGATTGTAATTCGTTATAGTCAGTCTTCAAATTAAAATTAATCCAATTCTGTGATTATGCTTATGTTTAAGATACCTATTATGACTATGACAATGTTGCATAAACAGATCTATTATAAAAACATATTTTAATTCTTAAGACTAAGACTACAACTATGACAATGACTTATTTTATATAGATTCAATATTTTTTATTTCTTTTCAGATGCTACTACTGCTTCTACCTCTCTTCTCCCTCATACTCCCCTGCTATCCTTTCCCCCGTACCGAAGACCTCCACATCCTCCCAATGACTCTCCCACCACTACCCCCTCCACCAACTCCCACTCCTGCATCACTCTCCCCCGCCACTCTCGCGCCAGGCTCTCATTCTGCTGATTTGTCGCCTCCCACCACTGCGAAGCCTGCCCCCACTCCAGAGCCCGAAGTGGAGTGCTATCATAGAACGAGGGAGGCGTGTCCCAAGCCACAAAGTGGGGATAGGTGCAGATATGACGAGGGGAAGACTAGGGTGGTGTGCTGTGATGTGGGGAGGGGGGATGTGCTGGAAGAGTTTGCCAAGAGAGGTAAGGGGGATGGAGAAGTAATTCTTAAAATACACTGCTCGCCATAAAAAAGCAACACCCATAATTAAGTAAAATTTAAGTGGAGTATTTTTCAAATTTGTTTATTATGGTGCTCTTAATGTACGCGCGCGCATTTATAAAAGCCGCTATTCTGCGGGGCACCGATTCAAATAATGTTTAGATCATATGTTGCGGTTCTACACCATTACATATGGCCCCAGACAAACAATTTAAAAAAGGCGACGTTTCTGTATCTAGCGCTTCATTAATGTATCAAACTCGATTCATAATTCCATGAATACGAAGTAGATGAGACCTACTATTGTAACTTATAGCTAGCACCCCAAACCATTATCCCTCTAGTAGGGGCGGTATGGTGAATACAAATATTGTGCATTGTGGTCCTGATAACGTTCGTTATCATTTAAAATTAGTCATATTTTCATATCACACAATATATGCAACTATTTTTAGTACCGGACCCCAATCAGTAAATAAATTGAGAATTACATATCTAAATATTTGATAGAAATCCTGTAATATATTAATATAACATCATTCTATTCATTTTTATAATAGTTATTTGTATATCAAGGCCGCGAAATCAGTCTTTGGCGTACCGAGAGAAAAATTGTCGCTGAGGCCGCTTGCGGCCGAGGCAAGACAATTTTGAGGGCGCTAAAGGTTTTTGCGGACAAGGTGTACACAATATTTTTTGTGCAACCGTAAAAAATATGTAATTACAAATTTTATTAATTTTAAACAGTTTCATTGTATATAGAAAGTTAGCTTTCACGGTGGTTATGGGATTAACATTTGATAAACAAAACCATGCAATTCTCAAGTGTCAAAGTGATTATTTACCTAATTTCGCGGCCGCTACCATGACAACGTCCGCGAAATCAATTTCGCGGCCGTTACCATAACAACGGTCGCGAAATTTAATTTCGCGGCCTGTATTGCGGCTGCGAAATGCTTATTTCGCGTCCGGTTGCACAAAAATATAATTTTCATTTCACCTGAAGTTATTCACGTATCACTCAGCTGCGGGTCATTAGTCATTCGTTTTTACTTTTTCGTAGGATTAACATTCGTCTACTTTGTTCGTTGTCTATTCTTAGAATTTCATTACTGTTGCTTTGTTGCTTATCAAATCTGCATTTTTCAATACAAACAATAACTGTTTTTCGAGTTGTGTTTTTTTTTTGTATCACGCAGTACTATTAAAAATATTTTCTCACTATTTTCGCTAGTATTTGGGCACGATGGCACAAAACAGCGTTTCACCGACATGTTTACTTTCGTAAATTTCAGGTTATCCTATATTACAAAAGCGTTTATATTTGCTTATAACTGTTTATAAATATTATATAAAATAATTATTTGTATTATTGTAAAAAAATATATGATCCATACATGTTTTATAAATGTTGGTTTTCATTGTCTATTTTATTGATATAGATTTCATATTTAGATGTTATGTGGTTGCCTACATACTCAAAATAGTTCCGGCAGCAACCAAAGAGTGGCGCTGAAGATGGTCCCTTCAAATAACGTTGCAGTTTTCGATCTATTATCAAACACTGCAAAATATGTTTCTAATATGTGATCTTGTAATAAATGAATAGGCAGTTGCTTGGGGTACACGACTTACGTGATTTGTGATTCGTGGATTTCATATCCATCCTAGAATGGATATGAAATTTCCGTTCAATTAAGTAGTATTGCCTACATATTCATTCTGCAGATTGTAAAGAAATTATAAGTTCTTCAAGTGGGCGTAGAAAAAATATCTATAATCCCTATCATTTTCTAGGAATTGGGGGCAACAACAAAACCGTCCAATACCTTCATATAATCAACGCAACTCTTCCCGAGCTAGACAAAAGCATATTGAGGAAGTTCAGCTGGTTAAAGTCATTAGCCATTACGGATGGTTATATTACATATATCAAGGACGAATTTATGAAGGGCTCGAAAATAAATTGCCTTAACTTCTCTAATAACGGCATTGAGAAGATAGAGAAGAGATTACTCACTTACATTAGACCATTAAGAAAACTCGATTTGTCGTTCAACAATCTGGTGGAGTTGCCGAACTTGAATCAGGATAGACATATCACAATAGACATATCAAGTAAGGATGTAGTTATTCTTGTAAGAAATGCAGGAAAATAGTAATTCTGAAACGAATACAAGTACGTTACGGAATTTTCATTGAGTTTCAAAATTAGATTTCTTATTTCTTGCATGTGTTATAAAGAATAATAGTCAATAAAAATAAGAAAAATTACAAAAAAAAATTGACCAAGATATTTACGATCATCATGACAATTGCTTTCAGAACAACAAAATAAAATGTTTTGTTTTTATTATTTTTTACTATTTGCATTTGTTCTGCTATCGTCGTTCTAAAATACGAGATCCATTTTCAAATAAATTAATGCAGAAAATTTAGACACTATGACATTTGGATGCTACGACACGTACTCCTATAATACAGAGTGATCCAGAATGATTGAAGGCTCCGCCTCGTTCTCATTTATTGTTTGCCGCATCATTGTATACTCCAACGACCAAATATAACTAGACAAAACTTCATTTGGTTTGTTTTGATTTCGGCTGGCTGGACAGAGAAACTAGAGATAGAGATATGTCTTGTCTAGTCCGAGTATTACTCACTAGAGGTCACAACTGAGGCCACGTAGAGTATCAGAGTCTAGTTTGAAAGTTGCTCACTACAGGCGCAAGTGTTTTGAGTTAAAATTAACATTAAATAATTTATAAGGTTTAATATTAAAGAAAAATCAACGTGTCACTCACAAAACCACTACAACTACAAAACAAAGACAAAATGCACATAGGGTACCTTTATAACCAGGGTATGGCCATAGTCCAAGATCACCGCCATTGTCGGTAAATCATTTCCCTATTTATTTGTAATAAATGTGATATTACATTATAAAAGAATATTAAATTATCACACTGTGTATGTAGAATATATGATATGAGTTGTTATTATCACCTCTAATTTAATATCTGTAGTTCTTATTTACATAATAATTGTATATTCTAAACTTACCTTTAAAAAATTTAAATGATTGTGCTTAATATTGGTAATTTATATTTGTTTTCAATATATCAGTAATTGTGGTGGATATCTTAACAAACTACACAAGTAAATAAAATAAAATATATTACTTACACTTTAAATACATATTAAAATGATAATTAAATGTGTTTTTCATTAAAATAAAACAAATAGCCACGAAAATACATAATAATTTGAGCTAGAACAACATATATAACAGATGGTCCGGTAATGGCGGACGAAACGTGAGCCACGCCATGAGCATACTCTGGTTATAAAGGTACCCTAAATACACATGTTTCTACGTGGCCTCTAGTGAGAAATACTCGAACTAGACAAGACATATCTCTATCTCTAGATTCTCTGTCTGGCCAGCCGAAATCAAAACATTCAGTGAGGAGGGATAGGGAATGTTGTGTCTAGTTATATTTGGTCGTTGTTATACTCTATCCGTTTTAACTATAGAGTGATGTGAAGAAAGGTGTAGTTTGATTTTGGTTTTTGATTGGTTAATATCCCGATATTATCCAATCAAACAACAAGATTAAACTGCACCTATCTTCATACCACTTTATAGTTAAAACGGATAGAGCATAATATGAAATACGACTCACAGATTGCATTGGCGTACAAATTTCCACTCTTTTTCATCATTCTTCGCAGAACGAATATTTGCTTCCAAAATATAAACTTGTCATGTTCTTCCGTAAACACTATTCCTATGTAACGAATTGAATAAATAACAGTTTAATTATAAAAGATAAAAACAAAGTGTATGTCAAATACTTCAAAATACATAATGCCGCTGACTTTTACAAACGTCGGTAATATAGGTAACTTAATTTGACATTTCCGGTAAATTGATACTATTTTTTTTGCCGAGGAAGATAATTTTGATCATAATCAGAACTAAAAGCATGGGTGTCACTACTTTTGAGATACCTATATGAATTCTTGTTAATGTGTTTTAATATAACCAAAATTTTATGTTTCAGACAATAACAAGACTTTGTGTCATAGTCTAGTCAACATAAAAAATAGCTCAACGATTCTTGAGTTTGTGAATGTGAACCATACGTTTTGTTCTGTCTCCAATTCATTTCAGTGGTTTAACACGACCGAACTTATGCCTTTTTCGCAGATTGACGAATATTTTATTGTAAGTATTTAAAATAGTACCTACTTTTACCTGTTATCGGTCCAAAAATTCGGTAGTGAGTTTTCAGTAAATAATCACGAATTAGGGTCCCCACAACGTTTTTACTACGTGTGTGTGTGTGTGTGTGTGTGTGTGTGTGTGTGTGTGTGTGTGTGTGTGTGTGTGTGTGTGTGTGTGTGTGTGTGTGTGTGTGTGTGTGAGAGTGTGTGTGTGTGTGTGTGTGTGTGTGGGTGTGTGGGTGTGTGGGTGTGTGGGTATGTGGGTGTGTGGGTGTGTGGGTGTGTGTGTGTGTGGGTGTGGGTGTGAGTGTGAGTGTGGGTGTGTGTGTGTGTGTGTGTGTGTGTGTGAGTGTGTGCGTGTGCGTGCGTGCGAGCGCGCGTGATTGTGCGTGTGGATGTTGGATTCACGATTTCTCAAATACTATAAGACTTAAAACATTTTTAACTACGGATTCCTCAATCTAACAGTAATGGGAAGAGTTGATTAAGTTTTGGTAACAATTGGACAACCGGAAGTAGTGGTTACAAGAAAAAAATCATCTAAATATTATTTATCGAAAATTTATGTTAATACTTATATTAAAGAATGTTAAATTCTTTATTCGATAAATATAAATTCATTATTACCTATATCTTCTATAGATTAAGAGATAAAGAAATGCATATAAAATAATTTGATGTAAAGATTCTCAGATCAAACTACTTCAAGGCAAGAAATTCAAATGTTTGTAATTGACACATAAATGTCACTGTCAAAATTATTTGTATGCCACTGTCAAAAATATTAGTACATTATTATGAAGAATATGAAAATTAAAAAAATCAACAACGCAAAAGAATATACGTAAAAAGGAATATAAAAGGAATTTGCGAAAAAATGACGAATATAAAGAAAAAGAAAAGGAAAGTAGAAAAAGAAAATTTCAGGATATTGGATATAAAGAAAATGTATGTATTGTACATAATTTATATTAAAATATCCCATAGATTTTGCAAATATATGTGAGAATTATTTTGTAGTGAGACATGAATATATGTATTTGTATTTAAAAATATTTTTCGTTTTATGCGTACAACCAGGTAAAATATCTGGCGAGAGGTTATGTGCTGGCCACATCAGATTTTTAAAACTGCTGTAGTGTTTGTAAGTAATAATCATGAATTTGTTTTAGGTAAATGAAAACTGTTGGCCAAACTGTTCATGTACGCACGCGCGAACGGATTATGTAAAAGGAAAGACGCCTACTATTGCCTTTAGTGTGGACTGTGCAGGCAAACAACTTACAGAGATGCCAGGAGAGTTGCCGAAGAATACTGTTGTATTGAATATCTCCAATAACAATGTAACTTTTACTATTCTTCTCATTTATAATTTGGTTTTTATAATATTGATTTCATTATTTTTAACATCTTTTCTCTTCATTTTCTTTCAGATAAGTGTTTTGAAAATGGATAAAGAACATTTCGAAAATATTCGAGAAATATATGCAGACAACAATAAAATAGAGTCTATTTTATCACTGGAAGGAACGAAATTTTTAGATAATTTCGTGAAATTATCTTTGAAGAATAATAGTTTAAAATCGGTAACTAAATTTCAAATATACTTATTAAAAATAGTTACTAAAACATCTTTTTATTTTAGTTGGAATTGTATATGTTGTCATATATATTTGATAGAAATATAAATACGAAGAAAGTTTACCTGGGAAATAACAAACTAAGATGTGATTGTAATACGGCTAAAAATTTAAAAGTAAGTAAATTTTACTATTTACTTTTTTTAATAAAATGATAGTTATAGGATGATTGAAAAAATAGGGTCAAACGGCTTTTTCTTTATTAATAGTTTTATGCCCATATTCATGAACACTCGTAATAGTTATTTACATATCAAGTGCGTGAACGCTTGGTTCCCGGATGAGTGTTTGGCGGCACGAGATTGCGAGCGTTGCCATAGAACGATTCCGGGAACCAAGGTCACGCACGTGCTTGCTGTTTGTCTGTCAACGATCACAAATACACTAGTGTAACGTTTTTATTTATTTGGGTGAAGTGTAAATATTAGACAATTATTATTAATTAAAATAAAAGTTTATTATAACAATAAATCGATACTAAATATAATTGAAAGATGATAAATATAACGAACACTACGATTAAACAAATATTAAACACTAATTAAGACTAAGAATATTATAAAACACTTAAACACTAAGATTATTTATTTAAACAATATATAGATCACTTATTTATTTATACAACTGTATTTATTTATGTTTATTACTTGTCGACTATCTGTTTATATCACCAACTGTTTAACACGCAACGCTTATTTATATCAGACTGTCCAATGCCTTC
This sequence comes from Harpalus rubripes, assembly GCA_963082715.1. Lineage (NCBI taxonomy): Eukaryota > Metazoa > Arthropoda > Insecta > Coleoptera > Carabidae > Harpalus > Harpalus rubripes. The sequence goes on along the minus strand of OY720459.1, from coordinate 7,301,236 downwards.
GCTAACGGTGCTTATACCGTGTGTCTGTCTTAAAGGTGTACAGGGTGTCTTATTTTCGATGTTTTTTTAAGGTATCTCGGGTAATATTAATGATAGATCAAAACTGTTTGCACATTGCAGGGTCAACTTTTTTAGAAAAGTTTAATAGTCACCACAGGAATTTTCGATCTTCTTTTGTTTCTGAGGTACAGGCAAAAACTCGTTTTTCGTTCATTTGGAAAATATATCATATCTTATTTATTATGATAGTTAGAGAAAAATTGTTTTTACGAAATTTTTACTGTTTTTTCGATAGAATAAAATGGCGGAATTAGATTTTTTGAAAATTTCATAATTCTGGAGATATAACACAAACTTATGATTTTTTGAATGGGAACCTATGTTGAAAATAGTCTCATCTTTTTGCTTAATTTATAAGCTTTTCAATGATATATAACAAGTCTACATTCTTTTGTTTTAAACATTAATAAAAGACAAATTATTAATTTATTGGGGTGAAAATATTGGAAATTATTAAGAAACAAATGAAAAAATCTCTTACAGATCATCATTTGCATATTTCTAATAGTATTTGTTTCAGTTGTACTCAATTTATTTACTTCAAAGGCATATTAAACCGTTTTTTCGGATTGTGTCAAAGCCAACTATAACGTAGATAAATAGTAATTTAACTAACCCGAAAATAATTAGTTAAGAATAATTTTGAGAACACAATTAATAGATATAGAATCAAAATAAACAAATGATGATGTGTAATAATTTTTTTCATTTGTTTCTTAAGAATTTCCAAAATTTTCACCCCAATAAATTAATAATTCGTCTTTTATTAATGTTTAAAACAAAAGAATGTAGACTTGTTATATATCATTGAAAAGCACATAAATTAAGCAAAAAGATGAGACTATTTTCAACATAGGTTCCCATTTAAAAAATCATAAGTTTGTGTTATATCTCGAGAATTATGAAGTTTTCAAAAAAATTAATTACGCCATTTTATTCTATCTAAAAAACAGTAAAAATTTTGTAAAAGCAATTTTTCTCGAACTATCATAATAAATAAGATATGATATATTTTCAAAATGAACGAAAAACGAGTTTTTGCCTGTAGCTCAGAAACAAAAGAAGATCGAAAATTCCTGTAGTGACTATTAAACTTTTCTCAAAAAGTTGACCCTGCAATGTGCAAACGGTTTTGATCTATCGTTAATATTACCCGAGACACCTTAAAAAAACATCGAAAATGAGACATTCTGTACAATCATAGGAGATTAACATGGGAAATCAGTTTTTTGCAATTTTTTGCTCGCCTAATTATTTTAAGCAAAAATGCGTCAAATAAAAGTTTTAGAGCATAAAATTCTGCATCTAAATCAATAAACATAATTACCTTTCCATGCATTGTAACTACCACGAAGCATAAATTGTTAGAATGTAATACAATCGATAAAGAGAGCGGTACGGGAGCGAGGGATTTGTATCGTGTAACATTTCGACCCTGGTGGGATTCGACGGCGTGGAAATATTTGAATTTCTTTAGAACGGACAAAGTAGTGGCGGTACATTTCGACCGCGTCCTTAAATATAAAAAGCAGAAATCTAAAGTTCTGAAAAGAACTTATTTGAAAATGCTCAAAAACGCTAACAAACAATATCTATCTCAGTCGGTATGTCGGTAAACTCTCGGATTTGCTTGAAGCTGCGCAAACCTGTTACTCTGTAGTTCAGAATGTGCAGAGTTGATTTCAATTTGAAATAAAACCTTTGTTATTTAATAATGTGAATATACTGTATTACTAAGTAATAGAAATATGTTTACAATTTGATGTTATTAATATCAGCATCAAATTACAAGCCTTTAAATTCTGACCCTTATGTATTCTGTCAATAGAGTCTACTTTGAAAGTATCGTTTTTGCTTAGGACAATGCTTCATATTTCGCGCTATACTCTGACGTCACACTATTCTACCCCATTTAGTGAATACTATTAAATTATTAATTATTTTTTTTAGGGAAATAATAATAATAATTATAATAAAATAAATAAATATATATTTTTTAAATTTTGAGACCCGAAATTTGAGCCCCCCTCGATTTAAGAGGCCCCAAACGTGCGCTTCCTTTGCCTGTGCGGAAATGCGCCACTGAACATCAAAAATATTCTATATTTGTTGGTATACAAATTGAAAAGTTAACCATCTTTATTTGTAGGTATCCCTGTTAAACAAATACAAATACATCCCCGATTTCGATCAGATCTACTGCGAAAACATGGAACGTGTGATCGACTTAAACCCAACAATGATGTGTCAGGACAGTCATCAAAGTCTTACAGACTATATTTATTATATCATCACCGTCGAGGTCTTATTATTGCTGTGCCTTGTTATGAAAGTTTCGTACGATTACTGGATCTTCAAAACTGCAGGGTATTTGCCTTGGCCTGCCAACAAGATGCCCAAATTGCCGTGTGATTGGTTGTGCGAATAGAAGAATATAGAATAGAATAATAAAGGTATGAAAACATGTAATATGTATCTGAAAACTATGATACGAACTATCACAGTTATAAAAAAATATTAGTTTTTAAAAAATTCTAAGTTTTAATGTTTTTAACATCGATGTCTTATATCTACTATATTCCAAATTCTTCTACTATCCACCTTTTCGAAATCCGAAATCCAATTTCAAGTATGGAAATAAATGCAAAAATTAACGAAACAGTGAAACTAAACCAAATAACATTTTTATATTTTGCGTTCATAATGAAGTCATTACGATACGCAATTGCGTATCGTAATGACCTTTATTTCGACACGCAATTTTTTGTTTTAGACGGTTGGTACTAGATGACGATTCTTTAACCCATTTTTACCTAATTTATTTTTAGTTAATTGACTATTCATTTTAACAATATAATGTCGAAATTATTATTATTATTTTTTTATTTAGGGAATATTATTTACATGAAAATGTATAATTACAAATATAATCACAAATTAAGTAAGTAAATATTATTATAGAAGCATGAAAAAACTCAATGGAACAATATTAACAATTAAATATCAATTAATAAACTTTTATCTGTCGAAGTCAAATAATATGACTAATTAAATTGCATATTTTGTCTTGCATGGCACTCTGAAAAAGCTTAAAGACGGATATTTTATTTTACGTTTATCTCATGGCAAGAATCTATTATATCAACAAATTTAGGCTAATTTGATGCAGTATTTAATTCTGAACATTTTTTATGTTTACACTTTAGTTCTAAAATTGATAGGACAGAATTTAACCATTGTGTCTCCTATGGTCCATAAAAAAGTAGACACACGGTATATATATATATATATATATATATATATATATATATATATATATATATATATATATATATATATATATATATAGGGTGATTCATCGGTCTGTCCTCTCTTCAAATATAATTTATATGATATAGTATTATCTATCTACGTACCATATCCATTTGTATACAGGGTGCTTCATTTAAGCGCAACAATATGTAACTTTATATTTTTTAATGGAATACCCTATATTTATTTATTTATTTTGATAGTAAATTAGATTCTCTTTAAAAAGGCATTAAGTAATAAGGGGTCTAAATTAAGAAGTTATTTACGTTCATAAAAAATAGTAGTTCAGAGTGGAAATAACCATAATGTAATACAAAATTTTAATCCTTTTTTATTAATACTTATTTTAAACATTACATTAATTCCAAAGAAGCTATTAAAATTTAGTGACAGACTAAATAATGCAAAATTATAATAAATGCTCGAAAACTTGTCCTTCAACTTCAATAGATTTTTCTATTATAAATATTATATTAGCCATCTCATCTTTACTAAAATTTGTATTATTCATTTTCACATCAACATCAACAATGATAAACTAAGAGTATTTCGACAACTTGTTTGTTTAAATTCGCAACAACTGATCAAATTATCCATAGCTTACTTTGTTAATAATAACATGATAGAAACATATCATTCAACGAATAAAGGTAAATAACTTCTTAATTTATAATTTTAGACCCCTTATTACTTAATGCTTTTTTAAAGGGAATCTAATTTACTATCAAAATAAATAAATATAGGGTGTTCCATTAAGAAATATAAAGTTACATATTGTTGCGCTTAAATGGAGCAGCCTGTATACAAATGGATATGGTATGTAGATAGATAATACTATATAATATAAATTATATTTGACGAGTTTTTCTATCTGACTTAAAATAAAAGAGTTATAAAGAGAGGACAGACCGATGAATCACCCTGTATATAAATATACTAGGTCAATTTTTTTTTTCGCTTATATAATGTCCGAATTCGTCACTATGTCTGGGGCCAATTCGGACTGCAATTATTTTACACGTAAATTTGAATTCTGCACGAGGTAGAGGTTATTTCGGACAAAAAAATAAATATATTTTGAGTTTGTATAGATTTGTCAAGTGAAAAATTAATACTACTATAATTCTGAAAATTTAAATATATTTAAATAAATATATAAAAATGTTTATATTTAACAATAAATCAATAAATAAAGAGTCCATAATTCGATCGACCCTTTTGGATCCTCTTCGAGAAATAACTTTTGATCTTTCAGGATCATCAGTAATATATGTTTCGTCATAGTTTAAGATATTCGAGGGGGGTACATTTTCTACTGATTTCTCTAAATTTTTAAAATAATCTTGAACTATTTCTCGATTGATATTTGCTCTACATCTTTTAATATTTTGAGCAAAACGTTCAGTTAAGCCCTTATTTCTTGAAAGAAATTTGTAAAACCATTCCACACCCGGAAGATTATCCTTAAAAATGTTAATCTTGCGACCTTTTCTGTCTAAATAATTTTTAACTAGCCCCCGTATATCATTTTGTGTCATTGGAAATCCCCATTCGCTAAATTGGATGATTCCCTCCATTATCACGTTCTCTTCTTCTGAAGTGCAAACTGGTACTTGTTTTTTTAGATGGGTCCCTTTCATTTTATCAAAAAGTGTAGATCTTGGTATTCCATAACACTCTGCTGCCTCTTTTAGACTTATAGTTTTTTTCTTCTAACTACAGAAATAGCTTTTTGTAAATTATCTACCGAATAGTTCATGAAGTTGGTGTCGATTTTCTTTTTATACTTCCGAACCATTGTTGTCCGAATTCACACCACCTTTAAGCATATTTTCAAAAAAGAAAATGTACAAAAAAGGTGGTTAAAATAAAAATTTGCTTTTTAGCCACAAAACTTGCCAAACTAGTGCATATTAATATAAAAATATATATTCCCTTTTAAAACTTATAATTTTTCTAAAATATAGGTTTTTTTGCAAGGTTTGTTAAGTTTTGCAAAAACAGGCCTACTAAAAAATAATTATTTTTTGAAACCCTATCTTATTTATTGCTATACACGACTACACTCCAGTTCCTTCAGACATCATCTGAATGTTTAACGTAAATAACAACACGCTGGGACCAGTTCATGTAAAGACCTTGAACGAAATCCTCAAAAAATAAACGATGTCCGAATTCACCTCGCCTGTCATCCCAGATGATGGAACTCATTTTATAAGACTTTCTTTCGCACTTGTCAATTAGAAAATGAGCGTTAGCGAGTTTTCTAAATTTTGACGCGTGCGAAAAAAAACATGTCTTATAAAACACGTTCTTTAATATACTATTACACACCTCGTAGGTAGGTCGGCGGGGGTAACAAAATTTTAAAAAGTATGAACCTTGTCTTATTCTCAGTATTTTTTCCGTGACCCTTGTATATGATATGTTAAAAATAAAAGCTCTATTACGTATTATTTTTGCAGGAATCGAGATCTACTACATCACATGAATTATGAGTAAATAAATCTACTGAGGAAGTTACGAAGTTCGTCTCTAGTGCCTGTTATTAAAGTGCCCAACAATCTACGTCTACAGTGTTCAAAACAATTGACTTAGGATACGCTGCCCTGTGATTGGCTATGTGAAAAAACAGTTAACAAGTGAAGTTACGTTGTGATTTTATAGTTTGAGGTTATATATCTTGCCGGACTTTTATATTTTTTTATGAAGTGCAATGATTGACTCTTGATTTGTATTTATTTATTGTTTATTACGGTATAGATTTTGTTATTTTCTTATTTGACGTTAATTAAGACTGAATGTATGTATGTTGTACAAATAGGTAATGCTTTTTATTACTAATAAAATCGTACAAATCATAAAGTATACTATTATTCACAAAAGATCACTGTTCAAGGTCATTTGTTCGAAGTAAGAATACACAGTACTTTTGTACATTTTGTATTAGAAAGAGGAAGATTAGTTTATTACTTACATTTTTGTAGTAAATAGCAGTGACGTTTGTCGTAGAGTTACAGACATGTGATGAGGTCATGCAAAAAAAATTGTTCGTTTTTTTGTTTAAATCAAACAAGCATAGTCTAATTTATCGATCTGTATGAATAAATTATTTTTTATTTACATTTTTTGTTGTATAAAATCGTTTTAAAGTATGACATTTTTAAAAAGTTGCAAAAAACCAGCCATGTTGTGACGTCAGCGTACACTGCAAGTTCAGACTCGTTTCATACAGCCTTATTATATACACACAAAATTTCTAAAAGAAAAAATATATAGACTATAAATTGAGAATTACATATCTAAATATTTGATAGAAATGCTATAATATATTAATATAATATCATTGTATTCATTTTTATAAATATAATTTTCATTTGACCTGAAGTTATCCACGTATCACTAAGCTGCTGGTCATTAGTCATTCGTTTTTACTTTTTCGTCTGGGTAACATTTGTCTACGTTGTTCGTTGTGTATTCTTAAAATTTCGTTACTGTTGCTTTGTTGCGTATCAAATCTGTATTTCTAAATACAAACAATAACTGTTTTTCGAGTTGTTTTTTGTATCACGCGGTACTATTAAAAATATATTCTCACTATTTTCGCTAGTATTTTGGCACGATGGCACAAAACAGCGTTCCACCGACATGTTTACTTTCGTAAATTTCAGGTTATGTTTAAATGTCACTTTGACGTTTAACCTAATGTGACAATCAAAATGGCCACGTTGATGAAACGTTGACGTCACTGAGTAAGCGATGAGGCAGAGAAAATCAGCCGCGTTTTGAACAATGTCATTTTTAATTGCAATTTTTTCAGTATTAAAGATCGATTTGAGGAAAAATAAAAATACGGGTCTATTATTTTTCGTTACTCTATCGGTTAAAGTTAAAAATGAAAAATCGTTCATGACTTCATTATCTACTACACAGCCATCTGTACTAATGTTTATCCAGAAACGTTGACATTCAAATCAAATCATTATTTTACGGTTTACGTCAAGTCTATGTTTTTGTTTTACCCAAAAATGTAGTTGAAGAAGATAAAACTTTGAGAAAAGCATTATTTAAAAAGAAACAAATTTTCATATAAAATACGATTTTTTCAATTATAAAGTTTCCATAAAGTGAAGTTATCTGCAGGTAATATTATATCAGACGGCTCATAGATGACCTTGAATAGTCATCTTTTATAAATAAGACTATATCTACTTATTATTTTCATATATTTAGAAAACATTTTTTCATTATCTGTTTTTAAAGACTAATAAAGAAAAATTAACTTACTTTGTATCAATTTTTGCAGTCAGTAGCAAAAAGGCATGCCCCAAAAATAGTATCTGTAACAAAATAGTACATTATTCAACGAGCATGTAATGTGTGCTATTACTATGAGAATGAAATTTACAATTCGAGTCGAAGGCGATAATATGTAAATGTAATAAGAATTTCAATTTCGGAAATCAGAACTTGCGAGGGTGTATTGAAAAATCCACGGTCTTAACACAAATAGTTATTTGCGTATTAAGAGCGTAAAGTGATACTTTGTCGCCTAGGCGCGGCAATCTTTCAAAAGCAATAATGTCACTTTACACTCGTAACACACGTATTCTACATTCGTTGATTACAGAGTGTCCCAGGACGTGCTTACTTTAGCCGTGTTCCTTCGGACTGTGATTCGCAATCTAAATGATAGAAATGATCATGATCAAGAAGTATAATGTTTTTACGTTTCCTATTCGTTATCCCGACCTTCTCATTTTGTGATCACTAGACAACCTTCCTCTTTCCCTTCTGAATCAATCATTTTGAGTAATTCACATGGATTCAGTTAACAGCAAATTTAAAAATGGCTTTTCGAACGTAGAAATTTATTAATGTGGAGTTTGTGGCATCATGGGAAATATGATTTTCCTACAAAAGTATCTAATGACAGTAGAATATTTATAAAATAAAATAGGTTAGTTTGCATTTGTCTGCACATGACATTTGACGCAATATGGTGTTTATAATGTTTTCTTGATATAATAGCCGTGTTCCTTCGGGCTGTGATTCGTAATGATAAAAGTGATCATGATTAAGAAGAATAATGTTTTTACGTTTCCTATTCGTTATCCCCATTTTCTCATTTTGTGATCACTGGACAACCTTCCCCTTTCCTTTCAGAATCAACCTTTTTGAGTGATTCACATAGATTCAGTTCAGAACAAATTGAAAATATACTATTCCGGGCGTAGGAATTTACGAATGTGGGGTTTGTGGTATTAAGGGAAATAAGATTTTTCTACAAAAGCGTGTAATGAACCACGTAAAGATATGTTTGAAATAAACATACTTCATATTCCTTACCAAGAACATTATTTTTTACTTCAATATAATCCATTTTTAATTCTGACTATAACACTATAGACAGTTGATTATTTATAAAATAAAGTAGGATAGTTTGCATTAGTCTGCATATGACATTGACATTTGACATTAGATTGTATTGTTTTCATGCGATAATTTTTAAATCCTGTTTCAAAAGGATCACGATTAAATTAATCAGGATTCACAAAATCACAATCACAATCCGAAGGAACACGGCTAAGATTTAGATTATGATTCAAAAAGATCACGATTAAACCAATTAGGATTCACAAAATCACAATCACAGCCTAAAGGAACACGGCTGTTGTCATTATTTTAAAAACTATTCAATATTAATTTACAAAATTTGGTATCTAATTTTCTTATTTTAAATGGAATGCTTTATTTTTTAGTTTACCGTTGAATTCAACGGAAAAGTTTACATACGAAGCAATAAAAATATGATCAACCACTTTCGGCGTAATTCAACTTTTTTTGATTATTTCTGCAAGAACGGCCACTTCTTTATCACTCGATATCTCGAGAATGAAATCGAAGTTCTATAATCTGTAAAAATAGTTTTATAAAGAAAGCTTTTGTTTATACTAATATAAATTAATAATCGACAATTTTTGAATAATGTAATTTCTACGTCAACGTGAAGCAGTTCAAAAAGTTCAAAAAACTCAGGTTTTTTAAATGGAACATTCCATATTTCCCTCCCGCTACCCTTGGTAAGGGAGGTATAGGGGTCATGCTAAAAATCGCATATCGAGATTTTGGTAAATGACCACGTTTCACGGTCCCTAGAATCCAATTTTAACATTTTGACGATGATGTTTGTGTATATGTGTGGATCCTCCACTCTAACTCAAATACTATCATTCAGAAAATTTTTAAACCTTGTATTTCGAACTTTTTCTGTAATGGAAAGAGCCTATTAGATTTTGGTGAAAATCGGATAACCGAAAATGACACTTTACTAGAAGCTCAAAATAGTTTTCTTCGGAAAATACCTTTAAATGTTGTTTTTTTCTAGATTAATGTTATTATAAAAATTAAAGATTAAATTTTCTATAGATTTGCATTAATACTTTTTCTATATATTTTATGGATAAATTTATAAAAATATCTGTAATTTAAATCCCAGAGCATACGCTTGAAACAAACAAAACGCAGTTATTCAAATGTATGTAACTGACAGATAAATGTCACTATCAAAGAACTAATCATTTCAAAATAATATTAGTAACGTTTTAAAAAGAAAAAAGTAAATAGAACAATAGAAAAGGAGTCCAATACAGTTCCCAGCATAAGTAAATATGTAGGTATGTATTTAGATTAATAAAAATTAACGTTTCACAAAACTGTTTAAGCTAATCCTCATTTTTGGATTAGTGAATTCTATTCTATCCCGATATTTAAAATTTAATTTTCATTTTATTATAGCTCCGGTGTTTCAAAGGTTAGAGCAACGCCTCATGCCATGAGTGCCCTCAGGGCTCTGGGTTCGAATCCCACTAAGGCATGGATGTGCGTGAATGAGAATCCACTTTGTAATTGGGATTTAATCCTGTTAAGGGGTTTAAAAAAAAGGTAGTTACTTGGATTAGATTACACTATATTTTAAATTTTAAGAAATAAACTGCCAAAATTAGAGTAAAATTTGCTAATCCAAAAATAAGGATTAACTTAATCTTTTTTGTAACTCGGGCCGCAAATGGCGGGAGATATTGAGTTGGCCACACCAGATTTTTTACTATTTTACTTATAGTTTTTAGTGGACGAAAATAATTTCCCTCCCAGTTTTTTTTAATTCGGATATAAATGGAATTCTGGCTGAGCTAAGAAATCCGGTGAATAGGGAGGATGAGGTACCAATTCAAAGTCGCATGGATGAATTACAGTTATTGTAAATGTTAATTTATATGTGCTTATCCTAATGAAACATTACATATTTCGTTTTTTTCGAAGTTGATGTAATAAGTCCCTTAGGAAAATACTCCACCTAACCAAATATAACCATTATGGTACAATGATGAGTAATGAAAAACATATGACCACTAATAAGTTGAAATAATATATCTGAATGTATATACAAATAAGTTAAAGGAACTTCAAAAAGGTTTAAATCCTTTTTACTTTCTTGTACGAAGTAAAGGAAGTATTGTAATCGCGAAAAATTTCGGTTTTGCGATTTCAACGGAAATATCCATTTTGACCATCCCTGAATCCATTCTGACTAATTTCGTCGTGACGTCTGTACGTACGTTCGTACGTGCGTATGTATCTCGCATAACTCAAAAACGGTAAGCCGTAGAAAGTTGAAATTTTGTATTTAGGACTTCCATAACATCTAGTTGTGCACCTCCCTTTTTGGTCATTACATAATTTCCAGAAATAGTACTTTATTTGAAGCCTATAATAGATTTTAATGAAAAACTATATTAAAATATAATCCAAAACTTTTCAAATTTGGTAAATAAGACTTTTATATCAATTAGAATAACATAGCAGATTTTGGTTAAAACAGGCTAACCGGAAGTGATATATTACCTGAAGTTGTTAACAGTTTTTTTTGAATAAAATGGTTTAATTTATTTTAGAAATTAAATTCTGCGTCTAGCACATAAAGTATTATTAAATTAGCCCTTTGTATAAGCGAGATATGTAAATTAAAACTTATATACTTTTTGGTTTTTGTAATGAAGCTTGCTATGGAGTAGGACAAAAAATAACAAAAAATAAAAAATAGATGTTAATGTCAAATTACGTCAAACCTGAGCAATTTTATAATTGGGTCTATACTTCATCTTCATATTGGTCTTGCGTACAAGGAAGTCGTGTGGTGTCCACATCAGATTTTTTTAATTTGTTTTACAATTAGTATACCGTTCAACGCCCTCTGTATTTTGTTAAAATATATATGCAAATAATAATGGGCATTCACCTCAGTTTTATTTTTTTATATTTCAACCTACCTTTGTTCACATGTGCTTATCAGAATATTACAACAAAAGTTTTAATTACGTACAAGATAACCATATTTAAAAATCATTAATATAAAAAACAAAATTAAATTATTTACGTCAATCAACAGAAAAATCATTGTATTTAAATTAGGACCCGGAAAAAATATTATTTTATAATTTCATTGTTTAAAAAAATGGTTACAAATATTTTTTTAACGTTTAATTAGTGTTGGGACATCATTAGACACATGAAGTATAATTATATTGATTATATACTGGATACATTTTAAAATCTCAGATAGGATATGAGTGTTTTGTTCGTTTTTATTGATACCTATTTATAGAAACAGATATAAGAAACGCAGCAAAACTTAGGCCACACCATATTGTAGGTACTCGTATATTCAAAAAAGATTTGAATGATGAGAAAATCTTCGAAATATATTCGTAACATAAATACTCACATGACTTACTATAATAATTGATTCAGTTGGCAATACAAAAATTTACTTGAAATTGGTTGGTAAGACTGATACATAAATTTATTTCCTGTCTTTGACACTGTTGACAGAGACATTTGAAAATTTTAAATTTATGTATATTTACATTTTTTGTACTATGGTCATTGTTTCCGATTTTTATATTTTACATTAGCCACAGAGTAATAATCTAAAGCATTTCAATCATTCGATCACTCTGTAGTAATCTATAAAACGAAATATATATATATATATATATATATATATATATATATATATATATATATATATATATATATATATATATATATATATACAGGGTGTTAATTAAAAAGCGGGCCATAGGCGTTTAACATGGGAAATCAGTTTTTCCTTGCGCAAAACTACCCATTTAATTTTAAACAAAAATGTTTCAAATAAATGTTGTTCAGTTCAAATGATATGCATATCTTTGTAATTTTGTTTAAATTCCATGGCTATCACTACAAATGAGCAATATTTATAAAATTTCAATTCGGATTTTACAGGTTACTAAACATGCAAAATAAAATCTGTTTAGTGATGCTGGTGTGTAATTTAATTATCTACAATTTTTATTTGCAACACTTTTGTCTAAAATTAATTGGGAACTTTTGCGCAAGGAAAAACTGATTTCCCATGTTAAACGCCTATGGCCCACTTTTTAATTAACACCCTATATATATGTCTCCATAACTTTATAGTGAATTGCATAATAATGAGGTGTTGCACGGTTCTTTTTCTTTGCTTTAATCGAAAGATTAAGAAAAAATATTTTACCCCTATTTTTTATTTTTTTCGTATTATTCTTTATTCATGAGAAAATTGTCTTTCAAATTATAATGTTCGAATTTCCCCTTCCCCTTACGACTGATGACGTTCAAAATGAGCTAACCAATGAGGGTGTGGCTTACATTTGCCACCGACGGAAATTAAACGAGTGACAGTCATGACAGCTGTCAACTATTACTGATTTTTGTATTTGGAAATAATCAAACATGGTTGTAAACAAGTGTTTTGTGCAGTGTGCCCAAATAGAACTGATAATAGGGAAAAATATTTCTAGTAGTGGCTCAAAACGAAGAAAGAAAAATGAAATGGTTGTCGCAAGTAAAGATAAAAACATAAAATCAAAACTTCTTTGTTGTAAAGATCATATTGATGTAAATATAAATATTTTTATAATTAAATAAGAACTATTGAATACAATTAATTTTTAAGCTGGAAAATGATGCACTCAGGCTACGGTTTCTTATACCGGCTAATCTTTGCACTACTGGAGCATAAGAAAGATTGATAAATCTAGGATAAAACGTTACTAGACGGTATTTTTTAAGACCACTACTGGCGATAATGTCAATCTCCAACTGAAGAGGATCTGTTCCAAACAATGTGTCGCTGGAATATGTTTTATATATGTTTTAACAATATGTATTCTGTATGTTCCTAACACGAAATAAATCCAAAAGTCAAAATAGACAATAAAGTGTGTGTGCGTGTCATAAAGTGTCAGGTGTCAACTAAAGTTGAAAAAAGAGAACTGGGAAAAATTACTTAGAAGTAGACAAAGCAAACATGTGGGAGATAAATAAATGTAAAAATAATACATGGGATGAAATGTATAATGAATTTAATTTATGTTGACATCTGTCAAATTTATTTTACGGAATAAAATTTACTTCCTCGAATATCGGTGGAGTAATTTATTCTATAGATTTAATTAGCTAGTATTTTTATTCTTGTTTTGACGAAAATCTCTGGAATAAAGTATTTTACTTCAAGAATAAATTTTACTTTGCTAGTGCTTTATTTATCCATCTTTTATAATACTGGGCATTAAACTATGAAATATAAGACTGTAATATAATAATAAATAACTAAGAACTACACTAAAGAACCAAAAATCACGCTGCACTATAAGTTAGACCTTATGTCACACAGTTGTCATTAAAGCAATCATTGACGTTGATATATGATACATTTGTTTTTTTCTTTATCATCTTTCCAGTTTTGTCATTGGCTAATGTAAATCTGATGTCACAGGCAGTGTAATTTGGCGCCAATTCAAAATATATACAGTAATTTGAACAGAAAATCATATTTAATAATACTGTAGAACATACTTATTCGAATTTCAGAAGAGAAAAGATATGTTAATTTTTTTTGCAACACATTGTTTCTGACAAAAATAAATTGAAAAATTATTGCATTTTTGCTGATAGAAACAAATGAACATAGATAAGTCACACCACTGGAAAGTTTCTTCGTCTTCTTCGCAGAGTCGACAGATACTGTTTTCAGCTATACCATAGACTAATATCACAGTGATATTAGTCTATGGCCACCGCTATTTTTCAGGTGATTTTTAACATTTTCACAGCTATGTTCTGCCGTTATAAAGCATACAAAATTAATTTGGTTATCGATTCAGATGTAGAATTTTATGCTTTACAACTTATTTCAAGCTTTTTTACCTAAAATAATTCACCAGCCTGTATATGTCTCATAACAGTTTTACCTGCAGGTATTTTTGATTTTTTTTGTTTCGAAACCTTAGGTCGTAAATTTTTCAATGATTTATTTTTAAATAAATGATGAAATAGATATAAAAACAGAAATAATCATCTTCAAAACGAATTTTCATAAAAATACAAACATTTCCTAACATCTTTACAAACATTTCGATAAACAATTTGTAAGATTTTAATCTTTTACTGTTTAATTAAAATCAAGATTAATAATGGATTTGATTTACAAAGGCAGGAAGAATGATAATTCTACAATTCTATTTACTATTTGATTGTAATCCTCTGTTGCTTCTATGTAAACATATAATAATCATAGTGTATATGAAAGGTAAAAATAGAAAAAATTGACGGTAAAATAAAACGGTAATCAACGTGAAAATGCGTAGTATATTATTGTAAATAATAGATAAATATTTGTAACAATTAGTTACACTGATTTGAAGAATACATATTGACCTTCTTAGAATATATATTAACTGTATTAGATATATGCAAATACCAACGAATATATGTTAATTACGTTCATTAGATGTAGAGCATAATAATGATGACTTGTGAAAAATGATTTTCCAATTGTATACATTATTTTTGAGTTTATTTATATAAGATATAGTTTTTATTATTTTTTTCCATTAATTATTTAACTAGAATATACAGGGTGTCCCATAACTTCAGGTACATATTAGAAGGGCATTTAGTTCTTAATGTCCTGATTACGGAACAAAAAGAATTTTTTCAAAATTACTATAATTAAGGGTAGTTCACTTAAGAAGAACATTTTTTGTACCCCTGGATACTATAATATTTGGAATAGTGAAATTAGTTATAACTATTACATAAAATAATTTAACAATGAAATTAATTTATGCAATTACGTAAAGCTTTGTCACATCAATTAAGTTTGGGAGATGTGTATGTAATGAAAAAAAATCAAATTATTTACTTTATTTTTACAAAAACTGTTCAAAATTATTTCCTTTAACAACTAAACATAATGCAGCACGTTGAATTAAAGAAATTGAACAAGCCCGATGAATTGCATTCTCTTGTCTAATTCTTTCTGCACAATTTTCAACTCGTTGCCGTAATTCATCAAGGGTTTCAGGTGCCTCTTCATTATCATAGACGAGGGATTTAAAATTACCCCACAAATAAAAATCTAACGGATTGAAATCCGGGGATCTAGGGGGCCAAGACGCGGGACCTCCTCGACCAATTCCACCTGTCCTCAAATACTCTGTCAAGATGATGTCTGACATTTCTAGCAAAATGTGGTGGCGCATCGGCATGCATAAACCATGCATTTTGACGTACATTAAGAGGAATATCTTCTAATAATTCAGGCAAATTATTCTGCAAAAATTGTAAATAATCATTCCCAGACATTCTGTTAGGAAGTATGTATGGTCCCAGTAACGATCCGTTTACCATCCCAGCCCAAACATTTAGTGAAAATCTGTGCTGAGACTCCTGACAGCAGCATGTGGATTTTCTTCGGCCCAGTAGTGACAGTTATGAATATTATATATACCATCACGAGTAAATATCGCTTCGTCGGAAAATATTACTTTTAACGTAAAATTGCCATCCTGAGCATGTTGGTTTAGAAGCCATTCAAAAAACCTTACTCGAGAGTAATGATCGGGTTCAATTAACGCATGGACCCGTTGAAAATGATAAGGATGTAAATTATTCCTTAAAATTCTCCAAATTGTCATTCGTGGTACACCTGGTAGTTGACGAGATATTCTCCTTATGCTGATTGTTGGGTCATTGCGTACCAAATCTAAGACAGCATTTTCAACATTTACTGGTCTCCGATGAGCCCCGCCGTCTCTTCCCCGATTAGGTTGCAAAGAACCAGTGTCGCGAAGGCGTTGAGTAAGGCTTACAAATATGCGAGAATTCGGATGCCGTCGTCCTGGGAAACGTTCAGCGTAATAACGCTGAGCTAATCTACAGTTTTGCCCTGCTTCGCCATACATTAGCAACATATCCACTAACTCACTCTTACTGTAACCATTCATATTTGTAACAATAATCAGAAGAGCAATATCAAAACTGTTATAAGAAACACAATTTATGTGGCCGGCTACTAGAAACCTAATGAAATGCAAACATTTTTTATTAATTATTATTTTGATTGGCGACTCAAAGACCACCTTTAAATATATAACGAATACCGAGTTAGGGGGTGGAGTCTACTACCAATGGAAGTAGATAAATTCAAATAGCGGACACGTGGCTACCAGTCCACTACTGCAATTCTCTAACAGTTTTTATTTGAATATAAATTTCTTGCATTAAACTTAATAATTTTGATACACTTGCAATTATAAAGCATGTAGATTTATCCAGTGTTACAATATTAATTTGTTTTTTTATAAATATAATTTAAAAATAGCTTACATTTCAAGAACATTTTAGATCCACGAAGAAAACAGTTTGATATAAAATCTTATATTCGTGACGTCACATGTATATTTTCAAACTTCGGGGGACCATAATTCGCTTATTAATAAAAAAAAAATCACCGGATTTTCACCAATAGTCTTAGTTTTACTTAGATGAAATTATATAAAAAAAATCTGGTGTGGCCAACACAATACTTCACGCCATCTACAGCGCAAGTCACGAAAAATATTAAGTTAATCCTTATTTTTGGATTAGCGAATTTTACTCTAATTTTAACAGTTTATTTCTTAAAATATAGTCTAATCTAATCCAAGTAACTATCTTTTTTTAAACCCCTCAACACGATTAAATCCCAATTACAGAGTGGGTTCACATTCACACACATCCATGCCTTAGTTGGATTCGAACCCAGAGCCCCGAGGGCACTCATGGCATGAGGCGTTGCTCTAACCTTTGAGCCACCGGAGCTATAATAAAATAAAGATTAAATTTTAAATACCGGGATAGAATAGAATTCACTAATCCAAAAAAGAGGATAAGTTTAAACTTTTATGTGAATCGTTAATTTTTATTAATCTCAATACATACCTACATAATTATGCTGGAAACTGTATTGAATTCCTTTTCTATTGTTCTATTTACTTTTTTCTTTTTAAAACGTTACTAATATTATTTTGAAATGATTGGTTCTTTGATAGTGACATTTATCTGTCAGTTACATACATTTGAATAACTGCGTTTTGTTTGTTTAAAGCGTTGTCTCCGGAATTTAAATTATAGATAATTTTATAATTTTATTCATAAAATATGTAGAAAAAGTATCCAGATCCGTAGAAAATTTAATAATCTTTAATTTTTATTATAACATTAATCTATTAAACTATTTTGAGCTTCTAGTAAAATGCCATTTCCGGTTATCTGATTTACACCAAAATCTAATGGGCTCTTTCCATATTAGAAAAAGGTCGAAATACAAGTTTTCAAAATTTTCTGAGGGTAGTATTTGAGTTAGAGTGGAGGATCCACACACACATACACACAGACATCATCGTGAAAATGTTAAAATTGGATTCTAGGGACATTAAAACGTGGTCATTTACCAAAATCTCGATATGCGATTTTTAGCACGATCCCTATACCTCCCTTACCAAGGGTAGCGGGAGGTAAAAATGGTGGAATCCCCTATTGTCACAGGCGTGCATTATCATCTAATAAGATAGACAGGAGGGGGCGGGGGCAGGAATAAGGTTGCTCCCAAGTCCCTGTCCGCAAAGGTATGCACCCAGTGCAGGGACGAATTGCTGGAATACGGCTCTAGTGAATAGTCATTTCTGAGCCACTAGCGGTACCATAATCACATACGCATGTCCCAGACATGTTGAGTTCCCAGAACTCGACCTCCCAGAGGTCAATGGGTCCCAGACCCATTATGAGAGTTTAGCTTACGATCACACGTGTGTAGGCCCCAGACATGATAAACCCCAGGTTTATCCTTCACGTCCCAGACGTTCTCGTGTATCTCAGACTCTCAGTTGGTGTTTCTCACACCTCAGAGCACATGGCTCTATGGACCCAGAGTTGTCCCAGACAATTCTTCGGATAATTAGGAAACTACTACATATGTTTGCAGCCACAAACTAATAATACAAATGCATGTCTCGTATATATCATGCATATAAAATACACAAGCAGTGTATAACATATCAATTAAGCATTTGGTGATCGACACCACACTATATCTGTATAATAATTAGAATGACAGCGAATTCTACCACTCACTTATAATTACTGCAAACAGCGAATCTTTTCTTTATTGACTCTATTCACAGTTACACCCACGTCCGCATATGACTGCTAGCACACACTAAGTAAAACTAGCCCTAACCATTCAAGGGTGGGGTAGTTGTTATTCTGTTTATGAATGTCAAGTGCTTTTGCCTACCAGTGGCGTGCGACCAAAAAGTGAATCTTACATTTATAATAATATTATTAAAGGCAACGGGAGGTAAAAAATCGAGAAATATTTTTTCTCCGTTATAGAGGAACCTATTAGATTTTTTGATAGAACAAAAACTTAATCTGAAATGATCTCTAAATGCATATAAAGTCATATTTAACTGTAATAATTGTTAATAATAATAATAATAATAATAATAATAAAAATCTTTATTGACCGAACGTCAAAGGCGAGGTTCAGCCAAGGGCTGTTCTTCCACCCAACCCGTACAATGATTATAACCAGGGACTCGAACCGAAAAGTTTTGGGGTTCGGTTACGGTTAACGGTTTATACATTAATAAAAATTGGGCTTTGGTTATCGGTTACGGTTTTTTTGAAAATATTATATCGGTTTTCGTTTCGGTTAAAAAAACAAATAAATTTCGTTTTCGTTATGGTTTCGGTTCTTTTCGGTTTCGGTTTAAATGAAAAATTAGCTTAGTTTTTATTTTTAGTAACATAAAATACATTTAGTACCTATTTCGTTATGTAATAACATTTTAATTCCACGTTTTACTAACAACTAGTAAAAATAGATATATTCGGCTTGTTCGGAATTCAAAATTCGAAAAGAATCTGTAAGTAATTATTTTAAGGTGTGATCTAAAAATAAAAATTGCGGTTCAAAAATTACCTAACTATAAGTTAAAGTTTTCACATTAGAGTTCTTAAGTTTATTTTTGCAACAAAAATTAGATAAGTTTCGTAAATTATTAATATTTTAATTTTAAACTATAATAATAATAATTCTATTCCAATAGTAATACGTAAACTAAATGGGTGATTAAATGATAAATGTCAACAAATTTTATTTTATTATAAATGCATAAAATCATTGAAAAATAGAGTAAAATTCCTCAATTTTATTTTAAATAAGAAACTACTTTTTCATGAACTCGAAGGTATACAAAGTAGTTCTACGAAAAAGATGTGGGTTAATAAAAAATACCTATTTTTAATTTTACGGTTTTAGTACCGATATTATTTCGGTTCGGTTATGTTTTCGGTTACAGAACGAATTTATTTTTCGTATCGGTTTTCGGTTTCCATATTTGAAGAAATAAATATAGGTTTCGGTTTTCGGTTACGGTTTCACAAAAAGTCAAATATTGGTGCGGTTTTCGGTTACAGTTTCGTTACGGTTCGGGTCCCTGATTATAACAGATCATCATAATTCAACAAAGTATTTTGTTTACAAAAAAATAAATTTAAACAAAGATTAACAAAAAATAAAACGCATAGAAAAAGAAAAAGGAAAAAGGCACAGGTCGTATAGGTGTTATGAAATCGGAAAGCCATTACAAACTAAACATATGAATTATACAATTTTTTTACATAATATTTGAAAGAACCATAAGCAAGGGATTTTAAATTTTCAGGTAAAGCATTATATAAAGATGGTGCTAGATATGAAAAAGCTGCCTTGAATTTAGATTTTCTGTAGGATGGTACTATGAACAAATCTTTTATTCGTAGCGTATAATTATATTGCTTAGGAACTAATTTATTCGTTAAATAATGTGGAGTACCAGTTAATTTTACTTTGTGTACGAGACAGAGATAGGAGGATTTCACGCGATCGTCTATGGTATTCATTTTAGCACGTATTCGGTACTTAAAGTGACAAATATGACAAACAAAATTATAAAAATCTTTTAAGTACCTATCTTCATTTTTATTGCAAAGATTATGCGGGAAACAAGATTAAAATATAAATTTTACTACAATATAGCAGACTGCTAATTGCTATTTACGATAATACATATTTATTTTATTTACTATGATAAATTGCAAAAGAAATGTAGTAAAATAACTATACAATGTAATCTAGAAAATCTCCATACTTTTAGATAAAAATTATGAAAAAAAGTGTTTATCATTCATGACTAATGCGAAGAAAGCTTAGCATTTGTTTTTGAACAAACACCTACGATTTTTTGGACCTTTATATCCTTGGCTCAACCTTCAATCAGGTTTTTGTTTCATGTTTGAGCAGTGGATCTCAAAAATTGGACATTTATTTTATTTCATAATTGATATTAATATAGGCAGCCAGTTTTTTGATACTTACCATTGCCGGTTAAATTAAGGCGAAGTTGCTCTTAAGTAGTCGATTTTAAAAATATATTTGTTTTTCCCGAAAAATACATAGGTTACTAGATTTTTATTTTTATTAATAACTTATTTTTTCTATTTCGGTGTTCGTATGAGTCTATAAAAGCACTGTTTATCACTGAAAACACGACGTTTAGAAGATCTATAAACGTACTGTTTTTGGCGCCTTTCATGTTCTAGAGGTGGTAGTCATACTTTTATAACTGCCAGATAACCTCAAAATTGAAATATTACTTCTAATTGTGGATTTTTATCCTTTCTCTAGGTGATAGGACTAGAAAGAAAAGAAATTTATAGCTATAGCTGTGTTAGTTAAGAAAGAATAAGAATCTGTGAAGATCAAATTTCAACTAAAAAATTATGAAACAAGAAACCATGCGCTCAGGTTTACTTTGTCAATATAATTAAAACGGTAAGTTTTATTTATTACAATTTAAATTTATGACAATGCAATTTTGAATTGAATGTATTGTTATTCCAGGCAGGTTATGAAATGTATGATGCATGTTACTTGAAAATGTTGACACTGTCTACTCAATTTGTGTCGGCTAGCAAACAAATATAAAAAGTTGACATTTTAATCCATGATTTCCAGTTCCACGTTGTGGCGAACTATAAAATATATGTCATATATGTTTTATATTAAAAATTGTAAGAACAGCTGTTGCCGTTATCTGTGCAACTCAGCAGTGGGTGTTGACAAAATGGTGGAAAGTAAAAGTCTAGATCAATAAATTGTTCGTTAAAGTATTTCATTATTTAAAGAGTTTTATTTATATGTTTTCTCAATAAAAAGGCTTGATGGTCCACGCAACGTCCTTCAATCCCATATTCAAGTTTTATTTATGATAATAACCAACACGAACCACCGATATGTCAAATCAGGATGGTTCATTAATAAACCTTAGAGTTCATTGTATGTATTGGTTTTCCTCTTTCATAATTGTATAATGCTTGAAACAATGTTTTAATGTAAACAATCAGACAAAATCACAAGATACACAAATTGTCAAAATGTGAAATTTCAATTTTTAGCGGGAAGCGCTACCAACATAACTGATAAAAAAAACACCAACTCATATTTTTGACAAGTCCTTTTTTAAAAAATCTAATTGTAAAATTACCTCAATAGAAAAAATAGTATAAAAAACATGTATCATAAGGCAATCTGTTAACGAACGAGTCCAAGTTTGGAAAACGAGCCGCCAGGCGAGTTTTACAAAGGACGAGTGCGTCAACAGGCCTATTGCATCCTCTACATACTCCATACCATAACTTTGTAACACATATTCATTTATACCCTGTATAGTCCAATCTTTTTCATGCCGCATGTCCCAACAATTTAACATAGAATTCGCAATCGTAGATAAAATTTGCACTCTGGCGAAGCAAATCGGTACTACGAAAAGCAATCGTACAAGCGTCATATTGAATAAGATGGCTGTGTAATAATTAATAATTAAATGTTTAAACGTATCACCTTCATCTAAATAACTTTTTAAAGCTCGGTTTGTATATACAGTCTAGAAAACACCGTGAATAAATCAACTGTCATATGTCAAACTAACCGTTTGGCGGCCATCTTGTTTCGAAAATCAGCGCCACCAACGTTAATTTCGATTGTGAATAGTACATTAAAAATCTGATGTGGCCAACACATAACCTCTCGCCAGATATTTTACCTGGTTGTACGCATAAAACGAAAAATATTTTTAATACAATTACATATATTCATGTCTCACTAAAAAATAATTCTCACATATATTCGCAAGATCTATGGGATATTTTAAAATAAATTGTGCACAATACATACATTTTCTTTATATTCAATATACTGAAATTTTGTTTTTCTACTTTCCTTTTCTTTTTCTTTATATTCGTCATTTTTTTCGCAAATTCCTTTTATATTCTTTTTCCTACAACCGTGCGTGAAAAGTACTTTTCACGCACTCATTACAGTGTGTAAAGTGTCACTTTTCAAGCACTAGTGCGTGAAAAGTAAATAAGCGTTGCTAGGCAACGTTAAAATTCGGTTAATTTACCTGTCAAGTATATAATTAGGTAGTAAATAATAATGAATAATAAAATTTATTAAGAAATATGAATATACACTGTAAATGAAACATATCTAATATTTTTTTTAACAGATTGAGTACTAATCTAATTTTTAAGAACATTAACATTTTTTTGACATGTATTCTAACCTAACCGAATTTTTAATATTAATATTAAATGTACAATTTGTACATTGTAAAAGACTAATCATCGTCTGTCTGAGATTCGTCCAAGTGTTTAAGTTACATTTTGTACAGTGTTATGAGAAAAAGTACTAACAGTATTTGAGCTGCTGGATGCCTGTACACTCAGTATTATGAGAAACATCAATACGATTTCGGTTGTAGGAAAAATGTTGTATGCAACACGTGCGTAAAATAGTATTTTTTTGAAAACTTAATGATCCTCGAGATATAACACAAACTTATGATTTTTTAAATGGGAACCTATTTTGAAAATAGTCTCGTCTTTTTGCTTATTTTATGAGCTTTTCAACGATATATAATAAGCCTACATTCATTTGTTTTAAACATTAATAAAAGACGAATTATTAATTTATTGAGGTGAAAATATTGGAAATTATTAAAAAACAAATGAAAAAAATTATTACAAATCATCATTTGTTTATTTTGATTTAATATCTATTAATCATGTTCTCAAAATTATTCTTAACCAATTATTTTCGGGAAAGTTAAATTATTAGTTACCGACGTTACAGTTGGCTTTGACACAATCCGAAAGAGATGGTTTAATACGCTTTTGAAGTATATAAATTGAAAAAATGAGTAAAACTGAAACAAATATTATTGGAAATATGCAAATGATGATCTGTAATAGATTTTTTCATTTGTTCCTTAATAATTTTAATTTTTTTCACCCCAATAAATTAATAATTATTTCTTATTCAAGTTTGAAACAAAAGAATGTATACTTGTTATATATCATTGAAAAGCTTATAAAATAAGCAAAAAGACGAGACTATTTTCAACATAGGTTCCCTTCTAAAAAATCATAAGTTTGTGTTATATCTCGAGAATCATTAAGTTTTCAAAAAAATCTAATTACGCCATTTTATTCTATTTAAAAAACGGTAAAATTTTTGTAAAAACATTTTGTCTCTAACTATCATAATAAATAAGATATGAGATATTTTCAAAATGAGCTAAAAACGAGTTTTTGCCTGTAGCTCAGAAACAAAAGAAGATCGAAATGTCCTGTGGTGACTATTAAATATTTCTGGAAAAGTTGACCCTGGAATGTGCAAACGGTTTTGCTCTATCATTAGTATTACCCGAGATACCTTAAAAAACATCGAAAATGAGACACCTGTACTCTACTTGTATTTATATGTTACATTCCTGAAACTCCTAACATTGTTGCATTAGAAAAACTTACTTCGAACCTCGAAAACTTTTGCGTTAGTGGTCAAAATGTTGTCATATTAGGTGACTTTAATGTGCCAAACTATATTTTATCTCAGTCTAATGACATGTTAAGAGAGCATTTGATTAATTTTGAGGCATTCAATGAACTGGAGCAATGTAATAACGTTTTTAATTGTAACAGATTATTAGACCATGTTTTCACAAATGTACAAGCTACAGTCTTACGCGAGGATGTGCCTCTTGTTAAAATTGACACATATCATCCGCCATTATCCATTGATTTAGCTTTTGAACAGTGGCGTCGATAGACCATTTCTGAGGGGGCTTGCGCCCTCCCTGTTTAATTTTGCGCCCCCTTTCCGCGTTTTTATTTAAATTATTAAAAATCAATATGATTTTTTTACTATTTTATTATGAACTTATTTATCTGCAATAAGCAGCGAGACGATTATGTACCTACGACTTCAGAGGACTTATGAGGTAAGGTTACCGTACCGCTGCTCTAAAATATGAAGCAAAAATTCAAATAAATTATTCCTGTATTCATGTATTAGAACTATATTAACGCATTAAAAAATTCAACACACGACAAGCATCCTTCCGATACTAACCTGCATTTTAAAATAAAAATTATTGAAATCTATTAATACTGGACTTTTCTCGTTTTGCCATTAAAATCAAAGTCAAATACTAGATTTCAATATTTTTTTTTAATTCAGGTTAATATCGGAAGTATGCGTGTCGTGTGTTGAGTTTTTTAAAATGTTAATAGTTCGAAACAATTAATTGAATTTTCGCTTCATATTTTAGTACAGGGGTAACCTTTCCTCTTAAGAAAGGTACTATAAGAAATCAAAATGATGCACCATTCAGGCTATAAAAGAGACGAAATTATTCAGGCTATCCCATTGCAAGGACATAATGAAACAAAAAATTCAACAAATAAGGCCAATTTTATAGACTCTAGTTATTAAAAAATTTGATCCTTTTCTCCAGAATTACAATGTACCTCAAAATGCACATTATTGTTCACTACGTGACAAAATCATGTTATAGAGAGTAGTACAAAATGTATAATACGCAAAATAACTCCGGAAATTAATAATTGTGATTATTTTGCAATAATAGTAGATGATCCTCGGGACATCACCACAGAAGAACAGATAAGTATTTGTGTTCGCTTCATTACATCTGAAAATCTTCCAAAAGAAATATTTTTATATTTTAAACATGAAAAAATTTAAATGCAGAATCAGACTGTCAAAAATTATTTCGTTCTAAAGGTGCGCCCTGTTGCGCCCTCCCTGTTAAAAGTACCTAGTGACGCCCCTGCTTTTGAATGCAGCAAGAATAACAAATTCAATGTAAATGACAAAATCAAATCATATAACTTTAAAAAAGCTAACTTTTTATTGCTCTATGCAGAACTATTGCACCGTGATTGGTCTCCAGTCATTGAATGCGTCAATGTTAATAACGCCTGTAATAAATTTTACGAACTACTGCATGCTATTTTCGATAAATATGTACCAATATACAAACATCAGAAAAAATGTTATCCTCCGTGGTTTACGCGCGAAATAATTAATAACATTAAACTCAAATCAAAATATTATGTGAAGTATAAAAAATCTGATGTGGCCAGCACATTACCTTCCGTCAGTTGTATGAGGTATTTACGAAAATTCTACCGGTGAACTGTTACCGGTAAACAGCTTTTATCAGTTTATAGCTATGGTAAACAAGGTAGATTCATAACCTACGAAAAAATTTGAAAATTTAAAACAGGTTAGAAATTTAACGTAGTTAACAAAATGGGCAGTCCTACATTTCCAGTTTTACCGTGCACGCTTCGCTTTGCATCACTACCTTTTTTGAGATTAGATTCTTCATGAATCCAGTAGATGGATTTGGTAGATATTGAACAATTTTCGAATGCGGTTACTTTTTACCACTCGTGTTTTCGGAACACAGTCGGTAGATGCGGTATCTACCGGTAGAATTTTCGTAAATGCGTATGTATTTTCTATAAAATCCATACATAAAGTTCCTTGCAAAAGATTATAAATTTCTTGTATGTACATTACCTTTCGACAGTTGTATGTATTTTATACAAATTTCATACAGGAAATTTCGAGCAAAAAGATCCTAACACATACTACGAATATGTCATTGCACTTGACACTGACATCTTTCAATAAGAATTTTCTTAATATAGTAGCTGTTTCTAGCATTGCTGGCTAATTTCTGAAATTTAATTTCTTTATAATTTTATAACTCTATATCCATTTAATATGAAGTATAAAATGCAGTCAAATCGTACAGAGAATACAATGTTCTTTAATATTTATAATAATAAATGTGAAAAAATTATATTTAACATCGTTTTTTCAAGAAAAAGTGTTAAAATCTGCAAATGAGGGTACTTCCGGTTGACCAATTATAACCAAAATCTAATCAGCTCTTCATGTGGATGCAACGAAGAGGAATACGAAAGAATTATAATTTTTGGAATTGTAGTATTAGAGTTATCATAGACGAAAATTTTGTTACACACACACACACACACACACACACACACACACACACACACACACACATCCACACACACACACACACACACACACACACACACACACACACACACACACACACACACACACACACACACACACATACAAACATCATCGTAAAAATAGTAAAATCGTATTCTAGGGACCCTAAATCGTGCTTATTCATCAAAAACTCACCACCGAATTTTTTGACCAAAGACAATACCTTACCTAGAGGTGACGGAAGGTAAAAAACGGATTCTACATATTTCTATAACAAATATAAAGACATCAAATATCTTTTTAAAAATTTTATAAAAACCTCGTATAGTAACTATATTTCTGATGTTGAAAATTCTATTATGTACATCTAATTTTAATTTTTCTGGTCTTTTGTACAAAACAAAAGAGGTGCTTCTCGAATTCCCAATAGCATGAAATTACAGGATATAACCGAAGATAATCCACAGGAAATTTTAGAACTTTTCCGCGAGTACTTTAGTAGTGTATACGAGGATTCAAATTCGCCTGTGTTCAATACACGTCAACGTGCAATGTCTAACAATTTAAATATGTCACATAACGTAAATATCAATATTATAGAGAATGATTTACTACATGCCCGCCATAAGATTAAGAACACATTAACTGCAGGATATGATCAAATTCCTAGTTTTCTAGTTAAGGACTGCGCTGTAGCTTTGTTAGTTCCGTTGCTTTATATATTTTTTCTATTTCGGTGTTCTTATCACTCTACAAAAGCACTGTTTATCACTGAAAAAACGTCGTTTAGAAGATCTATAAACGTACTGTTTTTGGCGCCTTTCATGTTCTAGAGGTGGTAGTCATGCATTCATAATTGACAGATAACCTCAAAATGGTAAATTGTTTGTGTTGAAATATTACTTCTAATTGTGGATTTTTATCCTTTCTCTAGGTGATACTTAGGACTAGAAAGAAAAGAAATTTATAGCTATAGCTGTGTTAGTTAAGAAAGAAAAAGAATGAAGTTAAAATTTCAACTAAAAAATTGACGTTTTAATCCATGATTTTCAGTTCCACGTTGAGGCGAACTATCGAATATACGCCATATATGTTTTGTATTAAAAATTGTAAGAACAGCTGTTGCCGTTATCTGTGCAACTGAGCAGTGAGTGTTGATAAAATGGTGGAAAGTCAAAGTGTAGATCAATAAATTGTTCATTAAAGTATTTCATTATTTAAAGAGTTTTATTTATATGTTGTTTTCTCAATCAAAAGGCTTGATGGTCCACGTAACGTCCTTCAATCCCATATTCAAGTTTTATTTACGAAAATAACCAACACGAATCACTGATTTGTCAAATCAGGATGGTTCATTAATAAACCTTGGAGTTCATTGTATGTATTGGTTTTCCTCTTTCATAATTGTATAATGCTTGATACAATGTTTTAATGTAAACAATCATACAAAATCACAAGATACACAAACTGTCAAAATGTGAAATTTCAATTTTTAGCGGGAAGCGCTACTAACATAACTGATAAAAAAACACTAACTCATATTTTTGACAAGTCCTTTTTAAAAAAATCTAATTGTAAAATTTCCTCAATAGAAAAAATAGTATAAAAAACATGTATCATAAGGCCTGTTGACGCACTCGTCCTTTGTAAAACTCGCTTAGCGGCTCGTTTTCCAAACTTGGACTCGTACGTTAACAGATTGCCTTATGATCCTTGTGTTTTAATGTACTATAATAAATCCATTTCTAGCAGACAATTTCCAGATATTTGGAAGTTGACTAAAGTCTGCCCTGTATTAAAGTCTGGCGATGCGTCACTTGTCCAAAATTATTGGCCTATCTCTATATTGTGTAATTTCGCGAAAATATTTGAAATTGTTATTTACAACCAAATTTTTCCGCAATTGAAACAAGACATAATTCCCCATCAACACGGTTTTCTGCCTCAACGTTCAACTACATCCAACTTATGTATTTTTACTCAATACATTTCAGAAATTTTGGACAAAAAAGGTCAAGTAGACGTTGTCTACACAGACTTTTCTAAAGCGTTTCATAAGCTTTGATTAACTTATTACACAAACTTTGTAATTTTGGTTTTCATGATAACTTCGCAGAATTTTTTGAGTCTTATTTAAATAATCGTCAGTTGCACGTATCATACAATGGTTATAAGTCTAGCTATTACGTCATATGTATTTTTGCTTGTCATTAATGACATTGTTAATAACTTAAATTGTAAGGTATTACTATATATAGAAGATGTAAAAATTTTCACAGAAATTCAACATGTTCGCGATTGTAACCAACTGCAGAATAATATAGATACTGTATCAGAGTGGTGCAACGCCAATAAATTAGCACTTAATATTAGTAAATGTCAGGTGATAACCTACACTAAAAGAAAGTCTCCCATACTCTACAATTATAGAATTAATTCCGAAGTTTTATCTCGTTCTGAATTTATTAAAGACCTAGGAATTTACCTTGATCCAGAACTAGCCTTTACTTTTCACCTAGACAATCTTATAACATCAGAAAATAAAATCCTTGGTTTTGTTATTAGAAATTGTAAACAGTTTTCAAGTGTTGCTGCTCTTAGATCATTATATTTTGCGTTCATACAATCCAAGTTGGAATACTGCATAATTATATGGTTTCCAACTTACGATATCCATATAAACAAACTTGATAAGTTACAGCGCAGATTCCTAAAGTATCTGTGGTATATATATTTTCAAGTCTTCCCCGATCATCTCACTAGAACTGAAACAATACTGAAGACATTTAATATTGACTCTATTAGAACCCGACACAAGAATATCTCTTTAACCTACCTAGGAAAAATTGTGCATAATAAAATTGACAATCCAGATTTATTAGCCATGCTAGATTTTAGCGTACCTAGATATTATTCACGTTGCAATCAAAGCTTTTATCTTCCCGTTCCTAACTCTAATGTCCTGTACAAATCACCTTTATATGTAATGTGCTATTTTTATAATTCTGTTTCTGACGAGATTGATATATTTTGTATGTAATTTTCTGTAACCTATTATATCATTTACTTGTTTTGGGTTGTACCTGTTTGAGTAATAAATATTATTATTATTATTATTATTATTATTATTATTATTATTATTATTATTATTATTATTATTATAAATTAAAACCAAAATATAATATTTTAAGCAAGCCTTCTAAAATTGCAAATTTTGAGAAAAAGTTGCTGTTTCACTATATTGTTTCGCTAGCTGTTGAGAATATGGAGTATTCTAAGCTTTTTTCCGTGCATAAGGCCGAGAATTTTCATTTCCTTTAATAAGGAAAGAATAGTATCTATATTATATACTCAGGGACTAAAGTGCATATTCAATCCTGTGGGTGAAGTTTATTGAAATAATCACCTGAGGGATTGAATGCACTTTAGTCCTGTGGTATATACGCTATTTTTCGCACTTCCGTATCAAATGGAACCATATTAGTGTAAAATAAATTCATCTTACAATTTGACAATACGAATGTCAAAAATTTTGTTCAAATTTAAACTCAACGCCTGCTCAAAATGTAGTGCAGATACTATATGATGTTATGGAAACATCTTGTTTATTTTTACTTTAATCCCCCAGGGATTTTTTACTTCCTTGTACGAAGTAAAGGAAGTATTGTAATCGCGAAAAATTTAGGTTTTCAGATTTCAACGGAAATATCCATTTTGACTAATTTCGTCGTGAAGTCTGTACCTACGTACATACGTATCTCGCATAACTCAAAAACGGTAAGCCGTAGAAAGTTGAAATTTTTTATTTAGGACTGCTATAACATCTAGTTGTGCAGCTCCCTTTTCGGTCATTACATAATTTCTAGAAATGGTACTTTATTTGAAGCCTATAATAGATTTTAATGAAAAACTATTTTAAAATATAATCTAAAACTTTTAAAACTTGGTATATAAAACTTTTATGTCAATTGGAACAACATAGTAGATTTTGGTTAAAACAGGCTAACCGGAAGTGACATATTACCTGAAGTTGTTAACAGTTTTTCTTTAATAAAATGGTTTCATTTTGATTTTAGAAATAAATGCTTCAAATAAAAGTTTTGGAGAATTAAATTCTGCGTCTATCACATCATTAAAGTAGGCTTTTGTATAAGCGAGATATGTATATTTAAAACTTATATACTTTTTGGTTTTTTGTAATGAAGCTTGCTATGGATTAGGACAAAAATAACAAAAAAATAAAAAATAGATGTTAATGTCAAATTACGTCAAATACGTGCAATTTTATACTTGGGTCTATACTTCATATTGGTCTTGTGTATAAGGAAGTCGTGTGGTGCCCACATCAGATTTTTTCATATTTAATTCCTCTGGGACTGAATTTGAACTTTAGTCCCTGAAATGAGTGATTAGAATCGCTCTTTAGTCTCGGGTGTGCGAAAAATACATTACTTCCTTATACTGTCAAATATTTCTTTTTGACATAATTGAATTATAATCACATATGATTTGAATATTAACAATGAGTTAACAGTTTGTATTTTTGAAATAAATTGTGAAAAATTGTCAGCCATCGGGATTCGAACCCGAGACCCCTATCTTGCCGGGACAGTGCTCTTACCAACTAAGCTATTGGCTGCTCTCCTCTCGATGGCTGAACAATCTTTCACTTTTAAAGTCGTATAACTGCTGAGGATATTATTAATCGTCACATGATTTTTAAAAGTGAAAGATTGTTCAGCCATCGAGAGGAGAGCAGCCAATAGCTTAGTTGGTAAGAGCACTGTCCCGGCAAGATAGGGGTCTCGGGTTCGAATCCCGATGGCTGACAATTTTTCACAATTTATTTCACATATGATTTGACTGTTAAAATGCAGCTGTTAGATAACCTCTAACGATAGTGAATTAAACATGTAATTCGATCGGGTTGAGCGTTTATCCCGTAAAGTCAATCCGGTCGAATAAGCTCAACCCATTTGTATTTTAGAGTCGAGTTGAAAATTTCAATCCGGTTGAAAATGCGTTTATTCCGATCATTTCAACTCGCTAACTTCAATCGGGTCGATTCAACCCATTTTCAAGTGAACGTGAACCAACCTGCATTCCATATCCTTGCCAAGTAATATCACCCAGAATATACCACCTCTAGAAGACGAAAAGCGCCAAAAACAGTGCGTTATAGATCGACGCATTTTCATTGCGTTTATAGACTCATAAAGACACCGAAATAGAAAAAATCAGTTTTTATTAGATATTGGGGTGTATTCTGTAAGGAAACTGTTTATTTTAAACAGTATGTTAAAAATAAACTTGCTGTTAAAATATATTTTCTATTCTGTAACTATCAATTCTGTTAATATTTTAACACCCGTGTTAAAATTAGGTGTTAAAACTGTATATTTTAACGTCATTCAAATCGACGCCTTTAAAATTTTAACATCTGTTCATACAATAAAATTATAACAGCATTTGAATATGATGCACTTTCAATTCCCGTTCCGTCGTATGTCTAGAAGGAATATTTAATTAACATAATGTTATAATTTTATTGAAATATACAAATACAGTAAACTATTCACACAAGTAACAAGAACACAAAAACTATATAATACATGTCAAAGTTATATTCTATTTTCGTAACTGTCTTCTTCGTTACTTAGTAACGACACAACTTCCATTTGCTAGGTGACGACACGGCACTCTTCGTTTATTTCTTTTTTGTTTTGTTTTTTATCACAACACATGATTCGACAAAGAGTGAACTTTGAATGGTATACCGCGATGTCAATACTGAGGATCAAGAAGAAGAAATTTTACATACCTAATGATAACTTAATAATTTACAATTTCAATGTAATTCATTTTTGATATGGAACCTAAAAATGAGACATGATTATGCAGCAGATTTTTATTTATTTTCCAAAGCATTATATCCATTCGTTTTTCTAAAATTACAAAATGACAGATTAGTTTTCTAAAATTTCAAAGTGACACATAAACTGACAGTTGTTCATTCTTTTTATCGTGTTTATTTCTTTGTGTTATGGTTACGAACTTGTTGCCTTGTTGATCACTTCATTCTGGTGTTTAACAGGCATGTTAAAATTTATGATTTTAACAGCAGTGTCAAATTTTTGCGTAGAGAATATCAAAAAATGAATTTATTGTTAACAGTCATGTTAAAATATATTTTTTTAAAGGCATGTTAAAATTAACATATTTTTTACAGAATACACCCCATTAGGTCTGTTCGTTTCGCTACTCTGCGTCAACGATTTACTGTCGCTCCCATATACTTTGTATGGACGTGGCAGTAAACCGTAGTGCACTCTCCACGCCAGCAATGAGTGCCCGTGAGGTGACGCCTGGTAAACGCCCGCACGGTACAAATATGTCATCATCATTACCGATATCTGCGTACAAAGCCGATTAGCACACCCAGCAATGGGTAATATGCCGTGATGATATATTTATTTTTTATTTATTTTATAATATTTGGGGAAAATGTTTTCCCATGTTAAATTGTTATGTCAAGTTTACTATATATTTTTTTTCTATTATCCGTTTATTTCGCTGTTATCGGTCATAGTCTGTCACTTATCCTACCAAATTGAAGAAATCTGTTGCGTTCTATAAATATATTTAAAAAAAATAAAGATTAAAATCACAGCAGGATTTAATTAAAGTAAATACAGTTATCTATTGCTGGTTACAACATTTTTGTTTTCTTCGAAAACAGGAAAAATATAACACAAATATTGAATATCCTTAACAATTAATTTACAGAACTTAAATTTACATTTTTACCTAAAATAATTTAAGTATATTATTCGCAAATGATGCTTGATATACATGTATTTATGTTTGTGTAAAATATTTAACATTTACAAATCCTTGTGCTTATGTTTATATTTATTTTCGAGAGCTGTGAATAGTGTTGCCGCAAGACCAAGACCAGTCTTGGTCTTGTCTCGTCTCGTCTTAAAATTGTCATTTTGGTCTCGACTAAAAAGTCTAGACGAGACGAGACCAGTATCGAGTCTTGTCGAGAAGGTCTTGAAGTTTCGACAAGACCCTCGACTTCAGTTCGTCGGTATTTTTTCAAGATATTTTCTAAAAGTTCTTCAAAAATTAAGAGCAATGCTATTTGAAAATTCATAAAAATAATAAACATATTAATTTTTAATATTTTGTTCCTGAAACATTAATTTATGTAAATATAAAAATTATATATATTTGAAATTCGCAGATTAGGCTGCAAGCTTGGCTTAAATTTCCAAAAATTGTAAATAGGCATAATACTTGTATTCAAAAAAAAAACTAAACCGTTAAACTACAATGTATACGTAGGATAAAAACTACCCAGTATGAACCGAATATTTAAAAATTAGTAATTTTATTTATATCCTATCAAATGTACTAACAAAACTGAATTTTCAAGTTGATTAAAATTATTTTCAATTTTCAAACAGCACAAAAGTTATACCTACCTACAATGTAAAATAAAATATCATATTTGAAAGAAAACAAACTCAATTACAATATTTTATTTTATTGAATTTTTTTTGTTTTATATAATTTAATACTGTTCCTACTGTAACTACGACCTAGTGCTGCTGTATTGAAACATGTAATGTTCACTTCATATATAAAGTAATTTTCATATATTTACAAAAAAAAAATCTGTTGTGATTCTTAGAATTATGTGAAAATGGAAAATGCCGACAAAGATTTTACGACCTTAAGCCCTTAGTGAAACCAGTTATTTAAAAAAAACCTATTGTAAATTTTCAACAAATGTGCTCCTTATTTCATCTAAATAATTCATTTGAAATTGAAAATAAGTAATTATTATTTTATTATACAAAACGCAAAGATTCTTAAAAATATAATCCCATAATATAGCCAATTGCGCATACGTGTTGTTTTATAATTTCAATTTTCACCAATGCTTTATTTAAAAGTTTAACCTTGAGTTATAGTTTGTGTCAAGATAAATGTACATTGACTTTTACGCCCATCACAGCATGTATTTGCTTAAAAGATTTGCAAGGGTAAGCACACAGAGAGGTATCCACAATTTTTCCAAATTACCAAATTTAAAACAGTAACCACAAATCAGATATTAAAATTAATAATAAAATTACTACAGTTTATTATTCAATAATTTATTTATATATTTTTTTACATTATGCAAATCTTAAAAATATGTTCTCGTTCAATATTAGATTATTTTCTTCGTCCGGAAAATCACTCCACGGATGCCACATTTTACTTCAGTTGTTTACAAATGAAACAAGAATAATGTGATACAACGTTTAGCGAAATTTATATGGTCAAAATACGTTAAATGATTTTAACTGTACATTTCCCAGTTTGTACTGTAAATTTGGTAATCCGCCCCTGGCAGCCCAGGTAATAAAATACCCTGGAGTGATGGGTTAACCGAGCTTAAGAAGTCGAAGTCAATGTGCATTTATCTTGACACAAACTATAACTGTCCGGATGAGTATGACCATAGTGTCCCTAAAAGTGAAGGGGAATGGATGGAGGATAAAGCAATGGATATTTCCAAGAATTTCATTTATACCTACTTCCTCTAATCTTTACATTTTGAATCTCTCAGATCGTCAGATCTCTAATAAGTAATGAATGAATATTTCTCACTTTCTATATTTTGTTACAATTCGTAAGATATTTTACTTCATATTCATGTGGTATAAAATAACATGAATACCTATAGTAAATAATGTATTTTCAAATAATGTAATATCAACTTCATTGTTGTTCTATATTTTTTAATCTCTAGATTTTACTGTTTACCTGGTGCTATTAAGAAAAACGCATTGCTGTTAATTATAATTCGGTATCTAGTTATGTAC
This sequence comes from Harpalus rubripes, assembly GCA_963082715.1. NCBI lineage: Eukaryota > Metazoa > Arthropoda > Insecta > Coleoptera > Carabidae > Harpalus > Harpalus rubripes. The sequence goes on along the minus strand of OY720459.1, from coordinate 7,265,113 downwards.
CTAATTGACTCGACGAGAGCAACAATATTTCTTAATAACTTTTTTTTCTAAGTCTTTTAGATTTTGAGTTAAAATTCTTTAAAGATTTGCTGCATATTTCGGCGCGCGCCCATGGAGAACAAATGGCTGCTGTCGTCAGCTGTCGTATTCAAGTGGGATACAAATAGCTCAAAAATTATCGGTTATCGGTTACACTTGCAATCACAGTAATTAATAAACGAATCAACGGAAATAACATTTATTATTAATTAATTCGTAATAGTACAATTTTTAAAATAAAGAAATTTAAATTTTGGATAACAAAATTATAAAGTTCTGAATTAAACCAGGCTTTTATCACCTGTGAATAGAGGAAGACAAGGAGGAACGAAGGTAAGAGGTATCGAGGATGAGCAAAAGCATAGTTATTAGGTCATGGGATGATTATTTATATTCGACAAATCATAATAGTTTAAATACGTTATTCAAAAAATGTAAGTACAAACTTTTGTCCATTTAAACGAGGTACATGAGTACCAATAATTAGTCGTCCATTTATTGTTCCCGCTCAAACGTTTTTTAATGAAAATTTTTACAGCATTTTCGTCTGTTGAAATGTGTATTGTGCATAAGAAATACACCTTCCCAAGTAAATTCAGTCTCATTAATGAACATTATGAGCCATTCCCAAAATCGAAGTCTGCTGAAAACATTGATCTTTTTGCACATGTTATGGATACAACTGTTGCTTTATTTAAAATTGTCATATGTGACACTTCGTATTGTGATAAAGATGTACAAGATTAACAAATGTGCGAATATTAGGAACAGTATGATTTGCAAACGCTCCGTCTAAATGCGTTGGCAACTTTATAATACTGTCTTTATATCAACCACAAATTAAAATGTAGTAAAGGTACGAATAAATATATAAACCATAGGCAAGTAATTACAATATCTGTGTACTCGCTATTTGTAAACGTAAGCATTTTGACAGAATTTTACCTGATAAACAAGTTTATTACTAATGCCAAAATATAATTGCAACAACTGACAAAACTGTCAATTGCTAAAACAAAATTTTTCATAGCTATTGCTACTGCATTCAATTGTTAGAAAAATACGTGGAACGACTCGTCAATTTACGGGGTGGTAAAAATGCTAAATAAATATGCGATTTCGAGAAAAAGTTATTAAGAAATATTGTTGCTCTCGTCAAGTTACATTACTGGTTAAATTTAATGCACTTATTTCATTTACACCCTGTATATGTATGTAAGAATAAAATGTAAAAAAAACACTCGGTATATATATTCCATTTTCATATTATTTTTTTTAAGTGATCGACGATCGACGACACTCATAAAATACTTTTAAAATTAATATCTCAAACATTTATTGGAATTTTTTAATCGCGATTGTACGGTTTTTCTTAGATATTCATGCACTATTACATACAGTTATAATAAACCATTTGTTAATAGACGCAAAGTCGAGAGTCTTGTCGAGACTCGAGACAAGACGAGACTGACTTCAAGTCTCGTCTCGACAAGACCAAGACAAGACCAATGTAGTCGAGACTAAGGCAAGACCAATACAAGACCGACCTCAAGTCTTGTCTCGTCTCGTCTTGTGGCAACACTAGCTGTGAACACTTTCATAAGGATCTATTATTTATATCGTTATTTTTATTTTCATGTATAATTTTTAGTACTTATGTATAAAATTACAAATTGTAACATTTTGATTGTCACTGACTAAATGACTAACCAGACGTTTCAAATAACTAGAAAAGACATAAAATTCTTGATAAAAATAATCTTAAATCTAGTTGATAAACGCGTATAAAATACTAAGAAAATCACGTGGCATCCTGTGTTGTACCACAGAATATATACATGACTAACGTCAATTCAAGTAGTGGCATACAATAATTGTTTCTAAAATTATTTTATACCCCATAACGAGGATCACGCTAGCGCTAGAATAATTGAGAATAAACCATAATGATTTATACAGGGTATTTCCTTTAAAACAACCAGCGCTTTTTTGGGCGAACTAATGACTTTAGAAAAAAATGTTATATACAATAAATGATCGAGAATAAGGGGCTAATTTATTAATAATAACAAGCCGAAAATTCGACCAGTGGTTCTCAAACGGCAGAACAAAATTAAATGTTTTTAAATGGTATCCTATATAATTTTTTGGTCCATTAGATAGAGATTTTTTTTCTGATTTCAACGATATAAATATGGTATAGGGTTGTATAACAATTATTTCGAGAAAAATGGTATTCAAAATAATGTTATATTATTACAATAAGGTATGCAATACACTCTGTTGCCTAGTTACGCTAGTAGTACACCCATTTTTTATTACATTATTTCTAGTTTATAATACCATTTTTCTCGAAATAATTGTTATACAACCCTATGCTATATTTATATCGTTGACATCAGAAAATAATATCCTATTTAAAGGGCTAAAAATTATATAGGGTGCCATTTAAAAAAATATAATTTTGTTCTACCGTTGGAGAGCCACTGGTTAAATATTCGGTTTGTTACTATTGATACATTATACCCTTATTCTTGATCATTTTTGGTATAAAACATTTTTTTCTAAAGTTGTTAGTTCGTCCAAAAAAGCGCTGGTTGTTTTAAAGGAAACACACTATATATATATATATATATATATATATATATATATATATATATATATATATATATATATATATATATATATATATATATATATATATATATATATGTGCAAAGTATGGACTCTCGGGAATTTTTTTTACTAAACTTATAAAATAAAATTCAATTTATTGATTATGAAAAAGTATTAATTATCGATTTACTTTCACTATACAGGGTGTTACAGCTAAACGAGCTACCTCAAATAATTCATGTGTTAATAAAGATACGATGAAATACTATAAGACAATCTTATAGCAGACCAAAGGTGACGTTCGCTTAGAAAAAAATATTTTTAAAACCAGTGGTTCTCAACTTACGACACAAAGTTATGTTTTTACCTTCCGTCACCTTAGGTAGATATATTTTATATTTTTGACTGTAAGTATCTGTTTCCTTGTTTTTCTCATACAGCATGTGCACTTAACCTAAAATCCTAAATAATTCAAATAAATTATATATATATATATATATATATATATATATATATATATATATATATATATATATATATATATATATATATTTATATTATTGTTAACTTTTTATTTATGTATATTTTTAGCGTCGGCCTGATGATGGCAATTAAAGCCGAAATCGATCGCCACATAATTAAAAAAATTTGACATTCTGCATCTCTTTCTTTAACCTTCATTTATACAATGCAGAACTACCTGGAGTCCTTTTGCCAATTTAAGGAAGGTATTGTCTTTGGTCAAAAAATTCGGTAATGAGTTTGTGATGAATAAACACGTTTTAGAGTCTTTGGAATAAGATTTTACTATTTTGCGACGATATCTGTATGTATGTTTGAGTGTATGTATGTGTGTGTGTGTGTGTGTGTGTGTGTGTGTGTGTGTGTGTGTGTGTGTGTGTGTGTGTGTGTGTGTGTGTGTGTGTGTGTGTGTGTGTGTGTGTGTGTGTGTGTGTGTGTGTGTGTGTGTGTGTGTGTGTGTGTGTGTGTGTGTGTGTGTGTGTGTGTGCGTGTGTGTGTGTGTGTGTGTGTGTGTGTGTGTGTGTGTGTGTGTGTGTGTGTGACGATTTTTTCGTATCCGATAACTCAAATACTACAATTTAAAAAATCTGGTGTGGCCAACACAATATTTATTTTATTTGAAGCATTTATTTCTAAAATCAAAATGAAACCATTTTATTCAAGAAAAACTGTTAACAACTTCAGGTAATATATCACTTCCGGTTGGCCTGTTTTAACCAAAATCTACTATGTTATCCCAATTGACCAAAAAGGGAGGTGAACAACTAGATGTTATAGCAGTCCCAAATACAAAATTTCAACTTTTTACGGCTTACCGTTTTTGAATTATGCGAGATACGTACGTACGTACAGACGTCACGACGAAATTAGTCAAAATGGATATAACTGTTTAATATAATGCTGCAAATTTTGTTTTCCACGACCTTCCTGATATGAACAGTAGTACAAGGGAAGAAACAGAGTACAGACTACTCTCGAAATACGTATTTAGTTTTTATTAAAATTAAATTTAAGGTTAAGGGGCAATTTTATTAGTTTTAGTCTCTAATTTTTAAGATAAAAATAAATTTTGATTTTTTTTTACAAAAAATATCATTCTTTAAATAGTCTAAAATTTGAAATAAAATATTCATTAGATATCAGCAATTAATTTTTGAAATTTGTATAATATTTTGAAAATGTTACGTGATCTGAAACAGAATGTGACGTCAAAGTACATACATCGCCTATTTTTATTTATTTAAAAACGTAGGTGATGGACAAACTGTTTTCTATTGGCTGTGAATGACGTAATGTAAATGCTATGACGTCACAGGAGTGGGAGGTTGTTATTTATGACTATTTTTGGCACCAATATTTTTACTTAATTATTTACGAAAATAACAACAAATTATTACTAAGAAAAATATTGCATAAACTTTAATTTAAAATACTTTTTGATAAATGTGAAACAGGCTCATTCGGTTATTTTTAGCGACATTCACTAACAATTTTTACTTTAAATTTTATTACATTACTATTCCCACATTAAAAGAATAAACAAGTGTCAACTTATCTTAAACACCTGTCAAACATCCTCATTTATTACAAGCACGTAAACTTTTTGTTCTTGAAGCAATTATGTTAATGGATAATGAAAAGAAAATCACGAAAATGGACATGTTATTACTGTTAATGAATATTTAATCGCCCATTATATAATTTTGCAACCTTCATTTTTTTCAACAATTTTACGCGTATTTAATGAAATCTAACGCAGGGCCGGCCCGATAGGTGAGGCGGTTAGGCGACCGCCTCAGACGCCGGAATGAAACAGGCGCCAAAACGACATACTAAAAATATGCAATTTTAAAAAACAGCCGAAAAATTTCTTAATAATTTAATGCACTTATAACATTTGTTCCTTTTTCTGCATTCTTGATGTTCAATGACTTTTTATATTTAAATATTAAATATATAAGCCATAATTTTTCTCTTACACTCGTTTGCCATCAGGGCTGCTCCGTGCGGGTGGGCAGGTTGTGCCCTGCCCAAAAGTCCCTAGACTTTGAGGGGCGCTGTTTCATGACAGTAAAGTAAATAATATGTTAGAATTAGTTATTAATAAAAATAAAATCGGATGCAATTTCAAGTAACAGATTTATTTATTCCAAAATTATATGAGTCCGATGAATACAATTAATTATTAATCAACTTAGATTGTTCTCGCTTCCGTGTCGCCAGCCCGAGTGTCCCAAATCTCCGTTGACATCATGGAACACCCGCCTTGTCCCCGCCAGCAAGATCCCCGAAAAATCCTACTCAGCATTCCCATGAATGCGTCTTTGTTTGAGACGGCCACTGTGTTGATATAAGGCGATTTGGTTTATTGACTGCTTACAAATAGTAAATTTTTATAAAATGCTCTTATTCATAAAGACAAAATTGCTATAAAACTTATAAATTAACGTGATAGAAGTGAAAATATATTTTTTAATTTGTTTGCATTAGAGCTCTAGTTATAAGGAAAATAATTATCGTACCGATCGGTTTGTTATTATTCTAGCATTGTTTTATTAAAATAATAAATATGAAAATGTTGATTACAACAATGAATATATTGATTTTAAGATTATAACTCAAGAATATTGATACATGAATGGATCCCACAATGAATACAATATTTAAATACCTAAACTATTATTCACGAAAGATGACTATCCAAGGTCATTCGTTCGAAAAAAGAACACCCAGCATTTTATAGCAGTAGCTTAGCAACATTTTGTATTAGAAAGAGAAAGATTATTTGACCTATGTCTGTTTAATTTATGTGGTGTGACAGATATATGTAAATAGTGGCATTACTTTCTAACACACTATAAATAATAATGACATATGTCTTAGAATTACAGATACCTAATTATCTACTACACTGCCCTCTGTGCTAATATTTACCCAGTGGCGTTGCCGTTTAAATCAAATTATTATTCCTTAGTTTACAAGTTAAGTCTATGTTTTTGTATTTTGCAAAAACATACGTGGAAAACATAAATCTTTCAGAAAGGCATTATTTAGAAAGAAACATAATTTTCAAATGAATTACTCGTATTTTTTCAATTAAAATGTGTCCATAAATATTTCATGTTGCACGCATGTGCATACGAAATGCAATGAAGTTATCTGCAAGTAATATTATATCAGACGGTTCACAAATGACCTTGAATCAGTGGCGCCGACTATGTGGGTGCTCCAGGGCTTGAGCACCCAACAGGAAAATTAGTCGGGTGCTCCGCACCCGACAGGATCACACAGTAGAAAACGATATATACGAATATACCTATTAAACTATATCTATATACAGCTAAAAGGCACACAGGAAATGTCCGGAACATTATATATTTGCGTGGACAGGATCCATTGTGCGCATGCACCAACTGAAGTTGATCCTGTATTCGTCTACCAGCTGCACGCGCATGACCTTGTACCTTGTAGACAAGAATGGTTCACGACATCTACTGTACATTTTTGCAAGCCAGATTAAATGTTTGGGGTATAATCTGTAATCGCCATGTTAATTTTAATATTCTGTTTAAGTTTTTTAATACTAATAATAGTAGACACTGAATAATTTTTTTTAAAATGATAATACATTTGTTTCTACTGGCCACATATTGTAACAGACTGTAAAAATGAAGATGGTAGGTACGATACAGAATATAAGTGCAAATTGCATTCGAACATAAACATAACCTGTCTAGCACGTTTATTGTAATGTAACGTAGGCCCTAGTCGCGCCACATTGTTTTGTGTTTAGACAGTTTATCCAGATAAGTCAACAATCCGTTAAATATATTCTCTTTTCTAAAATGTTCTGAGATCTGGCAAATTATTTTTGTACATAATAGGGGAAAAATATGCAGTTGCATGTACCTTGAAAAAATGTAACTTTCAATTTTAAGGCATTTGACCTTGAATGCAAAAAATTTCGCCTGCGGCGCCTTTTTTCCTGGATATCTGTTGTAAACTTGTTGATTACAACAAACGATTTATATTAAATCTAGCATTTTTGAAGAACAAAAAGTATAGTTTAAACTTTAATTTACAAATTTTACATCATTAAAGGGACGGGGCGCTAAAATATAACATAACACAAAGGCGCCTTATACCCACGGAGCCACGGTTGCCATATTAATTTGAATATGGTATTTGAAAATATTGGGATGGGTCACATGAAAATAATAAGTAGATGAGGTTTAGTTTTTTTTGTTCAATACAATTTTCGTTCTTGCTTTTATTGTTAATCAATAACAATATGAGTTCTTTTTTTAAAAAAAATAAAAGGCGCCGTTTTGAAACTTGCCTCAGGCGCCACAAGGCATCGGCCCGGCCCTGAACTAACGCGTGATAACATACCTAACCTTACATTTGAAATGTTTTTAGGTTAAAGGAAGGTAGATATGTTCTGTAATGTGAATGAAAATAATTACCATTCCAATGTTTAATTTGTAACTGTAGTTGCAATTGTTTACAGATATATAACTTAACTGCTGATTTAATCATAAGTTTGTTATACATGAATGATTTTTTCAAATTGTTCTTGATCTTGAACTTTGAAAGTCGTGATATATAAATAGATTTTATTTGTATAAATGTTATTGGAAAAAATTAACGAAGGAGTAAAAATAGTTGGCCCTGGTAAAATTGAGAAAGGTTACTTTTTATATAATTTAAATGTACAATTTTCAGTTGTTGGTATTGAACAATAAATGATAACAACGTAGCAAATTTTAAACTTTACACAACGTTTTATTTTTTGTCTGTTATTCATTATTATATGAGGGCTGTTCTCTTTCCACCGAGCCTAGTAAAATAATACACAATTTACTTACAAAACACATTTATTTATAATTTTTCAAGACAATCCCCTCTACAAGTACGAAGCTCCTCGGAAAACGGTATGACTAGAACCGCAACTTGGTCACTCGCCTTCGCCTCGTCGCAAGTGCAACCACATATGATTTCAGTCAGTTACGATAACTCGACAATTAGCAATTAATTCTTCGCCTCGTCGCAAGTGCTACCGCATATGATTTCAGTCAGTTACGATAACTCGACAATTAGCAATTAATCAATACATTTTTGCATCCGTGAAAACCAATCTCCAAGACATTTTCTCCAATCTTCTTTATTTCAATTTTTAAATGCGTCAACAGCTTCTTCGGCCGATGTAAAACGTGAACCCCGTAACTTATCATTTACACGTGGAAATAAAAAGAAATCATTAGGTGCCAGGTCTGCACTATACGGCGAATAACGCATTATTTCAATGTTTTGAGCATTGAAATAATCAGTCGTTCGAGCAGCAGTGTGCGGCCGAGCGTTGTCTTGATGCAAGATAAACCTTCCCCGTGGACGTTTTTCACGAACATTTTGAACATTGAGAACTTGAGGCAAACAAACAGTAATGTACCATTCAGCATTAACAGTACGACGAACCTCTAGTGGTACAGTGCAAACATGTCCAATAATTCCAAAAAATGTGGCTACCATCTTTTTGTTTCGGCTTTATTCGCGAATAACTTTTATTGGAGCCAACTCATTCTCAAAGACCCACACTGCCGACTGTTGCTTTTTTTTCAAGATCATAGTAATATACCTATGTTTCTACACCTCTAATGATGTTGTACACCAAATGAGACGATCCATTGTCAAAGCCATCTAGTGCAGATCTGCACCATCTCAAACGGTTTTCTTTTTGACTGGAATCAAATTGTGGGGAATCCAACGAGAACAAAGCTTACGTAACATCAAATGTTGGTGTAAAATGGTGTTTCGTCACGTCTAATGATGTTGTATACCAAATGAGACGATCCATTGTCCAAGCGATCTAATGCAGATCTGCACCATCTCAAACGCTTTTTTTTTCTCACTGGAATCAAATTGTGGGGAATCCAACGAGAACAAAGCTTACGTAACATCAAATATTGGTGTAAAATCGTGTCAATTGATTTCAAACCAATCTTTAAAGTTGCTTGAATATTCCTGACAGTAACATGCCGGTCCTCTTTAATCATGTTCTGAACAAAACCAATATTCTTTTCGGTAACTTCTGTTTTTGGCTTAGGAGTTCAAAAACTGTTATATAAGGACAGTCAACCACGCTGAAAATCATTGTACCACCGCTTTACGGTACCTAAGGAACACGATTTGTCACCAGACACTCGATGGATTTCTTAAAAATATTATTGACGGCTTAAACCATACTTGAAATTGTAAAAAATCACAGCTCAATAATGCTCTTTGCTCAAGTCCATGATAGCTTGGGGAACGGATTACTTAAACATTAGGGTGCTATTCACAGCTGTATACTAAGCGTTACTAAGAAAACTGTATTAGGAATTACTAAAAAATCTATTCACAACTCTTTACTAGGCAATACTAAGCGTTACTAAGTTTCGTGTTTAGTACACAAATCTAAAACAAGGTAGTAGTGTTTAACATGAATGAACGCGCAGTTCAAATTGTGAGACGTGTATATGTTCGAAATTTACAAAATAGGCGGATAGAAGTGCATCGACAAAACTCGGACCCGTTTACCGAATTCACAGAAACCGAATTTAAAAGAAGTTACAGACTGTCTAAAAAGAGTAATGCAGAGTAGTGATTTTGAGGAACTTGCAGTTATGCATGTACAAGACATACAGGCTGGAAATATTGGCTGTTTCGAACGCACTTCAATCAACGCCATTTTAATTAATTTAAATACAGTTAGTTAACAATTTTTTTGGTCTTTAAGTTAGTTAAAAACTTTATTAATCCCTACATTTCATACTTAGTTACTAATCTACTAGTAGATAGGTACAGGTACCTAATAAAACAATTACTGTAGCTATATATGATTACAGATGATATTTTAATTATATTCTATGTTGGTGCCAAACATTAAAATTTGTCGGTCTTTTCTTAAATTAAATATTTCCTCTTCATATTCCGTCATTGAATATCTTGTTTTTATTTTTTTCCATAGATGACACATTTGAATGCGATTCAGTAATAGTTTCAGAATTAGGGTCTTGTCGGTGTGGGTGGACAAATGATCACACTCAGGTTCAAATAAACTGCATACAAATATTTTTTTATATATTTTACAATAATATTAATAGTGAATAATATTTGCGATAGATTAAATATTTACCTAGTAAGAGGATTTAAAACAAGCACAGCTTCTTATTCTACTCTCTTTATTTCAACTTCGTTCTCAACTTCCAAAATTAATTCTCCCTGTACATAGAAAAATAATTAGATTAAAATTTAATGTACACAAACTTAAATTAATTAAATAATACTTGCCGTTTTTGCCATTGCAGTATCAGAATCAAATTTATATTAATTCTTTTACAATTTATTCGTATGATGATTTTTATAATTAAACTTCTTTTAAAATTTTATTGAAATGTCACAGTATGTCATTTGGTGTTTGACGTAATGTAATGTAACTATGACTACTAGAGATATTTGCGATGTTGTCAACTATGTTTTTCTCTAGTCACTTGAACTCACTAAAACATGCTAGTATAGAGCTCTGAATAGGCAGTGTATTACATTTTGTTTTAGCGCTAATACATGTTTTTAACTAAAACAGCCTAGTATACAACTTTAGGATCGAGCTGTGAATAGCACCCTATGTATTTAAACAATATTCAATTATATTTAACAACCGTCACTATAATAGACCTTTACAATTTAAAGAGATAGAAGATATGCGCAATGGGGATCTGCGCATAGTAAGAACAACTGAGATCTACGGCGTTTGTTTCTAAAAAAATTAGACGTAAAATGTGAGAATATCGCAGTTATCTTTAAAAAATCTTATCATAATAAGTTACAAAAGCTTTTATTGAAGTTAAATGTCTAACGATGCAAATTTTCACTGAGAATACAATATTTTTGTCGTTTCGTTTGACAGCCCAATTGGCAGTTGTTCGCGCCATTTTCTTACTATTTGCAGCGATAGAAAGAGATAGCCGTTAAATTGATAAGCTCCATTAACCTTTTAAACAACTAGATTAAAATGTCAAACAAAATTTGTTTCAAAATATCATAGCCTGCTAGATAAGCTCAGTGGAAAGAGAACAGCCCTTACAATACTCGTAAATATTATAGGGCGCGAGCAGTCACGTGTGCGCGGGACACTCTGACAAGAATAAAGTTATTTTGACAAGACCATTGTTTAGAATATTTTGATTTTGAACAGCTATAATGTTATTATTGTACAATTTTTTTATCAAATATTGTTATTTTAAAATTCATGGACAATATCCTAGCTTTACCCATGATTATTTCGTTTTATTGCCTGAAGTGAACTTGGTGCCATTAAGTAGTAGAAGAAATTTGCAATTATCTCTCTACTTATACAAATTAATTAATAATTGTATTGATGACCCATGTAGTCTTGAACTTATACCATTTCATATTCCACGAGTCACTTCAAGAAATAAAATACCATTTCATTGTAAAACAGCTAGGACTAATTATGAATTGAAATCTCCAATAAGACAACTCTGTGTAGCGTATAACAATATATCATGTACTATTGACATTGGCATATTTGGCGACTCCTTTTCTAAATTTAAGAGTACATTAATTAAATACTTTTCGGATTAAGTTACTTGTTACATTTCTTATATGTTTATTTAATGTTTATTTACTGTGTTTACTGTCTCAATATATTCGTTTTTGCATTTGTATACCGTATAATCGTCCTGTAATTGGGATCCTGTATCCTGTTGGATCGATTTATTAATAAATAAATAAATAAATAAATTTTCAGGCAGTAAAACACATGAAATTAAAAAAAAAATAACTTCTTAACAGTTCAAAATTAAAAAATAAGTCTAAACATTTGTCTTGTCAAAGTGACACGCGCACACAAATCAGCTGATTCCAAGCACTTCAAGGTCGCTCGAGTCACGTGTCTGCTCGCGCCCTAAATGATTGTAAGAAATTAAAGTAAGTGAGGTATAGGAAGCATGCTATAAATTGGATATCACGATTTTGATAAATAAGCATATTTTGTGATTCACATTTTAAATTGATCCCTGTGGTGTACTCTCCACGCCAGCAATGAGAGCCTGTGAGGTGACGCCTGGCAAACGCCCGCACGGTACAAATATGTCATCATTATTACCGATATCTGCGTACAAAGCAGATTGGCAGTCCCAGCAATGGGTAATATGCCGTAATGATACATTTATTTATTTTTATTTTTTTATATTTTCATAGTCATGATGATGTTTGTGTATGGATGTAATCAAAACAATTTCTCAAAAACGAGGATCACACTAGAATGATTAAAAATAAGAAAATCAGGTAGGCTGTGAAAAATTTAAGTTAATTAGAACTCAATTTTTTAAAGCATACTTATTTGATTTGGCAATGACGACTTTTGGCTATGTTTTAGAGTTATTTAAAATTTACGGGATAGATGGTTTTCGTCTAAAAAAAGTTTCATAATTATTTTGAATACGTTCCAAAAGAAGATTGGTTGAGAGCTTTTAAGACGTAGATGGATTTTTTAAATTTTATCTGGAAATACCCCATTGTAGCGTGCGTCTTTAATACGTTTAAGAACAGTGACCTCTATATACAAAATGGACCGGCGACTTGAATAACTTGCGTGTATCCACTGAGAATACCACCCGCCTTACTGGTGGGGTATCTATCTCTCTCTAACTTTCGTATATAGTTGGACCAAGCAGATTTGATTACATTTTATCCTTTTATTTAATGTGAAAATGTTTTTAAGCATAAATCAAATGGGAGTTGAACTGAAAAACAATTTCAAACATTTTACTAAATTCTAAAAACATTATTTGAATTAAATTAATTGAAATTTAATTGATATATTCTTTCATCGAATGACTTAACGTAGGAAAATCACGAGGAAAAAAAGGGAGAATAGCATTATTATGTAGTTTTTGGGAAATTAAAAAAAACTACATAATAGAAGCTAAATAACATTGAGACTATGATCCTTATTGCAATGGAATTTTGTATATAAAATTCTACCGTATTTGATGTACACGACGCATATCTGAACTAATTTAAAATGCGACATTTCCCCTTTTTGCAGTGAGGTTTTCATATGTATTTTGATATTGAAAGTAATTGTTAAATTATCTATTACAAAAAAGTATATATACAAGCCATAACTTTTTATATTTTATAAAAGGATAAGGACATCAAAAGTAGGATTTTTAACTATAAAAGAATAATAAGGTCCTAGTGTCTACAATTTTAATTTTATATAATATTTTTTATATAATACAATTACAATACAACATAGTCAAAAAATTTGAAATAATTAATTACACACGAATTTAAAGATATATACCGAAAATATTTATGTTAAACAAGCAAGTCGAAGTCGTGACATTTTTATTTATTCTAAACATTAGAAAATAGAAAAAGTTTATTTAATTTGTTCCTTATACGAGCTTTGTTGCCATGCTCGTTTAAAGAAGTCTTCATGGCAAAAGAGTAACCACGAATATCTATATACATGTTGATGACTTTCTTCAAAATTTGTAATTCGTGAATTTCTTCACCTAGAGCATGTATACCCGGATGAATCGGTAGAAACAAATTCAATTTGTCACCAAAATACATTGCATTAGCCAAGCTTTTTAACAGGATGTAATTTCTTCTTCATGTTCATCGTTAATTTGTTGAACTGGTACTAGTTGACGCATGCGTAGTTCTTACTGTTAGAAAGAGATAGCTACCCCACCATGACAGTTGAGTGGATACAGCTCGTGCCGTTGTAAAGAGATAGGAGTCGCCGGTCCATTTTGTATATAGAGGTCACTGTTTAAGAAACCAAGATTGGAACGACGCCATAAGCTGGACTTGAAAATGTACGTAAGTAAGTATTTGATATCCCTTGTCATAACTTAGATATAAATAAAATTACAACTCAATGATTAAACAATTTTTTTGTAAAATACTACGATCTAAGACATTTGTATTTTGGATTAGATTGTGTTTTTAAATTTGGTTTAAACTAGTTTATTTTTAATTAATTTTTATAATTTGATAGAAATATTATCTTTGATATTCAACAACTCAGTTCCGATCTCAATTATTTAAAGAAATTTATTGTAAGATAAAAGAAACAATACTAATTTTTACAATAACTATTGCTTTTAAACTTTATACTGTCATATGATAATGACTAAGTACAATGTGTTGGTGGGTAAATATAGCATCACTCATCACGGTATGTTACCCATTGCTGGGTATGCTAATCTGCTTTGTACACAGATATAGGTAATGATAATACGACCTAATTCACTAAGGGTCGGTATTTTCACTTGCGAATAAGGGTTTAGATAAATTTATCCTTCGGATAAATATTTTTGATGTCTTTTCACTTGCAAATTAATTTATTCGAAAGAATAACATGTGTTATTCGCGGAATAAATTAGTCGGTATTTGGGTAGCGAATAACTGTTTATTCGTAACTTCTTTACATTTTCACAGTGCACATTTATTAAGAAAATGGATACATTAAATATATTTGAAGATTATGATGATATTTTGAACTATGAATTAATAAATAACGTGAGAAATCGATCACACACCATCAGACAGCGACAGAACCATATACATGATAGATTTTTTTGACAGATTCCGATTATGAAAACAATTTATTATTACATATTGGGGATCGCATTTGATCTCAAACAGTAAATAGATAAATCATTATAAAGATCCTGTCATTTCACGCTGACAACATATCTTCGAATTTTTGATACTTTTGTTGAATACATTGACGAACATTTATTTTGAACTGAAAGAAATGTATAAAAAGTACAAGGACAATTTTAAAATATACATATCTCGTTTACCACATACGAGTGCTGCATTAGATGGTACACTTGTTAAATTACAGTCTTCCAGAGCTAAAAATGCAGAAGAATATAGATGACATTGACATTAAAGATTCAAACAAAATTTTGACAACTATATATATATATATATATATATATATATATATATATATATTATTTCAATTAGGTACATAACTAGATACCGAATTATAATTAACAGCAATGCGTTTTTCTTAATAGCACTAGGTAAACAGTAAAATCTAGAGATTAAAAAATATAGAACAACAATGAAGTTGATATTACATTATTTGAAAATACATTATTTACTATATTCATGTTATTTTATACCACATGAATATGAAGTAAAATATCTTACGAATTGTAACAAAATATAGAAAGTGAGAAATATTCATTCATATACTTATTAGAGATCTGACGATCTGAGAGATTCAAAATGTAAAGATTAGAGGAAGTAGGTATAAATGAAATTCTTGGAAATATCCATTGCTTTATCCTCCATCCATTCCCCTTCACTTTTAGGGACACTATGGTCATACTCAAACGGACAGTTAACTCAAGGTTAAACTTTTAAATAAAGCATTGGTGAAAATTGAAATTATAAAACAACACGTATGCGCAATTGGCTATATTATGGGATTACATTTTTAAGAATCTTTGCGTTTTGTATAAAAAAATAATAATTACTTATTTTCAATTTCAAATGAATTATTTAGGTGAAATAAGGAGCACATCTGTTGAAAATTGACAATAGGGTTTTTTTTTAAATAAGTGGTTTCCCTAAGGGCTTAAGGTCGTAAAATCTTTGTCGGCATTTTCCATTTTCACATAATTCTAAGAATCACAACAGATTTTTTTTTTGTAAATATATGAAAATTACTTTATATTTGAAGTGAACATTACATGTTTCAATACAGCAGCACTAGGTCGCAATTACAGTAGGAATAGTATTAAATTATATATATAGAATAAATTTATTTAGCGAGTACTTATCCGAAACTTTATTCGGAAGTGAAAATACCGGGCCTTATTATTACTTATTGGGGATCGCATTTGATCTCAAACAGTAAATAGGTAAATCATTATAAAGATCCTGTCATATGACGCTCGCAAAATATTTTCGAATTTTGGATACTTCTGTGAATATATTGAAATCATTTACTTTGAACTGAAAGAAATATACAAAAAGTACAAGGACAATTTTATAATATACAATCTCGTTTACCACATATGAGTGCTGCATTGGATGGTACACTTGTTAAATTACAGTCTCCCGGGGCTAAAAATACAGAAGAATATAGATCACGTTGACATTAAATATGTCGAACAAAATTTTGACAACTACGGATTTAGAAGTTGAAACATTTCATCCTTGTCTGCTTAACGTGGCTACGCCAAATTCCATCCTCTCTACTGACACAAATTAACTCTGCAAGACTTCCAATTCACGAACGTTAAAGTTATTCGACAGATGGCTATTTGTTTCTGTAAAATGTGTAAAAAGCGCAATGGAATTATTCTTTGGATAAATATATAGAATAAATTTATTTAAATAAATAAAAATAAATAAATAAATATATCATCACGGCATTTTATCCATTGCTGGGTGTGCCAATCTGCTTTGTACGCAGATATCGGTAAAGATGATGACATATTTGTACCGTGCGGGCATTTACCAGGCGTCACCTCACGGGCACTCATTGCAGGCGTGAAGAGTGCACCACAGGGGTCAATTTTGTGCCATTTAAAATTCGAAATATTTGGCGTCGGTCGGGATTAACAAATACCTATTCGAAATTTTATTCGGAAGTGAAAATACCGGGCCTAAGATGGTTGTCAACATAGTCGTTAGGTAACAACTGAGAGTTAACAACGATGTTTAGCAACTCCTGTAACAATTGTAATTCAATTGGTATTCAGTAAATACATAATTAACGATATTGTTAAAAATGGTCATTGTGAACAATCGTTGTTAAATATAGCAGTGAAGTTATTAACGAGTGAACAAGCATGTCGATTCTCAATATTTGTACATATTTCTACTGTATTGGCAACGTAACGTGCGCGCAAAGTGATAGATTTTAATTCGTTTGACGTTTGAGTTTTTAATGATGAGTGACAAGAAAATTCGGGGTGCAACATGTTCCGCGGAACAATATTCTCTAATGGTAGATTTCATTATGATTTTGGGCTAATTAAATGACAAAGCTAGTTTTGCATTTCATTTATGATAACTGCTAGTTGGAAATTTTGCAAATCGTTGAGTGACTTCACGGAATATTTAAATTTTGCCATTTAATCTCTTTATAAGACCCATAGCCAGGCGTAGAAATTAAGTGTTAGGAGAATCTGATTAAGTTCTGCAGTTTAGTATACATGTGTATTCAAATCCTATGGTTGAATGCGATCGATTTCGAAATTTCAAGAATTTCATCATCAGGCATGGCATGACTAGCGTCTAGAAGTTTTAGCAGTAAAAATAATACAAATTTAACATTGTTAAAATGGCTGTTTAAATTTAAATGTGTATGATAAATGAAAATAAAAATGAATTTAGATCTTTTCGGGAAAAAATCTGAAAATTTTTTCAATATTAAAATATTAAGAATTAAAACATATAAGTTTGGAATAAATATAAATCTTTCATCTTGTGACATGAGAAGTTCGAGCATATACTGAGTCAGTATGCTTGAAGCATGAGACCATTCAATTCATGAATTAAATCATTACCGACACCTTGCTCAGTTTGAATATCTCTGTGAATATTATTTTCTCGATACTGAAATTGAATTACTAACATTTCGCAAATTTCTTTGCATAAATCTTGTCTAAAAAATGTATATAATTATTGGTCATGTAGGTATATATTAGTTTATAAATAGTTTACCTTTGCTGTCGTCGCTGTATTTCCAATGAAAGTTTATTTCCTAACACAAAATTTTCAAGAAAAACTTTTTACCAACGATTGTTCAATACTAACAACGGGAGAAATGCAGTTGCTAGATTAACAACTCAACGTAACTACTAGCTGTTAAATTTTAGCAACTTGATGTAATACTGAATTGGAATTTTGAACTTAGCAACTGACATTGAAATTAACAACTGAAAATGGTTGTTAATTTTAACAATTTTGCTTAGAGAATTAAGCCGATTGTCGTCCCTCTATTTCCAATAAAATTTTATTTCCTAACAAAAAATTTTCAAGAAAAACTATTTACCAACGATTGTTCAATACTAACAACGGGAGAAATGCAGTTGCTAGATTAATAACTCGACGTAACGACTAGTTGTTAAATTTTAGCAACTTGATGTAATAGTGAATTGGGATTTTGAACTTAGCACCTAACATTCCGTTTAACAACTGAAAATAGTTGTTAATTTTAACAACTTTGCTTAGAAAATTAGGTCGATAACATATTATTCGTACCGTGCGAGAGTTTACCAGACGTGGAGAGTGCACTACTGGGGTCATTTTGTGCCATTTGAGATAATTTTACGCGTCGGTTGGGATCGAACCCGAGTCTCCAGATTCGCGACCAGACACTGAAGCACATATAAATTGAAAGTAATTTCCAAGAATAATATATTTTCCTTTCATTTCTTAAAAGCTTCCAACCAATAGTTTTGAATGCTTAAGTTTTATGATTCTTATCAAATTATTCTGTAATTTAAAAAAAAATCATAAATCAAATCAGATATATTTCCAATAACTTAAGAAATCCATGTCTAGAGTTTCCCAATTCACAATATTCATAGTGAATCGATAACACTATCATTTACTTTTATCTTAAATCAAAAACATGTAGCAACAACGTTTTACTATATATAAAACCTTCTATTGTCTCTTGTGTAAAAATGTTACTCCTAAATAGGCCCCAATCCTAAGAATAATCTCGGAAGAAAGCACTCGAGAATGATAAGAAGTAAACATATGTCTCCTCGTACAGAATATAATTGCATCTGAATCTAAGTAAGTAGATGAGTGATGAGTCAGTGGCACTCAATAATAATAAAAGTCAAAAGCATTGATAACAATAGGTGATGTGCACATTTTGAGCGTCAGCGTTGCAAGTTACGAGAAAGACAATTTATTTTTATTAGGAATTATTTTTGTTATTCTTGTTCAAATGAACAATTATCTATTATTTTCAATAAATAAATGTTCACTTGAACAGAAATTAAAAATAAATAGTTATTTATTATATGAGTGTGGAATGTATCATATTAGTCACACTATACATTGCAATATACATTGCACACGAGTGTAATACAACGTTTTATCCAACACTTTTTAAAAACTTCCTAAATAATTTTTGTTTTCATTCACGTTTGACACTGACAAGACAATTGATGTAGTATTTTAAATTACAATGTTGCCATTGAATGGTTATGATTTTATTATATTGATACTTAAAAAAATCTGATGTGGCCAGCATATTAAACAGCTTTTTATCAAGTTATAACTACCGGAATCGATATTTTAAGAACGCAAGTGGTAAACAGGGTAGATCCATAACCTATGAAAAAATTTGAAAATTTAAAACAGGTTAGAAATTTGACGTAGTTAACAAACTGAGCAGAGTCCTACTTTGAATACATTTCCACTTTTAACGCGCGCGCTTCGTTGGCATCACTACCTTTTTTTGAGATTAGATTCTCCATGAATCCAGTAGATGGATATGGTAGATATTGAACAATTTTCGAACACGGTAACTTTTTACCACTCGTGTTTTCGAACACAGTTGGTAGATACAGTATCTACCGGTAGAATTTTCGTAAATGCGTATGTATTTTCTATAAAATCCATACAGAAAGTTCCTTGCAAAAGATTCTAAATTTCTTGTATGTACATTACCTTTCGACAGTTGTATGTATTATGCAAATTCCATACAGAAAGTTTCGAGCAAAAGTATCCTATATTTCGAGTAAAATTATAACACAAATATAACTACGAATATGTTAATTGCACTTGACACTGATATCTTTCAATCAAAATTTTCTTAATATAGTAGCTGTTTCTAGCATAGCTGGCTAATTTATGAAATTTAATTTCTTTATAATTTTATAACTCTATATCCATTTAATATGAATGCCGTCAAATCGTATAGAAAATACGTTTTTTAATATTTATAATAACATTAAATGTGAAAAAATGATATTTAACATCGTTTTTTTCAAGAAAAACTGTTAAAATCTTCAATTGAGGGTACTTCCGGTTGACCAATTATAACCAAAATCTAATCAGCTCTTCATATGGATGCAACGAAGAGGAATACGAAAGAATTATAATTTTTGGAATTGTAGTATTAGAGTTATCGTAGACGAAAATTTTGTTACACACACACACACACACACACACACACACACACACACACAGACACCCACACCCACACACACACACACACACACACACACACACACACACACACACACACACACACACACAAAATAGTAAAATCGTATTCTAGTGATCTTAAAACGTGCTTATTCATTAAAAACTCATCACCGAATTTTTTGACCAAAGACAATACCTTCCTTACCTAAAGGTGACGGAAGGTAAAAATTATAAAGAAATTAAATATCATATACC
Organism: Harpalus rubripes; assembly: GCA_963082715.1. NCBI lineage: Eukaryota > Metazoa > Arthropoda > Insecta > Coleoptera > Carabidae > Harpalus > Harpalus rubripes. Next base: position 7,244,458 of record OY720459.1, on the reverse strand, counting down.
TATATTAGCCAGCTATGCTGCTACATTAAGATTGATTCTGATTATTCTGATTGAACGATGTCAGTGTCAAGTGCAGTTGACCGTATGTATGTGTTTCAATTTTACTGGAAATATAGGATCTTTTGCTTTCCGTATGGAATTTGTATAAAATACATACAACTGCCTTAAGGTAATGTACAAGAAATAGAATATTTTGCAAGGAACATTCTGTATGACATTTATACAAAATACATAAAACTGACGAAAGGTAATGTGCTGGCCACACCAGATTTTTACCTTCCGTCACCTTTAGGTAAGGAAGGTATTGTCTTTGGTCAAAAAAATCGGTGGTGAGTTTTTGATGAATAAGCACGTTTTAAGGTCCCTAGAATACGATTTTACTATTTTTACGATGATGTCTGTATGTGTGTGTGTGTGTGTATGTATGTATGTGTGTCTGTGTGTGTGTGTGTGTGTGTGTGTGTGTGTGTGTGTGTGTGTGTGTGTGTGTGTGTGTGTGTGTGTAACAAAATTTTCGTCTACGATAACTCTAAAACTACAATTCCAAAAATTATAATTCTTTCGTATTCCTCTTCGTTGCATCCATATGAAGAGCTGATTAGATTTTGGTTATAATTGGTCAACCGGAAGTACCCTTATTTGAAGATTTTAAGAGTTTTTCTTGAAAAAACGATGTTAAATATCATTTTTTCACATTTAATGTTATTATAAATATTAAAGATCATTGTATTCTCTATACGATTTGACTGCATTTTATACTTAATATTAAATGGATATAGAGTTAAAAAATTATAAAGAAATTAAATTTCATAAAGTAGACATAGCTATGAAAACAGCTACTATATTATGAAAATTCTGATTGACAGATGTCAGTGTCAATTGACATATTCGTAGTATATATGTGTTATATTATAATTTTACTGGAAATTTAGGATTTTTTGCTCGAAACTTTCTGTATGGAATTTGTGTAAAGTTCATACAACTGTCGACAGGTAATGTACGTATAAGAAATTTAGAATCTTTTACAAGGAACTTTCTGTATACTATTTTATAGAAAATATATAGGCATTTACGACGAAAATTCTACCGGTAGATACCGCATCTACCGACTGTGTTCGAAAACTCGACTGGTAAAAAGTTACCGTGTTCGAAAATTGTACAATATCTACCAGATCCACCTACCGGATTCATGAAGAATCTAATCTCAAAAAAAGGTAGTGATGCAAAGCGAAGTGCACGCGTTAGAAGTGGAAATGTGTTCTAACTATGACTGCTCAGTTTGTTAACTAAATCAAATTTCTAACCTGTTTCAAATTTTCAATATTTTTTGTAGGTTATGGATCTACCCTGTTTACCACTGGCGTTCTTAAAATATTGATTCCGGTAGCTATAACCTGATAAACAGCTGTTTACTGGTAACAGTTCACCGGTAGAATTTTCGTAAATGCCTCATATAACTGACGGAAGGTAATGTGCTGGCCACATCAGATTTTTTACTATTGCGTATGAAGGACATGATCTTAAAGTATTTGCCATGTTTTCATGAATTTTCTTCCGAGTTAAACCCTTTTTTGTGCAAGTATTTTTCTCATTTTTATAAAGTCAATGCACTACTTTTATTTAAAGTTTGAGAATCATTTATTTGTAGCTTTCCAGCGGCGTACGAGCTGCAGGGACATGAACGTTTAAATGAAGATTGGCATATCCAGGGGCACCGATAGGGGGACACGAAAACACGTTGTTGAACTATTTAACAATTATTGTCCTATTATAATCAACTTACTCATGAGCGTATTTCACAATTTTTCCTGCATTGTTTAAGTGCCCCATAGTAAGTGTTGCACGCCCATGAAAAATGAGTCATTGATTAGGATAATAGAAAAATGGATCTAATTAATAAATTGATGTTGTTTCAATTTTAAAAGAAACAGTTCGGAGAAATTTATTAAAATTTTGTGATTGTTTTTAGAAAATCAATGTAAACAATATGGAAATTGTATTAATTATATATTCATTGTTTGTTTTGATTAATTCGATTTTCGTTTGAAATTATTTTCAAGAATTCAGATGAATTTTGAGCCATAGAATAATAAATAATTTGTTCCCTTTTAAGTCTTTGAAAAACAGGTTATGATTATTATTTCTAATTTAATTTTGTATCTTAGGTTACGATAAACACTGATGCTCGAATATTGGGAATAAAACACATAATTTATATTTTTACCTCTCGCTAAGAGAGGTATTGTATTCATGCTAAAAATCGCATATCCAGATTTTAGTGTATAAGCACGTTTTAAGGTCCCTAGAATCCGATTATAACATTTTTACGATGATGTGTGTGTGGATGTTGGATTCACGATTTCTTAAATACAATAAGACTTAAGCCATTTTTAACTACGGATTTCTCATTCTAACAATAATGGGAAGAGTTGATTAAGTTTTGGTAACAATTGGACAACCGGAAGTAGTAGTTACAAGAAAAAAATCATCTAAATATTATTTATCGAAAATTTATGTAAATACTTATACAGTGTGTTCAAAAAAATTCCTAAATCGGAGTAGGCCATGAACAAAGAAACGTATGTCAATTTAAAAATTAAATGTCAGTTGACATGAGATATTGTCGAAAATGTTATCTAAAGTTTCTCTTCTTGAATCTTATTTTAGAAATGGTAGCAAATTAGAAAACGGCGGATGTCAATATACTGTATCCTTCTTTATTGTTTTTTCTTCTTAAAATTACATTTCATGATAAATTTTGACATCTTCACTTTTGAATTGAATAATAATCAGACTTACGTTTCTCCGAGTTAGGAATTTTATTGAACACACTGTATTAAAGAACGTTAAATTCTTTATTCGATAAATATAAATTCATTATTATATCTTCTATAGACTTAGAGATAAAGAAATGCATATAAAATAATATGATGTAAAAATTCTCAGATCAAACTACTTCAAGGCAAGAAATTAAAATGTTTGTAATTGATACATAAATGTCACTGTCAAAAATATTTGTATGCCACTGTCAAAAAAATTTGTACATTATTATGAAGATTATGATAATAAAAAAAAATCAATAACGCAAAAGAATATAGGTACGTAAAAAAGAATATAAAAGGAATTTGCGAAAAAATGACGAATATAAAGAAAAAGAAAAGTAGAAAAAGAAAATTTCAGGATATTGAATATAAAGAAAATGTATGTATTGTACATAATTTATATTAAGATATCCCATAGATTTTACAAATATATGTGAGAATTATTTTGTAGTGAGACATGAATATATGTATTTGTATTTAAAAATAATTTTCATTTTATGCGTACAAACAGGTAAAATATCTGGCGAGAGGTTATGTGCTGGCCACATCAGATTTTTACATTTATAAAAAATCAATGTACATGCGAATTAAAAAAATTCTAATTAAATCACATTTTTTATTATTGTAATCAATATTCCATTATTGTAAATAAGGATTTCTTTGTTTGTAATAAAAAAAATTATTTCAAAATTAAATCAATATTATTTTTGTCCAATGTAGCGGGGCTCCTGAAAGGCTCGGGGCCCATAAGCAATTGCCTAGTTTGCCTATTGGGTAATCTGGCACTGGGTGTAATCAGCAATAAGTTCTAATTAATTTTACTTTTTCAATGTAATTTCAAATTATTGTGCTTTTCTTATTCTCAATAATTCTAGCGTGAGCCTTGTATTTAAAGACATTTATAAAAATGTAGAAAAAAGGTGAAGTAGAAAATTTATAAAAGTTTTGTATCCTTACTTTAAGATATGTTTATTTACAAATAAAACTGTATTTTTCCATGTACTTTGGCGCTAATAAATCCTGTTTATATTCTGCAAAAGTTTTATCACTTTATCTCATTAGCACTTGTGAATATAATCAGCTGAACAAATAATCAACAAATAGCTTTTTATACTCATAAATAAATGAGCAATATTCAAGAATATGGGTAAAAGGCGTGCAGCTATATTTTATACCTAAAGAAAGTAGATCTCGAACACTGGTAGCCTACAAAGTTGACGCAGTATTTCAGTGTAAGAAAAAACCGTCCCAGCGCAGTGTAATTCCTTTCCATATTCCCAAAGGATCTAATTATGTTGTCTAGAAATCCGATTTACATTCAAATCAGTGAAAGATCTCATGATTTATTTATACATTTGTTTCCTATAGCTAATGGAGCATGTCTGATTCCCTACATTTGATTACGATTATACGATAATGAAGCGTGTTTTGTCCTTTCATTCAAGGAAACAATACAGGGTGATTGGAAAAAAATCTGATGTGGCCAACACATTACCTTCCGTCAGTTATATGAGGTATTTACGAAAATTCTACCGGTGAACTGTTACCGGTAAACAGCTTTTTATCAGGTTATAACTACCGGAATCGATATTTTAAGAACGCAAGTAATAAACAGGGTAGATCCATAACCTATGAAAAAATTTGAAAATTAGGTTACAAATTTGACGTAGTTAACAAACTGAGTAAAGTCCTACTTTGAACACATTTCCACTTATAACGCGCGCGCTTCGCTTTGCATCACTACCTTTTTTTGAGATTAGATTCTTCATGAATTCGGTAGGTGGATCCGGTAGATATTGAATAATTTTCGAACACGGTAACTTTTTACCACTCGTGTTTTCGAACACAGTCAGTAGATGCGGTATCTACCGGTAGAATTTTCATAAATTATGTATTTTCTATAAAATCCATACAGAAAGTTCCTTGCAAAAGATTCTAAATTTCTTGTATGTACATTACCTTTCGACAAATGTATGTATTTTATACAAATTCCATACAGAAAGTTTCGAGCAAAAAGATCCTATATTTCGAGTAAAATTATAACAAATATACTGCGAATATGTCAATTGCACTTGACACTGAAATCTTTCAATCAGAATTTTCTTAATATTGTAGCTGTTTCTAGCATAGCTAGCTAATTTATGAAATTTAATTTCTTTATAATTTTATAACTATATCCATTTAATATGAAGTATAAAATGCAGTCAAATCGTATAGAGAATACAATGTTCTTTAATATTTATAACATTAAATGTGAAAAAATCTGATGTGGCCAGCACATTACCTTCCGTCAGTTCTATGTATTTTGAACAAATTTCATACAGAAAGTTCCTTGCTAAAGATTATATTTCTTGTACTTTATAGCAAAAGATCCTATATTTCCAGTAAAATTATAAGACAAACACACAACGTCAATTTCACTTCACACTGACATCTTTCAATCAAAATTTTCTTAATATAGTAGCTGTTTCCATAGCTATGGCTACTTTATGAAATTTAATTTTTTTATAAATTTTACTTTCCGTCACCTTTAGGTAAGGAAGGTATTGTCTTTGGTCAAAAAATTCGGTGGTGAGTTTTTGATGAATAAGCACGTTTTAGGGTCCCTAGAATACGATTTTACTATTTTTACGATGATGTCTGTCTGTGTGTGGATGTGTGTGTGTGTGTGTGTGTGTGTGTGTGTGTGTGTGTGTGTGTGTGTGTGTGTGTGTGTGTGCGTGCGTGCGTGCTTGCGTGCGTGTGTGTGCGTGTGTGTGTGTGTGTGTGTGTGTGTGTGTGTATGTGCGCGTGTGTGTGTGTGCGTGTGTGTGTGCGTGTCTGTGTGTGCGTGTGTGTATGTGTGTTTGTGTGTGTGTGAGTGTGTGCGTGCGTGTGTATGTGTGTGGGTGTGTGTCAGGGTAAATACAGACACACACACACACATACAGAGAGAGAGAGACATCATCGTAAAAACAGTAAAATCGTATTCTAGGGACCTTAAAACGTGCTTATTTATTAAAAACTCACCACCGAATTTTTTGACCAAAGACAATACCTTCCTTACCTAAAGGTGACGGAAGGTAAAAAAGAGGCAAATATCTATTTTCTTTATTATTAATTTTATATCTATAGTCAGTGGTTTAATTAGAATTTGTAGGCCCTAACTCCACATCTAATCATGTGACGATTAATAATATCCTCAGCAGTTATACGACTTTAAAAGTGAAAGATTGATCAGCCATCGAGAGGAGAGCAGCCAATAGCTTAGTTGGTAGAGCACTATCCCGGCAAGGTAGGTGTCTCGAGGGCTGAGCAGTTATACGACTTCAAAACTGAAAGATTGTTCAGCACTTTGGTGTGAAAAGATCTTAAATTTGACTTCCGGTTTCACCGGAAACGAAATCATCGTTGATTATCTTTAAATGGAATAATACTATAACATTGGAACTGATTTCCCTTATTATTTATTATTTCCTTTATTTTCGCTAGGGAATGCTAATGTATGCGCGCATTGTAAACTGTTTATGTACTAATTTAACCTTTCAAGAAGAATTAATGCACTTGTCAAATTACAGAGAACGGTTAGAGGTCGTTACCACCTTGTCAAATTGAATTAACTCCAAAATGTTGCCTACACGGTCTTTTGCATACTATAATAATACATGTTATGCACATTACATCTTGTCAGTAGGAGTTAAAATATGGATCAAAGAAGAAATACGTCATTTTTGAGGGTTACGCTAGAATAGTTATTAAGCTTAGTGATGAAAGATACCAGCAGGTATTTATTTTTCATAGTAAATATTCAGGATAAATACCCATAAGTGGGTATATATTTAGTGATTATAAATAGTAAAAATATAGGTAATCAATATCATTGAAAATAATTTTAAGTCACAATAGTTATTTATGTGGGAATTTACCCCGCATGCGACACCCATGAGGCCAGCAGGGCGAAGCCAAGGGGTGCGCAGAACAATATGCTGCCAGCAGTGTATGTGAGTGACGACGCCGTATGAGTGACGACAAAGACAAAATAGAGACTGAATATTTGTTCAATGTAAATTAAATGCTATCTAATACTTAACATCTAACAAACCTTTTGTATATCCCACATTTATATACCCAGGCATTAAAGTATAATTTTTTATTACGCATATGGAATTTAATCTACGAGGCGATAACCGAGGAGAATAATCATATGAGTAATTAAAAAAATACTTTAGTGCTGAGATATACATTTTATTTTTCCGAAATCGTTAAATTATTAATTAAAAACACAAATAAATAGCATTATGTTATGTAATTGTAACATGTTAGATCAATGAGGTCATGCAAAAAAATTCGGTTTTTTTTTGTTTAATGGCCATTTGCACCATTGGAGTTTAACGCTAATCTGTAGATTAAGTTGAGTTTAAATTTTTGTATGCATTGCACGGATTCTTAACAGAAGGTTAAGGTGACGTTTGTGAAGTTTAACTTAAACCCGACTCCTTGTACGGTTTAAGAATTGGGATAACCTCTTTTCAATAGAATTTTTGTAAAAAAAAGTATACGTATTGAATTTTTATACAGGTATTGTAAAACAGAATGTAATAATAATTGATTGTAACAAATATATTAATTATGTAATTATTATGAACAGATATTGAACTATGGATATAATTCAAGATAATGTAGTATTTGACGACGAAGATGATGAGTTGTTTGTTTTTGATATTATTTATGGCATTCCGAGAAGAATTTACGAACGGGCTAACCCGTTTCATGAGTTAAGTGAAAATGATTTCTTCATGAGATTCCGTTTAAGAAAAGCGACTGTTTTAAATTTATTGCCGCAAATTGAACAGCATTTGGAATTTCCATATATGTGAGTTTTATGCATGTTTAGTTTTTTAATTGATTTTTATATTAATATACATTTTTTATTCAGAAATAACTCTGTTTCGCCGATAAACCAACTACTGATTTGCCTGCGAGTATTTGCTACGGGTTGGCACTTATTGTCAATAGCTGATTTTGGTGGAGTCCATGTTTCAACGGTTTCTAGAATCGTAAATAACATATAACCTATAATTCTACAAACTAATAACTATTAAATACAATATAAATAATAATAATATTAATACTTCCTTTGATTTTATATATTTCATAATATTTTAAGTTATGTGTTGTCAATTATTCTCAAATATAAAAATATTATTTACATTTAGCTTGACAGCATACCTTGAAGTGCATAAAAATTACTAAATTCCCCTAGATGAAACGTTAATCTGTAGTGTAACGTAACCCGCACCTAACCTGAAGTGGTGCAATGTAAGTTAAAATTAACTGACAGTTACCTTAAACTGAAGATTAACTAAACTTTATTTTTAACTTACAGTGGTGCAAATGGCCATAAATCAAACAAGTATAGTCTAATCTGTATGAATAAATTATTATTTATTTACAATTTTTGTTGTATCAAATCGCTTTAAAGTATGACATTTTTTAAAAAGTTGCAAAAAACCAGGCATGTTGTGACGTCAGCGTTTCACACTGCAAGTTCAGACTCATTTCATACAACCTTATTATATCGACACAGAATTTCTTAAAGAAAAAATATATGGACTATAAATTGAGAATTACATATCTAAATATTTGATAGAAATGCTATAATATATTAATATAACATCACTCTATTCATTTTTATAAATATAATTTTCATTTGACCTGAAGTTATCCACGTATCACACAGCTGCTGATCATTATACTTCGTTTCACATAAGAAAACAGTGATGGGAAGATAGGTGCAGTTTGATATTGTTGTTTGATTGGATAATATCGGGATATTCCCCAATCAAAAAATAAGGTCAAACGGAACCTATCTTCCCATCACTATTTTTTATGTGAAACGAAGTAAAGTCATCCGTCATTCGTTTTTACTTTTTCGTCTGATTAACATTTGTCTACGTTGTTCGTTGTGTATTCTTAGAATTTCATTACTGTTGCTTTGTTGCGTATCAAATCTGTATTTTTCAATACAAACAGTAACTGTTTTTAGAGTTGTGTTTTATTTTTGTATCACGCGATACTATTAAAAATATTTTCTCTAGTATTTTGACACGATGGCACGAAACAACATTTCACCGACATGTTTACTTTCGTAAATTTCAGTAAATAAATAAATAAATAAATAATTATATCATCACGGCATATTACCCATTGCTGGGTGTGCCAACCTGCTTTGTACGCAGATATCGGTAATGATGTTATCTTTAAATGTCACTTTGACGTTTAACCTAATATGACAATCAAAATGGCCGCGTTGATGAAACGCTAATGTCACTGGGCAAGGGACGAGGCGGAGAAAATCAGCCGCGTTTTGAACAATGTCATTTTTAATTGCAATTTTTTCAGTATTAAAGATTGATTTGAGGAAAAATAAAAAATACGGGTCTATTATTTTCCATTACTCTATCGATTAAAGTTAAAAATGAAAAATCATGCATGACCTCATTGAATACTAGCTGTTGCGATGGAGATGGCTGTGGTAACAAAAGTACTGTTAAATGTATTAAGATCTATCAAATACTTTTACTTCATACTGTCCACTATATACTGCTTTACATATCCCGGACTCAAATTCAATTGTAGCAAAATCAAAGATGATGTGATCTAAGTTAAATAGACAAGTTTTAATTAATATAAAATATACATTTTTAAAACACGTAAACAGTATGAAATAAAATGTACGTCATACGGCCGTGAAGTAGTATTGCGGTACTCATTTCGAAATTTCTGACTCGTTTCTTTCGTCGCCTCGTCCGTAAACTTCTAATTCATACCGTAATAACTCACTTCCCAGCCTTATAACGTAAATAACTATAACGTCCGACTGGTGTGTTATTATTATCATAACAACCCTGCTTTCAGGGTTGTTATATAGCAAATAACACCCAAGGGCGTGTTATCAGTTGTTGCTATGGTAATGTTGTCATGAAATTGATATTGATACTGGGATAAAGTCTAAAAAACAAGCAGAAGCAGTCATAGCGTACCTATTCCGTATATTTTATTAAAATTTTATGATCCGTAATCCGTAGAATATTAAAAAATTATAGTCGGACGTTAAACGTACCACGGGCGTTAAAAGGACACTAACGCCTGAGGTCAACGATGTACTTTCCGAGGGCCTCTGGCTGAAGTTGTGTGCATTGATACGTTAATTACTATGATAGCACATATATCACTTATTTCTTTGGACATTCAAGTTTACCACTAACTTAAAAATGATTAGTTAGACGTAGTCTTCATCTAGTTGATATGTGAACACAGAATATCCAGTGCAAGAAAGTTTGCAATATGTATATAGGTGTCTCTTGAATATTTTAATTCACGTAAAACTTGATCGTGTAAATATACTTGTAATGTCACTTATAAAGACACATTTCAAGTCACTTGAAAAGAAACACTTCATTGTATAATGCATGCTTAAATTTTCAAAAGACTTCTGGAATAGTGGAATGCATTTTATGGTAGCCTTCGGCACTTTGTGCGATTCAGATATTGTCATTTAAAGATTTGATAAAAATATATGTAAAACAGGCTAGAGGATTCTATCAGCTATCTTGATATCATCCCATAATTTTTTGTTCGAAGGAAAATATTTATTTAGAAATCTGGCCCCATTTTGGATATTTATTTTCCACTTATGCTGTGATGTGAAACTTGATTCCAAGTGACTCCTTCAGGGAGATAAACAAAAATAAGTTTGATGAGGCACGATTAGGTCTATGTATAAAACGTAAGAACAAGAACTAATAATAATTTATTGCTTTAATTTTGTTCAATAATAAACTGTTCGAGAGGAGTTGGTAATTTGTCCAGGTAGTGATTTTCTAATGCATGCAAACCTATGGTTTTGACTATAGCAACTAAATAAGGTATAGCTGACTCGTCTGTCATATTGGATCTTTTCCACTCCCGATGATTTATTTTTTACCTGTTCATTTTCATTGCCAGATATGTCAATGCTGTCAAAAAATACAGTTGAGACATGATACATTAAAAAAAAGAATTTCATGGAAAATTTAAGAAGAAAAACGCTGTCATCTGTCATATTTGTCACGTCAACGGTAACTTTTGAATGGAAATATTTATGAAATGAGGACAATGGACCTTTCCAATTTAACGGCTATCTCTTTCTTTCGCTGCAAATAGTAAGAAAATGGCGCGAACAACTGCCAGTTGGGCTGTCAAACGAAACGTCAAAAATATTGCAGTCATTAAAATACCTGTATTCTCAGTGAAAATTTGCATCGTTAGACATTTTACCTTCAATAAAAGCTTTTGTAAGTTATTTCGATAAGATTTGTTAAAGTTATCCGAGATATTCTCACATTTTACGTCTAAATGTTTTAGAATTAAACGTCATAGATCTCAGTTGTTCTTACTATGCGCAGATCCCCATTGCGCATATCTTCTATCTCTTTAAATTGGAAAGGTCCATTTGGTAAAAATTAAATTCAAAATTATAAATTATAAGAATTAATAAATATTTGACACAAGTTTAAAATATCTAACTGTTGGTATTTCACAAAGAGGGAGGTAAGTTCAGCTATAGGGAAGTAATACGAGGCGCTTTCTTTTTAGGGGGAAAATGAACTGATCTTACCTCGTACTGAACTGAACTGAACTACTCCTAAAAAGAACAGTATTTTTATTTTATAATAAGAAGTAGAAGATAAAAACATATATAGCATTGTATTTATAATATAATAATATGCTGAATTTGCTTGTGGTTATAGTCTGTTGTATATGTGATTTGATTTTGACATATTAAATTCTTTTACCTTTGAGTATTTAAATATGGAGGTATTTCTTATGGTAATGAAACATGATATAATGTTTCAAACTAATTAATTTATTCTATTTATGTCATTTTAATATCAAAGACTTACAAAAAAAAAATACATAGCAGTCAGTCATACTGACGTGACATTGACATTCGGGATCTATCTTGTACGAAGTAAAGGAAGTATTGTAATCGCGAAAAATTTCGGTTTTCAGATTTCAACGGAAATATCCATTTTAGCCATCCCTGAATCCATTTTGACTAATTTCGTCGTGACGTCTGTACGTACGTGCGTATATATCTCGCATAACTCAAAAACGGTAAGCCGTAGAAAGTTGAAATTTTGTACTTAGGACTGCTATAACATCTATTTGTGCACCTCCCTTTTTGGTCATTACATAATTTCTAGAAATGGTACTTTATTTGAAGCCTATAATATATTTTAATGAAAAACTATTTTAAAATATAATCTAACACATTTCAAATTTGGTATATACGACTTTTATGTCAATTGGAATAACATAGTAGATTTTGGTTAAACCAGGCTAACCGGAAGTGACATATTACCTGAAGTTGTTAACAGTTTTTCTTCAATAAAATGGTTTCATTTTGATTTTAGAAATAAATGCTTCAAATAAAAATTTTAGAGAATTAAATTCTGGCTATCACATCAAGTATTATTAAATTAGCCCTTTGTATGAGCGAGATATACAGGGTGTAAATGAAATAAGTGCATTAAATTTAACCAGAAATGTAACTCGACGAGAGCAACAATATTTCTTAACAACTTTTTTTTCTAAGTCTTTTAGATTTTGAGTTAAAATTCTTTAAAGATTTGCTGCATATTTCGGCGCGCGCCAATGGAGAACAAATGCCTGGTGTCGTCAGCTGTCGTATTCAAGTGGGATACAAACAGCTCAAAAATTATCGGTTATCGGTTACACTTTCAGTCACAGTAATTAATAAACGAATCAACGGAAATAACATTTATTATTAATTAATTCGTAATAGTACAATTTTTAAAATAAAGAAATTTAAATTTTGGATAACAAAATTATAAAGTTGTGAATTAAACCAGGCTTTATCACCCGTGAATAGAGGAAGACAAGGAGGAACGAGGGGTAAAAGGTATCGAGGAAGAGCAAAAGCATAGTTATTAGGTTATGAGATGATTATTTATATTCGACAAATCATAATAGTTTAAATACGTTATTCAAAAAATGTAAGTACAAACTTTTGTTCGTTTAAACGAGGTACATGAGTACCAATAATTAGTCGTCCATTTATTGTTCCCGCTCAAAAGTTTTTTAATGAAAATTTTTACAGCATTTACGTCTGTTGAAATGTGTATTGTGCATAATAAATACACCTTCCCAAGTAAATTCAGTCTCATTAATGAACATTATGAGCCATTCCCAAAATCGAAGTCTGCTGAAAACATTGATCTTTTTTGCACATGATATGGATACAACTGTTGCTTTATTTAAAATTGTCATATGCGACACTTCGTATTGTGATAAAGATGTACAAGATTAACAAATGTGCGAATATTAGGAACAGTATGATTTGGAAACGCTCCGTCTAAATGCGTTGGCAACTTTATAATACTGTCTTTATATCAACCACAAATTAAAACTTAGTAAAGATACGAATAAATAAATAAACCATAGGTAAGTAATTACAATATCTGTGTACTCGCTATTTGTAAACGTAAGCATTTTGACAGAATTTCACCTTATAAACAAGATTATTACTAATGTCAAAATTTAATTGCAACAACTGACAAGACTGTCAAATGCTTAAACAAAATTTTCATAGCTATTGCTACTGCATTCAATTATTAGAAAAATACGTGGAACGACTCGTCAATTTACGGGGTGGTAAAAATGCTAAAAAAATATGCGATTTCGAGAAAAAGTTATTAAGAAATATTGTTGCTCTCGTCGAGTTACATTACTGGTTAAATTTAATGCACTTATTTCATTTACACCCTGTATATATATTTAAAACTTATATACTTTTTGGTTTTTGTAATGAAGCTTGCTATGGATTAGGACAAAAAATAACAAAAAAAATAAAAAATAGATGCTAATGTCAAATTACGTCAAATACGTGCAATTTTATACTTGGGTCTATACTTCATATTGGTCTTGTGTACAAGGAAGTCGTGTGGTGTCCACATCAGATTTTTATGATTATATGATAATAGTTAAATAGGTAACTCACATCACACGTATTATAACCAAACTTTACTTTGCTATCAAAGTCAAAGTTGAGTGAAGGACAAGTAGCAAACGTAAAATGAAGTATATTTGACCTTATGTGTAAACGCACCATTAAATTGACTTTTCATAAGTCGCCTTTTGAAAGTCAAGTCAAAGTAAATTTTTCTCATACGTGTAAACGTAGTCACTGATATCTTGACAGTAAAATACACATACATCCCTACAAACAATGTCCTAATAGCCTACTTACGATATTGGGAGTGGGAAAAAGAGTTTTGCAAACAACTAGAGCTGCAGAAATGTGAGTTTATCGAAAAGTGTTAAAAATAAGCTGGACAAGAAAGTTAAAAAATTGTAAGGGAAAAACGCTTTTATTGAACAGAGAAAAACAGCCGCAGATAGTGTACTTTGGGGTGTCATTGAGTACAAATTTAGTCTGGCTCAGTGCAAGTGACTCCCTAGGCAACTGCTATAGTGTCAGTGCAAATATGGCGGCTAAACTAGCACTGCCACCGGATGAGGGCAGAACAGAGAAATAGAGGTGGGGAGAAAGCGCTTCGACGACTGCGCATCCAATTTTCGATGTACAAACTGGAGGTAGCCATTTTGCAGATAAAACTGTCAACTTGTTTTGTAAGCACGCGGTCAGCATAATCTTTTTGTTCTTGTGTTGTTTGAAACGTTACATTTTTTAATATGTCGTCGTGTGCAATGCCAGGATGTTCTAATAATACAAGATTTAAGCCAAAAGGAATTTATTTTTACATGTAAGTAGTAAACCAAATTGAGTTGTAAACAATTTTTTTAATAGATTGTTAATTTCTTTAGTTTTCCGAGAGGAGAATTGCAAAAATCATGATTGAAGGTCTGCGGAAAAGATGAAAATACTTGGACATGGTCAAAAAATAAAGTAATTTGTTCGCGACATTTTCGTCCAGAAGATATTGTAAAAGGTTCGAAAGTGTATTTAAAAACGGACGCAGTACCAATTAGTATGAATACTTCTGAAGCAAATGTATCCTTAAATACGACTTTAACAGTAAGTTTTACTTACTTTGTTACAGCCGTAGCACAATTATTTTATACAGACATTTACGATCTTTTTCCTAATCTACATGTACATTTTTTGAAAGACACACTGATAGAGCAAAATTATGGTTTTATTTTAGTAAAAGACATCATTTATTGTTATACTAGAATTAGGTTTTTTAATCTCTCAAAAAGATATACAGAGGTTATACAAGGGAAATTAGTAAGGAGAGAATTAAATAAATTAATATTATTTCACCACCAGTAGTTGCTACGAATTATTTCATATGTATGTATGTTAACATATCAATAAATTTTTCTACATTATTTCATAATTATATTGTACTGAAATTCCATTCCTGCAAAAGTATGTTGAATGCAAATAAATTTATTTCATAATTATTTTGTTAATTATACATTTAAAATTGCCGCCTCTATTTCTGCAAAATGGCGTCCTTCAATTCTTGTATTCTCGCGCTGGTTACAAGATCATTCTCCCCACCTCTATTTCTCTGGGGCAGAACTCGTTCAGTGTGATCATGTGATATGCTGCACTCCGTGCGCACTTGCACTGCGTATAAGCTGAAAACGCTAATAGAAAAAGAACTGATCTAAGGTTATTTTGAATGCGCATTTCTGCCTTCATTATAAATCCTGCTAACGCTAACAGTCTATAAATATTATGAACAACAGATTCAAAAGAAAACAATGAAGTGTTTAAATGTAAATACTTTTCAGTGATAATATGTATTTTAAAATGTTTTTCTTTGATGAAGATCTGATTACACAAGGATAAACATTTTTTGCGTACTTGAAAAAAAGATTTAGGTATTATTCAATTATTGTAAATATGTCAATATTGACAATAGATTACTTTGGAAAATTTTGAAGTGTAGCTTAATTTGGATTAAACAATAAATTTATCAACTATTTTTTATATTAATATATTTAATCTAATATTAGACACAATAATAAATTTCGCAGTGTCATTCCCGGTTTTATAAACAACGAATAAACAGCTGCGTTATTATTTTGAAAGTAAATTTAATCGATAAGTAAATACAAAAGTCTGTTTTATGAAACAAGTTACAGAGTAAAATAACTACTTGCAGAGTAAATATTTTATCCTAGGGCGATTTCGGGCGACAACCGTTCACTTGCGGTATGTTGCGTTCAGGGGCCCGATTCTTGAAATCATGCGAAATTTTCCGCACGCGACAAAATTCGTGTGGTTAGTTTCGTGCACGAACAGTACTGTACGTATGAGTGGTATTCTTGAATACCAGACGAAACTGGGCCGAAGGCCGAAGCCTACGCATACGATTCTCGAAAGCAAGCGAACGTAGTTTGAAGCAGCCAATATAAACGAAACATTTGTACCACGTGAATGCTTCTTCATATAATTGTTTTTTAACTGTCACTGTCAACGACGCTGTCATAAGCCATAAGTGTTGTAATTTTAATATTCAAAATTTATTATATATACATGATATATTTGATATAGTACATATTATTTTTCTTAGTTTACAGTATGTACGTACATAACATGGCAATATTAATATGCAAGTGTTATATAATAATAATACTCTAATTTTTATAACCATTTCAGATTTGGAATGCAAAGCTCGTTAAGAGGCACCTAAAATTCCTTTCTAACAATCCATTGCATCGTTCTATGAATGCACGAGTACACATATGTAGAATATTAGGTTTGTTCGTTCCGCTATGCTGCGTTTTACCGCAAAACGCGGCGGTAATTGTCGCTGCGTTTTGCGATTCACTGCCAATCGCCGCGGTAATAATTTAAGTTACTAAAAATTATTTTTCTGTTCGATCCGTTTGCGTTAAATTATTTTCGAAGATACTTCAGACTATTATAATTGTAAAGGATACTCAGTAAAAATATATTATTCCATTTTCCATTATTTTAATTGTTTACGATTGTTATCATTTAAATTTACCTTGTTACAAATCATAATTCATATGACATTGACATTTATATATTTTACAAATGTATTTCAATTTCTAAAACTGAAACATTACATAGCATAGGTACTTATTGAAAAATAACAATTTTTTCCTAATATTTATTTGTCAAACTCTGTCATACTGGCACTTCATATGTAGACGCGAACATTACCGCCGATTATTTTTTTACCACCGAATCATGAGTCACTGTAAAAATTATCACCGCCAGCTGCCGCGGCGTTTTACCGCAAGTTACTAGAAAAACGGAACGAACAGAATCTAGTGACTTTACAGTGAAACGCGAATCGAAAAAAACAGCAAATTTCACCGCCGCGGTTTGCGATAGACGCAGGGTGGCGGAACGAACAAACCTATTATAACGATGCTCCAGTGTATGGAGATTCTAGATTTATAATTGGCGTCATTATAAGATCATAAAACGTACCCGAAAATATATAAAAACATAAATTGATTTATATCATCTAAGTACTGATAGACCAAACACAAGTAACAGTGACAGACACAGTTTCGTGTGCGAATGATACTTTCAAGTTATTCATACCCATGCGATGTAATTGCGCACGAAATATTCGTCTACGACCACACGATTTCGTTTCAAGAATACCAATATGCAGTTCGCATGCGCATCTCTCCCACATACGTATGCGAAAAATTTCATGAATCGGGCCCCAGGTACGTTCACATATTCGGGCGCTACGAACAACATACCCGGTATGCTTGGATCAGTGCTTACAGCTGAACGGGTTTGCGAGTCAAGTCAGCTCTCTGTTCACTATTTCTATCTCTATCATGCCTTTTTTTGAAATGTCAAAAGTCAAAACAGTTGGAGTCGTGGTCTTATGTCAAACAGGGTGACATTATTTTCGTTGACTCTTTTTTGGACAAATATGGAAAAAACTATCTTTCTCCGTTAATGCATTTTAATTGTCAGACACTATTTTTGACAGTTTTAAATGTCGGAGAATATACATAACCACCAAGCACGGTGTCAACAAGTGAACCAACGTTTTTGGGCGCCACCATTAACCATATCATATAGACCGGGGGCTAGTGCTACGTGAAAAATGTATCATGGTATTCCAAATACTGACCCTTGGTGCTTACTTTAAATACCCTGGAGAACGATTTGCTGTCTTCCCCGGAAAAAAAAGACGAAAAAATGACATTTTAGAATCTAGGTATTCTGTATGGGACTTGCATAAAATGAAATTAAGTATATGTAAATGTTAGCCGATAATCAATGCCAGACATTTTCAAACGTTACGGGGGGCGGTAAAGCCTTTTATTCACAATCGGTTAGTAATATGACGATTTCTGACTTTTAAAAAGTTGGGAAGTTAGTTATTGTTAACTTCATATTCCAAGAGGTTGGAAAGTATAACGTGAAGATAGCTGGGGTTGGAAAGTTGACACTTTCCAACCTCAGCTATACTCACGCTATACTTTCCAACCTCGAGGCGGGAAATAGCTGTCCCCCGCTTTGAGAGATCAATGCGTATCAATGATGGGTATTTACATATAAACAAAGCATCTTTACAATTTATATGATAAAAATATTGAATAAACTTGTAAATAATACAAGTAATGAATGAAATCAATATTTAAGGTTAGAAATCAAACTGACAGTTCATGTGACAAATGAACAATCTCAGACCATTCGTTTATTTATGTTAGGTTATTATTATTTAAATATCAAATATTAATTTTTTATTTCAGATTGTGAATAAAATAGTATACAAACCTCGGTGAAAAGTTTCATTGTCTCGGGCTATAGTTAACCACGGCGCTTCGCGCCTTGGTTAACTATCTTCGCCCACGACAATGAAACACTTTCCACCTCGGTTAGTAATATACTATTATTGCTGTGCATTTTATCTAACAAAAATTGTTCATGCCATTCCATCCGGGCTTTAGTCAACTGACAATTTTTACCCTACAAGACACAAAAAAAATAATGGCCAGACACCCTACTTGTATATAAGGGTCACAGCACCCTTGCGATTTCGTCGGCCACTTACAGTTGGGAGGATATGATAAGAAACTATCTGGGACTAGCTTTATTTTATTAATTACCATTAATGAAAATAAGAAAAATTGATCCCGGACAATTTCATTGGTTATTGGCTACTCCCAGACATTTAAAAAAATCATAATCGCACTCCATTGCGAAAATCTTCTTTTTTACTTCCTTGTACAAAGTAAAGGAAGTATTGTAATCGCGAAAAATTTCGGTATTCAGATTTCAACGGAAATATTCATTTTGAGCATCCCTGAATCCATTTTGACTAATTTCGTCGTGACGTCTGTACGTACGTATCTCGCATAACTCAAAAATGGTAAGACGTAGAAAGTTGAAATTTTGTATTTAGGACCGCTATAACATCTAGTTGTGCACCTCCCTTTTTGGTCATTACATAATTACCAGAAATTGTACTTCATTTGAAGCCTATAATAAATTTTAATGAAAAACTATTTTAAAATATAATCCAAAATTTTCAAATTGGGTATATAAAACTTTTATGTCAATTGGAATAACATAGTAGATTTTGGTTAAAACAGGCTAACCGGAAGTGATATATTACCTGAAGTTGTTAACAGTTTTTCTTGAATAAAATGGTTTCACTTTGATTTTAGAAATAAATCCTTCAAATAAGAGTTTTAGAGAATTAAATTCTGCACAGCAAGTATTATTAAATTAGTCCTTTATATAAGCGAGATATGTGAATTTAAAACTTATATACATTTTAGTTTTTATAATGAAGCTTGCTATGGATTAGGACAAAAAATAACAAAAAATAAAAACATAAATGTTAATGTCAAATACGTGCAATTTTATAATTGTGTCTGTACTTCATATTGGTCTTGCGTACAAGGAAGTCGTGTGGTGTCCACATCAGATTTTTTATTCTAAAATTCTCTACTTATGGCGGAGTCACAACTTTCGCGGCAAAACTTTAATAATAATTAATTTAGGTGTTATTAGACGAAATTTCAAGAAAAAAAATATAGTATTTCTAATTTTTAAATTCTTAATAACATACAAGAAATTCAAAAAAGTTGGAATTCAAGACCAATGTTTTGACTTATTTTGATTTTTAACTGCTAAAATGTTATTATTTTAAATTGCATGCGTTTTACTGCCTAAAAATTGTCAAATATTAACATTTTAGCAAATCAAAATCAAAATAAGTCAAAACATTGGTCATGTCAAATTGACAATGTTCTTGTCAAAATGACATGCGCACACAAATCAGCTGATCCTAAGCAAGTCAAGGTCGCTAGAGTCACGTGTCTGCTCGCGCCCTATAGTTTCGGAGTAGGTACCTACTTTACCTACTATAGCTTTTCTGCTTTATATGAAGGTAAATAATCATAATTAAAAGTTTTGAACGTAAATTAGCTATAAAACCACACTTATATTCAATAGTAGGTTACAAAGTTGTAAAATTTCGTATAATTTATGAATAAAACTGCTATGAAATACTCGTAAGTGCCAGATGATATGATAGGGGTGCATGGTGCAATGTTTTAAACATTATTTACATACAATAATCGTTATAACAATATATTCATAACAGAATTGCATATTTCCATGTAATTTGCAATAAATATTTAAATAAAACTGGTTCCAGACAGAATACCATAATAAAGATGGCATCTCTGTAAATGGTGCAACTTTAAACTCTTCCGATACCCCCAATATAAAACATATGTGTATGGTATTGTGAATTATTACTTTAAATGGTAATTATAAGTTGTCCCTGAAATATGAAGCGGTATACCATGAAGAACCGCCCCCATTTTAAGCGGCTGACGAAATCGCAAGGGTGCTGTGACCCTTATATACAAGTAGGGTGTCTGGCCATAATTTTTTTGTGTCTTGTAGAGTAAAAATTGTCAGTTGACTAAAGCCCGGATGGAATAGCATGAACAATTTTTGTTAGATAAAATGCACAGCAATAAAAGACTTTACCGCCCCCCGTAACGTTTGAAAATGTCTGGCATTGATTAATTGATAATCAGAAACGTCAAATAAGTTAACTTACCTTGTGGCAGATAAAACGCCAAGCATTTATTTATTTTTTGTTTAATTCCATGGCTGTCGATATTTTCAACGTAATTTTCGATATTTTCATATTTAATTTCTGTCGTTACAATGCACGGAAAGATAATTCTGTTTATTGATTTAGATGCTCTAAATCTTTTATTCGATGCATTTTTGCTTAAAATAATTAGGCGAGCAGGAAATTGCAAAAAACTGTTTCCCATGTTAATCTCCTATGAACACCTTTAAGACAGATACACGGTATATTAGTTTATAAATAGTTTATCATTGCTGTCGTCCCTCTATTTCCAGTAAAAGTTTATTTCCTAGCACAAACTTTTCAAGAAAAACCATTTACCAACGATTGTTCAATACTAACAACGAGAGAAATGCGGTTGCTAGATTAACAACTCGACGTAACGACTAGTTGTTAAATTTTAGCAACTTGATGTAATAGTAAATTGGGATTTTGAACTTAGCAACTGACATTGAAATTAACAACTGAAAATGGTTGTTAATTTTAACAATTTTGCTTAGAGAATTAGGCCATTTAGATGTCTTAAAATCCTCGCTCTACGAACTCGGATTTCAAACCCACATCTGCGGAAGTTATGATAGTCATAATAATCCTAGGTATGTTAACAGCTATATCCATCTTTTATAAAACTGGGCATCAGTGTTTAACAAGAAGAAATAAATTTATTTTAATATGCCTATTTACAAACTTGTAGATCATGTAACGACATAATGATATATATATTTATTTTCCGTGCAGTTATAAACCTATGGATTTTAACTTTATACGTACATAAAGATGTTTAGAAAAGGATTAGCAGTATTAAAACGTTTGTGATGACTGGCATTCAGAGCGGAATTAGAGAATTAAATATAAGTACAATATAAATAAAAAGGAATAACATTTTTTGAGAAACGTAAATTGGAGAGGATGAGAATTAAATTGTTTAATTTTTACCTTCCGTCACCTTTAGGTAAGGAAGGTATTGTCTTTGGTCAAAAAATTCGGTGGTGAGTTTTTGACGAATAAGCACGTTTTAGGGTCCCTAGAACACGATTTTACTATTTTTACGATGATGTCTGTGTGTGTATGTATGTGTGTGTGTGTGTGTGTGTGTGTGTGTGTGTGTGTGTGTGTGTGTGTGTGTGTCTGTGTGTCTGTGTGTGACAAAATTTTCTAATGCGATTAACTCTAATACTACAATTCCAAAAATTATAATTCTTTTGTATTCCTCTCCGTTACATCCATGTGAAGAGCTGATTAGATTTTGGTTATAATTGGTCAACCGGAAGTACCCTCATTTGAAGATTTTAACAGTTTTTCTTGAAAAATCGATGTTAAATATCATTTTTTCACATTTAATGTTATTAAAAATATTAAAGAATTATTTATTCTCTATACGATTTGAATGCATTTTATACTTCATATTAAATGGATATAGAGTTAAAAAATTATAAAGAAATTAAATATCATATATATTAGTCAGCTTTGCTATAACTCTGGAAACAGCTGCTATACATTAAGAAAATTCTGATTGAAAGGTGTCAGTGTCAAGTGCAGTTAACGGTATGTTTATGTTATAATTTTACTGGAAATATAGGATCTTTTGTTAGAAACTTTCTGTATGGAATTAGTACAAAATACATACAACTGCCTTAAGGTAATGTACAAGAAATATAATCTTTTGAAAGGAACTTTCTGTATGACGTTTATACAAAATACATAGAACTGACGGAAGGTAATGTGCTGGCCACATCAGATTTTTTATTATTAGAAATTATTAAGCCTATATGCCACGTACAATTTTTAACTCCCACTTCCCTTGGCAAGGGAGGTATAGGGATCGTGCTAAAAATCGCATATCAAAATTTTGGTAAATGACACGTTTTAAGGTCCCTAGAATCAAATTATAACATTTTTCACGATGATGTCTGTATGTATGTATGTGTGGATCCTTCACTCTAACTCAAATACTATTATTCAGAAAATATTGAAACCTTGTATTTCGAAATTTTTCTGTAATGGAAAGAACCCATTAGATTTTGGTGAAAATCGGATAACCGGAAATGGCACATTACTAGAAACTCAAAATAGTTTTTCTTCGAAAAATACCTTTAAATATTATTTTTTCGAGACTAATGTTATTATAGAAATTAAAGATTATTAAATTTTCTATAGATCTGCATTAATACTTTTTCTGGATCTATAATTTAAATCCCAGAGTCTACACTTTAAACAAACAAAACGCAGTTATTCAATTGTAAGTGACTGACAGATAAATGTCACTATCAATGAACTAAAAACAAAATAATATTAGTAACGTTTTAAACAGAAAAAAGTAAATAGAACAATAGAAAAGGAATCCAATACAATTTCAAGCATAATAAGTAAATATGTAGGTATGTATTTAGATTAAGCTAATCCTCATTTTTGGATAAGTGAATTCTATTCTATCCCGGTATTTAAAATTTAATCTTTATTTTTATAGCTTCGGTGGCTCAATGGTTAGAGCAACGCCTCATGTCATGAGTGCCCTCGGGGCTCTGGGTTTGAATCCCACTAAGGCATGGATGTGTGTAAATGTGAACCCACTCTGTAATTGGGATTTAATCCTGTTGAGGAGTTTAAAAAAGGTAGTTACATGGATTAGATTAGAATATATTTTATGAAATAAACTGTCAAAATTAGAGTAAAATTCGCTAATCCAAAAATAAGGATTAACATAATCTTTTTTGTGACTCGGGCTGTAACTGGCGGGAGGTATTGTGTTGGCCACACCAGATTTTTATATAGATTTTAGTGTCAATTTTTTGTTTTGTTTATGACAATCGTTGAAAGTTCAAAATTTCTGTGAATATGTAATTTTTATTTAAATATTAGGTTAATATATAATATCGATAATATCTATGTATCTAATATGGATGGAATTAAAAATAGGGAAAAACGAAGTAGTGCAAAAAAACGTGGACAAAAAATTGCCTGGAACGGGAATTAAGTCGTGGGTTTTTTGGTAGGTACAAAATAATGCAAAATAAAAGTAGTTGTGTAAATACCATAACCCTAGTTTATAAACTTGGAAATATACAGAAAACAATGTATTGTTCTCAATAGGGCTGTTGCAAGAATTTTTATATGCCTTGTAAGTATTAAATTTAAAAAGATATCATTATTTAAATAGACTCAAATTTGAAAATATCACCAAATACCCATTAGATATTTTACAATTAATTTTTGAAATTTGGATAATATTTTGAAAAAGTCACGTGATGTGAAACAGAATGTGACGTCAAGACACATACATCTTTATCGGCTCCAATTGGTCCCTTATAGTGTCAATTCTTTGTGTTTTGTTACAAGCGTTATGATAAATATATTTTCAAAGTTGTCAAACAATTGTCAAATTTTTGAGTTTGGTTCGTGTTAGATAATACAAAATTCAATATAACATGAGTAATGTACAGTATCGTATTGTGCCTTCTAACAAAAATGTGCTAGGATTTTCGGTAAAATGTCCAATGTAGCTTGAGTGTATTCTGTATTCTATTAGCCATTATTACTCATTTATAATGGAAAATGCGAGGGGTTAACCACTACCTGAAAATTTGTACACTGATTTCCAAAAATGGAAATATTTTGTAATATATTTCCATATTTCCGAATTTCCAGCAGTATTTCTACTTATTTCCAGAATTTTTTAGTATTTCCGAAATATATTAATATTTCCGTACAATTTCTAATATTTCCTTACAATCCTAATATTTCCTTGGTATTTCTAATATTTCTATATTATTTCCAATATTTTTTTAATGTTTCCAATTGAAGGAATATAAATTAAATAAAGATTCGTCTCGTCGGGAAAATGTCAGCGTCAAATGTCAAATTAGAAGTTTGTTATTAACATTTGACAAACTATCGCCTACATTTATTTATCTAAATAGCAAAAATAAATGTAGGTGGTGGATTGGCTGTGAATGATGTAATGTATGTGTGACACAGGAGTGGGGGGTTGTTTTTCATGACTATTTTTGGCGCTAATATTCATATTTACGAAAATAACAACAAATTATTAAAAAAATAATTATTAATAAGAAAAATATTGCATAAACTTTCATTTAATAGTTATTTATGTAACAAGTGTGTAAAGTAGTACTTTTTTGGTCGAGTACGATGTCGAGACAAAAAATATTATTTTACACACGTGTTGCATACATTTTTCCTACAACCGAAATGGTATTGAAGTTTCTCATAATACTGAGTGTACAGGCATCCAGCAGCTTCAAATACTGTTAGTACTTTTTCTCATAACACTGTACAAAATAAAACTTAAACACTTGGAAGAATCTCAGACAGACGATGATTAGTTTATAATGTACAAATTGTACATTTAATATTAATATTAAAAATTAGGTTAGGTTAGAATACATGTCAAAAAAATGTTAATGTTCTTAAAAATTAGATTAGTATTCAAACTGTTAAAAAAATATTAGATTTGTTTCATTTACAGTGTATATTCATATTTCTTAATAAATTTTATTACTTTCATTATTATTTACTACCTAATTATATACTTGACAGGTAAATTAACCGAATCTTAATGTTGCCTAGCAACGCTTATTACTTGAAAAGTATTTTTCACGCACTAGTGCTTGAAAAGTGACACTTTACACACTGTAATGAGTGAAAAGTACTTTTCACGCACGGTAGTAGGAAAAATACTTTTTGAAAAATGTGAAACAGGCTCATTATTTATATTATTTATTTACGTCTTTCCTTACAGCATAATTTGTTTTTGAATTTCTATTTATTTAAATTCGGATAGATTCATGTATTAGTTTGTAAATCAGTTATCATTATTGTTTTTGTTTTATCTAAGAATTTAAATATTTTAATATCAAATTTGAGTTTTACATTATTGCATACTACGAAAAAAAATATTCAGCATATTATCGCTACATTTTTTAAATATTAAAAATGATGTAAATCCGTAATACAATACAACCATAAATTATGCAATCAAAAGTCGCGAATTATCGATTTTATTGTTTCGTTAATATTCAGATTAGTATACACTATAAATTACATACGATGTGAATTTAGATAATAGGCATTATGGATGTACTACATATTTTTAATACATGCAGTTGTATCTTGTATGCATTGTATGTTATTAAAGTAATATATCGATTCTTAACCTTTTAGATTTAGAGGTAGGTAAATATATCATTCCTGTAAAGAGAATCTATTGGCTGGCAAATGGCAGAAGTGTTCGCGAGTAGGTTGTAGATCTCTAACAAGCAGGCGAAATAAATTTTAATAGAACTATATGAAGATGAATAACTATACTCACTGTTAATAAAATATACTTCTTACAAGTATATAGCAGTACACGAAAAATATCAGGGCTATTTAGACCATAAAACTCACAGACAACCCGCCAGTGGCGGATTTAGAGGGGGGGGGGGCACTCGGGCGCGTGCCCCCCCGGTTATTTTAAAAAATTTAATTATTACGTATTATCATTCACGTATTACACATCATAGACAAATAAAAAAAATAAACATACTAATAAAAACACAATTTTCCGAATTGTTTATTATTTTGAAGATGCCCCCCCCCCTAACTTTTTTTTATTGTAAGTAATATTTGAATAAACATTATTTCTCATATTTCTCAAACTCATTTACTTGTTTGGGATCCTGCACTCTGATTTTTTTATATTTTAAATGAAAGTTCTTTTAATTTTGAAGCAATTCGTAGTATTAAAAAGTCTTAATTGTTTTTGGTTTAACTGAATTTTATTTGTAAAGTCAACGTGACGTCACGGCGACTCCTACTGCTATACCTTTCTCTCGCACAAGTTCTATAGTAAGCAGCAAAAGAAAGGTACAACTAATGTGACGTCACAGTGACACTGACAACATACCTCAAATATCTCAAAAAGTAATCATTAAAAAATTGTTTTCTTCATCTTAATCGCTGTTTATTGAGTAATCATTTAAGTAGATTTTATTATTTTTTGTTATGGTGCAGGACCCCAAATACATCATTAAAAAGACAAAAAATGTGAGTTTATATTTTAGTAAAATAATTATAGGTTGCAATTTTAAAATAAAAGTTCTGACTTTATAAAAAAAAATATTTACATCTGCCATCAAATAGCATATTTAAAATTATAAAACTTTTATATGTGCAATTTATTACAATACAAAAGCTAACGAGGTAGGGGAGGGGGCTCACACTATATATTTAAAATTTGATTTTCCGAATTTAGTGCCCCCCCTATTATGATTTTCTAAATCCGCCACTGCAACCCACCGTTTTCCCTGTTAACGCTTCAATATGTCCAGCGTGAATTAACGCCGACTAGCAGCGTTAACGTTAAGTAACGTTGAGTTTCAGAATACCATAGCTGTCAAAATCAAAGTTAATTCACGTCACGTTAACGCCAGAAGTTAATTAACGCTGGGTTTCAGAATCCCACTAGTCTACTTTAACGCTTTAACATATGACAATGTTGCTAGGTAACGACAAAATATTTATGGATTCTGTCAAGTGAGTTTTGTTAACCTGTTTTGAAACTTTATTGTTTTTCTCAATAATTATACTTTTACTAATTTATTGCGTACTTTTAAGCTATTTGTTAAATAAAGCATTTTTTTTATTATTGACATTTTTATTACAAATGTCGATATTTTAACTGTTGAAAAGTGATATTAGCTAGTCGGAATAGTATATTACATCCGAGGTGGGATACATTTCATTATAGCCGAGGGTTCTTGCATATTACTGAGAGGCAAAACCTGTGATGAAATTTCCACCGAGATATGTATACTATTTTTTTCACTAGTAGCCTACAAACATACCATTATTGACTTGTTATTGAGTTGTGAAATTGTTTTTCTCTACCGCTTCCTTAGCAACGCTTAACAACGGTCAATAATGAATTATTATTGACCATGGTTAATTATGCGAACTGTCACTTTTTAAAGAAATTCAAGCTTCTGAATTTATTTAACTTATTAAACGCAAAGAAAACATTATATTTAAATTTGCCGCCTAATTTCAAGTTGGCAATAGTTCAATTTCAGATTAAAAATCTTAATATTCTACGATCTTATTTCTTATCAAATTTTTCGTGCGTTCACATTATATTTACAATGCGAAATGTCAATTTAGGTATTTATTTATTGTTAAATCTATGAAAAGGTAAGTGTTTATTGTAACATTAATTCAATTATCTTACATTGTACATTTTTTAGGGTTATAATTACATTTCTATGTAAAAACACAAAACAGGTAACATTTATTTGCTATTTATAGTTGAAATTGATAGTGCAATTGTGACAAGTCAAATTTGTATTGTGTCCTATATTTTGTCTCGTAGGTTTGCCGTGTCGGAAAGTAATGAACACCTTTGCCATGTCAGGAGTGGGCCTCTTACTTAGATATTTTTTAACTATTTCAACCCAGAAAGTTTCTACCAAGACAAATTTTCTTGAGGATCCATTTTTGCTTTTCGTTATATTTATGACGATGATGTCATCCCGAACGTCGACATCTCTCATGTGCATATTGCAAAGCTCATCGGTTTTACAAGCGCCAGTCACTCCAATCACAAAAATAGCCTAAGAAAGTATGAATTAGTAAGTTTTTGGAATTTTATTACCACAACAGGATACCTTCGTTGATAGGAAGACTTCATCTGGCGCTTCTATGAGAAATTTATTAATTTCTTCTTTAGAAAATACAGATGACTTTTTTGGCTTATATGTAGCATTTTGGCGCTTTAAAAATGCAAGTAACTTAAAATATTTTGAAATGTCTATATTTTCTTTTAATGAAATAGTCGATTTCAGCATGGAAAATATGGCCCATAAACTTGAAGCCTTTTTATTGCGTGCTTGCTCCTGGAAATATACTAGGAGTACATTTTCCGAGATTTTAGTCACCTTTTTTGTTAGACACCATTCTTTAAAACTTCTATACACTTTCATATATATCGGTTTAGATTTTTCTGGCAGCAATGTATCAAACTGCACATTTTGTGCCGCTTCTTTAATTTCCGGAGGAGTACAATTTTCCGTATTACTTTCTTCAAACATGTTTACTTATTGTTACCAAAATGAAATGTCAGATATTAAAAACAATATTAAAAACAAAAGAATTTTATTTCTGCCTACTTAGTTTTTATAGATATTAATAAATATTAATGTCAAAATTCTTATGTTATTATTAATATAAAATTCGTTAAATAGAATTTAGAAGCTAGCAGGCTTCGCCCTCGTGTTACAATCTTGGCGCTGGGTCAATAATGATTATCTTCTCAACCTTGGCGTATAATATACTATTATTCACAAACACACTCTTTTTAAATCAATAATTTTCAAAATAAATCACTGAGTCATAATCTTTAATTTTATTAATATTTTCACAACCTCTCGGTAATATACATAAACTCTCGGTTGTAATGAAACATATCCTATCTCGGATGAACGAGTAATATACTATTATTCACAATCGTTATAGTAATATACCGATTCCTAACTTTTTAGATGTTGGGAAATACGTCATTCCTATCTGTAATAACAATCTCTTGGGTGGGAAATGTCAGACCACATTTCCACTAAAGTACTTATCCGTTCATAAAATGAGCTACAGACCTACAATAATTTCCGTATAATATGCGATACCAAATAAATCACAGTACACACATAAATACCATAATTTTTTTTTTAACATTCCCACCATCTACCTCATTCTTGTTACCAATACATGACACATTCTCCCATCCACCTGTTGCCGTATTTTCAATTGATATGTAGCACAGGGTAAGATTGTTTCCATTCCGACGTGACTACAATACAAACATTAACTCCAGTACACATTACAAACAGTACGAGGTTCTATACTGAAGTCTTAATTCAACACGAACACGGGTACACGATTCTAAAGTTAGTAAAGTTTACTGGGGAATCAAGGGTTACATGATACGAGTGAATGCATTATAAGGTGAATTAATCTCTGTAAACTTGTTGATAGAGTCGTTGGAAAAGTTGTCATGGCTAAAAGGTGGTAATTGGAATAGGATACAGTTTAATAGACTGTGAAGTAGACGGTTAATCAGGTGTTAATGTGATGATATGGAAGAATCCAATGCAATTTGCACATATGTACTACGATTTAAAAAAATCTGATTTGGACACCACACAGGGGTGCACACAGGGTGGCGGTCCAGTAGGTCTGGACCGCCCCTAGAATTTGACAAATATATGTATAAGAAAAATAAACATTTCATTTGCAAAACAAACAGCAAATTCGCCGTCGTTGTTATTTAACCATAGAAAAATAAAATATTTATAGGATTAGAACACTCTTGCCACCCTAATGTAAAGCATACGATTATGGTTATCCACTACTGCAATCAGGGCCGGCCCAAGCTACAGGCAAGCCAGACGACAGCCTGGAGCGAAATTGGTTTTACGGCGACAATTTTTGAGACTATTTTTTGAAAAATAAATTGAAAATCTAGTTGTTTTGTTTATTGACTCTAGCGTGTAGCTTTGGTCATAATGCTGACAATTCCAGTTGCAGCAAACATAAGGTTAAATTCGTTTGCGATTATATCAATTAAAAACATTGTCATATGAAATACTGAAGAAGTAATTGTTGTTCAGGATATCAACTGAAAAATACCCACAACATAAAAAAAATGCAACAAAAGCTTGTATACGGAATCCTGTACAGAAAAATACACTGATGCAACAGCCCCTCGTCAATTTGGAAACAGGCGACTTATTTTAATTTTTGATATTTTTCTTGAAAACGGCGATCCGTATCGAAATTTTGTACAAAACAAGATTCTCATATTTTTTACCTAGGATGAACCGTTAGATTTAAATTAGATTATCCGAATTGCAAAATAACGGAAAGTATTTATACCGAGACTTATACCTACACTGAGAAATATTTTTTCTTTCCCTATATACAGCTTTGTCACGGAAGAGTTATTTTTAAAGTCCCAAAATACTAATGACAACAACAAAC
The DNA here is from genome assembly GCA_963082715.1 of Harpalus rubripes. Lineage (NCBI taxonomy): Eukaryota > Metazoa > Arthropoda > Insecta > Coleoptera > Carabidae > Harpalus > Harpalus rubripes. Next base: position 7,213,470 of record OY720459.1, on the reverse strand, counting down.
CATATTTAATTGTTTAATCAAAATAACAGAACTATCACTAGACAGGCAAAGCAATCGTAAATTAAATATTCTATTTTTATAAGTATTTAATTGTATTTTGGGTTGCACACAAATGGACTTTGAAAGTAACTTTCCCGTGACTAATTCTGTATACGGTGTTAGACAAAAATAAAGCGAATCTGTAGAACCCAAAACAAAAAAATTCTCTGTATTTTAAATATCCAAAATATTTTCAAAAAAATTTCATTCAGATTAAGATTCTGTGATTATTCGCGAGTTATGGACACAAATCGCCCTTTTCTAATTTTTGTACCTATATAATCTAAACAAAATTGTAATAAATGAGAGGCGCAATTTACAATTTTCGCCTGGGGTGCTCAAAAGTCTCGAGCCGGCACTAATTGCAATAAATGAAATATGTTAATAAAAATAAAGAAAAATAAAAGAATCTCAGACAAACTGCAAAAAATTGATATTGTAGTGTATACAATTTTTAATTTCCTGCTTATTGTTTTGTACTATAATTTTTATTTCTTCAAATTTAAATATTTGTTTCATACCAAATTTATATTTTGTAATATGAAATATACTCGCACGTAGTGAAGTAAAAAACTGAAACTGGATACACCTCCCCCCCCCCGCATTTTTTAAAAAGCAATTGGACCACCCCTTAAAATAAATCCTGTGTGCGCCCCTGACACCACACAACTTCCTTGTACGCAAGACTAACATGAAATATAGACCCAATTATAAAATGTCATGTATTTGACGTAATTTGATATTAACATTAATTTTTTTATTTTTTTGTAATTTTGTCTTAATCCATAGCAAGCTTTATTACAAAAACCAAAAAATATATAATTTTTATATTTACATATCTCGCTTATACAAAGGGCTAATTTAATAATATTAGGTGTGCTAGACGCAGAATTTAATTCTCTCAAACTATTATTTGAAGCATTTATTATTTTATTCATGAAAAACTGTTAACAACTTCAGGTAGTATATCACTTCCGGTTAGCCTATTTTATCCAACATCTACTATATTATTCCCATTGCCATAAAAGTCTTATATACCAAATTTGAAAAGTTTTAGATTACATTTTAAAATAGTTTTTTTTTTATTAAAATCTATTATAGGCTTCAAGTAAAGTTCCACTTCTGGTAATTATGTAATGACCAAAAAGGGAGGTGCATAACTATATTATAGTAGTCCTGAATACAAAATTTCAAGTTTCTTCGGCTTACCGTTTTTGAGTTATGCGAAATATCTGAAAACCGACTTTTTCGCGATTACAATACTTCCTGTACTATGTAGGAGGAGTTTTTCAATCTCTGGTTAAAATTTAGCCATGATTAAATAAACAATATTTCATCGTTTTGTTGACAGCAATGATAAATCTATCATTTGACAGTTCACTTCGTTTCAATATTGATTAATTAATCATGGTTAAGATTTTAACCAGAGATCGAAACACTGGCCCTTAGTCTTAGTCTATTGTTCTGAATTTGAGATAAAAAAAACTTACTAGCTTTTTTACTTTTAACAATATCTGTAAGTTAGTTTAACGAGGGCAAGTCAATATGTTGATAATATGTCAGTTTGTCTTATTAAGGGCCGGTTTATCAATGCAAGGATAAATAATTTAACCGGCAGATAACTTTTTAACTGCCAGATAAAACATAGAAAGCGTTTATCAAACAAAAGTTAACGTAAACTGTCAGATAAAATCGGCCAAAATTTATCCGTCACTTCAACTGGCAGATAAATCTATTATCTGGCAGTTAAAATATAAGTAGAAAATTTTACCCTCAAAAATTAATAAATACAATAGACAATTAATTAATTCAAATATGGTAAGTATATTATATTGGTATTTTATATTAATTCCATTCAAATATTACAATTTTTATAACCTAAAATGTATAGTTGCAGAATTTTTTAAATCGATTCTATATCCCTTATGTAAAATGCTTTAACCCTTGTATTACCTATTATAGTTTTAACTACGGACATTATACAAGAAAGAGAGACCAGAAAGATATAGATTTCCAGAATTTCAAAAAAGGAAAACGTTGAGTTCAATGAAGAAGAAGATATAATCAACCAGTTGGATAGTTAGAAGTTTCTATTTCCCCATTCATAAGCCCTGGATAACGGTTAAACATATTGATAAAATGAATAAAGATGTTACATACAAAAATAAAAACTTATTATAATCATATAAATCATTACAATAGTGAATAAAATTGTTGTATAATGCAACGTTCAAGTCAAATGAAACATATCGATTACAACAATAATAATATTTGTTGGAAGCAATAAATTAATATACATTATAAAATGAAATAATCAGTAAGAATGATTGCAACATTGATTTATAATTATAAAATTTGGGCAAGTTACAACAATGAGGAATGTTGAATATACAGATATAAATTATTTGACGTTGCGCCTTCGTTCTTAAATTTTCCATTAGTGTTGATATCTTTTTGAATGCATATTGTGGTTCCTAGAATATATATTGTCATTTTATCTATATAAATATTTTTAATATATTTACCTATCAGTTAAAAAATATAACAATTCTGTATTTTGATGTACAATTCATACAATAATATCCAAAGTACCTCATTATTCTCAAATAATTAGCAGTAAAATCTATCCTATAAAGATCTGTCTGGTCTGTATTCTTGATCTGTCAAAATATTTTGAAATTTGACACATGAGTCCCAAGCCAATCATTAAAGGTTTTACAATTTCAGTGTTACCAATATATAATTAAATGTAAGTTTGTTAACTGGCAGATAACTTTGTATTGATAAACAATCGTGTAAAGTTATCTGACAGTTAACGTTAACTGTTAGATTGTTATCTGGTACTTTTATCCTTGCATTGATAAACCGGCCCTAACCTGAAAAAAAAACAAAAATGAATTTTAAGTCAATTATTTTTCTAATAACTGTCACTCGTTTATCACAGTCTGAAGTCACGAAAATTGAATATCGAGCTGTTATCAAATTCTTTACTCGAGAAGGCTTTTCTGCTCAATGTATCAAAGATCGGCTGGATGGAGTTTATGGGAAAAATTCACCGTCTTATACTGTGGCAAAAGTTTGGTCGATTTGGGCAGGAATCCTTGGAAGATGACGTCAGAACAGGAAGGACGGCGGACGTGGTGACGGACGACAATATTGCCCTTATTGAAAATCTAGTATTAGGCGACTGGCGCTTGAAGGTGAAAAAAATATCTCAAATGACGGGGCTTTCTGATACAAGTATTCAAGAATCACCCACGATCATTTAGGCATGAATAAAGTTAGTGCAAGGTGGGTCCCTAAACATCTCTCAGCAGTTCAGCGCCAACGTCGTTTTGAATGTGTTCAGAACTTTTTGAAGCTATCTTATGTAAACCCAACGGAGTTGTTAAAGACAATTGTCACAGGAGATGAAACTAAGGTTCTCTACTATGATCCTTTATCCAAAAGGGAGCCCGTGGAATGGAGTCGAAAAGGAGAAACACTGTCAAGAAAGTTCAGAGTCTGCCAGTCGACAAAAAGATTATGGCTACGATCTTTTGGGATTGTTAAGGCATTCTTCTTATAAACTTTAAAGAACATAACACGACAGTCAATGTGGCATATTATGCAGCACTTCTGCATAAATTGCAACAAAATATTCGGGAAATAAGACGTGGTAAACTAACCAGAGGCGTGCGTTTGATGCATGACAATGGAGCCGTGTACACTGCTGCAATTGCGCAAGCTGCGATTCGTAACTGCGGTTTTGAACAAATTGATTATCCTCCTTATAGTACAGATATGGCACCCAGTGATTACTATTTGTTTGGAAATTTGAAAAAGTGCCTTTGAGGGTGCCATTTCAGTGACGACGAAGCAGTGACGACTGCAGTTTGGGCACATTTTGAAGACAAACCAAAGAGATATTTTTTGTGATGTTTCTACTCCCAGTAAAGAAGAAAATAATACCGTATACCTCAGAAGAAAATGGTATTTTTCCCTCAGTGCTTTGTAATTGTACCACGTTATGTGACAGGTTTTGTTTCGGGCAGGGATGTAACTAGGATTATATTCCGGGTGGGCAAAAGGGGGGGGGGCAATGAAAATTCTGAGTGGGCCATACTTATATCATAAGAGCAGCATTACAATAAAACTAAATTACATATCAGCATAATACAGTGTGTCCAAAAAAATCCTAACTCGGAGTAGGCTATGAACAGAGAAACGTATGTGTGATCATTATTCATTTCAGAAATCAAGTTGTCAAAATTGATATTGAAATGTAATTTTAAAGAGAAAAGACAATAAAGAAGGAAACAGTATATTGACATTCGCCGTTTTCTAAATTGTTTTCATTTCTAAAATAAGATTCGAGAAGAAAAGCTTTGATTTCTTTAAATAACATTATTGGCAATATCTCATGTCAAATTGACATCTAATTAAATATTTTTAAATTGACATACGTTTCTTTGTTCATAGCCTACTCCGAGTTAGGAATTGTTTTGAACACACTGTATACGAATTATAGATAGCAGAATAGAAACGGTAAAACAAAATTACAAATACTTCTAACCAATAACTAAATTTTGAAAACAGAAATTACACTGAAAATTCGAATTGTTAATGCAATGACTACTAATTTAAAGTTCCCGAAAATATAATTTATAAATATGTTATAAAACTAGTAGGGCCATTAGTGTTTTAATTACAGTGTACATTAATTTTTATAAAATTTTATTGTGTTGAGAAGAAATGATATTCTGCGGCTAGCATATCAATTTGTGTAATGCTTAGCAAAAGAAAACATTTTCTATAATTAATGTTAAATGTGCGTTACAAAAATTATCATCTTCTTTACTTTTTGACATCTCCTCATTGAATTACGGTGCTCTATACTTATTTTATGTTTGCAAAGTCGATTTCCCGGAATCATTGTGTAAAGTACAGCGCCCATATAAATAAATACATATTTTGTTGAATAATTTGAAATATCAAACTAATCTTTATCGAAGTGTCATAATCGATTTCTAAATTTTGGTTTTAGATACGAGCAGTGCCGGATCAAGCCAGCGCGGGGCCCGTAGCAAATGTGAACAGGGGGCCCTTGAATTGCATTTCGTATTATAATTTAGGAAGAAAATAAAACAAAACATTTACAGAATTAATAACACAAAAGCACGTAAAATCTAAGACACTATAACACGACGTAAATAGTCCACTCTTAAAAGAAAATAAACTTACTCGTTTGTAATAGGGGATTACAGCTTAATCGAATTAAGAGAAATTAGTAAAAAATAGTGAAAGTAGATCCTTAATAATGAATAATAATAAAGAAATAAAATGATATAATTCAAATATTTCGGAAATAAGGGGTTTTTTGTTTTAGCAGCTCGTCACTCATATGAAATCCATAAATATTATTTTGATTGGCGACTCAAAGTCCACCTATAAATATATAACGAATACCGAGGTAGGGATGGAGTCTACTACCAATGGAAGTAGACAAATTCAAATAGCGGACATGTGGCTACCAGTCCAGTACTGCAATTTTCAAACAATTTTTATTTGAATATAAATTTCTTGCATTAAACTTAATAATTTTGATACACTTGCAATTATAAAGCATGCAAACTTGTACACTGTTACAATATTAATTTATTTTTTATAAATATAAATAGCATACATTTCAAGAACATTTTAGATCCACGAAGAAAACAGTTTTATATAAAAACTTATGTTCGTGACGTCACGTCTATATTTTCAAACTTCGGGGAACCATAACTCGCTTAGGGATTTTCACCAATAGTCTTAGTTTTACTTATACTTTGTGATGAAATTAACGAACGACTGAGTCGACGGGTTATACAAACAGCTCGAATCGAAAACAATATTAGGGGATTCCACCTGTAAGTAATGTGGTGTTGCCAACTTGTAGCATAATAATGTACCTATACTATTACAGTATGGCTTGCGCTCACTTTGAGAATAGCTACTAGGCGTGTGGCTTATAATTTTTTGATTTGTAGTTTTTTTGGGCACAGGCCCGGGGCCCCCCAAGACGCGGGGCCCGTAGCATTTGCTGTCTCCTGCTACATGGCTAATCCGGCACTGGATACGAGCCTCTCGTCATAATAGTTCATCCTTGCTTAGAGCAAAAATATTTTTTTTTTTATATAATTTTATTTTATTTCAATGTTGATAAATAATGTAATAAGGAATTATCAATTTACTATATTCTATATGAAATTTGTCGTAAAAGCTAATTAAACATTTTAATTTTTGTAAAATAATTGTAGTTTTGTGAATTCATCAGAAATATTTGGTATAATATTTATTATTAGTCCAGATATTTTTCTTATACACTTTCATATTACAAATATCTCTGGCGTGTCCAGTATGATATCATCCACTAAATAAATTAGCTACATATTAATCAACATTCATCTCAATTCTGTAAGAAAGTTGTTAAATAATAGCAACATTGTTGAAAATTCTAATAATTTCATTAGAAACAAATGTAACATGTCATGTTTTATTCAGTGTTTCGAATTATTTAGATTACTTGCTATAGTAATGTTGATAAGAAAGAATAATTTTGCTACAGAATTGGGGCGATTTCTTGAAAAATAGTTACTTTAATTCTTTTTCCACGGACAGACATTTTTGACAATAGGCTCACATACAGTCTAAAATGTTTATTCTGCAGTATGTACGTTTTACATCCACACAAATTTTATTATACGTTCTAAAATTATTATCTCTTTAATAAAATAAACTAAATATCTTTAAATTTTTTGGGTGGGCCAGCGGGTGGGCCAACACATCAATGAGGTGCGCCGAGGACCACCCAGGCCCCCTCCTAGTTACGTCCCTGGTTTCGGGCGATACCTATATCACGTAAAAACAAAAAACAACACCTTTTATCCTTACTATCTTATACTTAAACTTAATTAATATTGATAGTAGTAGTACTGGAAAATTCTTTAGTTGAATAAATGCTGATAACAATAGAATAAATTATTATAAACATCTACATAAATATTCGTACACATGCCTACTCTGTTATTGTGTAGATTTTCAATTATCTACGTACTATTATAATGGCAACTCTAAGAAAAGTTTTATCACATATTACATAATCCCAAACAATTTTAATCTTACAATTATCGCATTTATAGATGTGAATTGTTGACTAGAACTAGAAATTTGTAATAAGATTCTATATGAATGTTATTGGTGCTATTTTATAAGTACAAACGCAATTATATAATTATAGCTAATGTGTTAATACAAGCGAATCAATAAATACAATAAAGTTTTCGTGGACTAGCAAAATACAGTAATCATTTCCGATGTCTTGGTCAAATGAACAATATCAATATTATTTCTTTGTGGTGTAAATATATATGTAGGTATACGTTTTATTTACAAGCGGAAAATTTAGCACACAAGATGTGAACCGACTTCGCTAATTTCCTTGAGTGGATAATAGCTCTTTGTGTATTAAGAGCGCAAAATGGAACATTGTCGATTGAGAGGTTGTGTGCATTCTCTCGAAATCGTATCCATTTGTGCCCGAAACACACACGAGATTTTTTCTACAGTCGCCACAATGGTGTCCTACGCCATAACAAAAATTTGTTTCAAGTACATTAAACTAGTGCAGTGAAAAAGTGGTTGGTCATTGGGAGCGTTCACGCCAAACTTTTGCAGATGGCAGCATAACTGTTCACACAATTTATTTTATCTTAAATTTTAATTTATTTATAATTTAAGCATTTTATACTTTCGTTTTTGTAAATAAATGCCCTATTTTATTTTCACAGCAGTGCGGCATTTTGTTTGGTTATGTAATATACTGACAGAGCAGTTATATGTCAAATTGACTTGTGAAGGTGGTAAATGTGTAACTATAGTGCCATTAGTTCCTGACTAAATGTTTCTATTAAGAATGTAGACAAGTGATATTTCTCAATATTGTACAATTAGAAATTTGGACGGCGAGCGTTTTTTCTACTTTGTCGCGCATGAGTTAAATTAATATGTATACAGGGTTTTAATACTAAATCGTTACACCTGAAAATAGTAGTTAAAACTCATTAAAATAAACTACTTTTCTTAATTACAATTATTGATTTGGTGCCCCGGTTCGTATTTATTGGAGATCTTTTGTTTTTCATTATTTTAAGAACTATTGAAGAATTTTTTTTCAAAATTACCTTTCGGTCCTGTAAAACATATGCATTTACAATCATTTTTTATTTTTTCGAATGACAAAATGGTGATCGCTCAAAGTTTCAAAACAAGATTTTTTGATAACTACTACATCGATTTTTGAAAGTAAAATATTTTAAAAAATCCTTAAACCATCTGCTACAACATTTGTCCTCAACAGTTTTTCAATGTATCCAAAAAAAAGTCTTTATTCATTTACTTCAACTACAACGTAAGCTCGGCAACGTGTTTTTCCCATGTATTTAAATTTGAATAGAGACTTTTATGGATAGATTGAAAAAAAAAATGTTTAGGACAACTGCTGTAATAGAGAATTTAAAGATTTTATAAATGTTATTACTTTTGAAAATTGATGGAGTGGTTATCAAAAAATCTTGTTTTGAAATTTTTGATCGATCGCCATTTTGTTATTAGCAAAAATAAAAAATAATTGTAAATGCAAATATTTTACAGAGAGAGTAATTTGGAAAGAAAATTCTTTTTCAATAGACAAAAAAGAACTCCAATAACTACGAACCGGGATACCAAATCAAAAATTGGAACTAAGAAACGTTGTTTGTTTTAATGAGTTCTAACTACCATTTTCGGGCGTGATAAGTTAGTATGTATAAAAAATCCTTTATTAATGATTCCTATTAATGCACGACTTTCTATTAATTAATGATTTTAATTCTAATATAAGTACGTTACAAATATTTTTATTGATTGATGATTGATTAATAACCCCCATTAATTATTAATAAATAATAGGCTACTAATAACCGATTTTAGCACAAGAAACCATAACTAAACAATTAATGTCAAAATTTAAGTGTCAAGCGTTACTAATCTAAAAAAATATCAATAAAATGAAATTTTGTCCAATAGAATAGCCAAAAGACGAGACCAGACAAGACATGAGGTCGATCTTGTCTTGGTCTTGACTTAGTCTCGACTACATTGGTCTTGTCGAGAGACTTGCAGTCAGGCTCGTCTTGTCTCGAGTCTCGACAAGACTCTCGACTTTGCGTCTATCAACAAATTGTTTATAATAACCGTATGTAATAGTGCATGAATATCTGAGAAAAACCGTACAAGCGCGATTAAAAGATTCCAAAAAATATTTGAGATATTAATTTTAAAAGTATTCTATGATTATTGTCGATTTCTTTAAAAAAAATTTTTTTTTAAATGAACGCGCGTAGGTGTATATATGTATATATATATATATATATATATATATATATATATATATATATATACCGAGTGTTTTTTTATTCTTACATAGAGTATAATTTTATTATTATTAAGTACATAACTAGATACCGAATTATAATTAACAGCAATGCGTTTTATGATAGCGCAATGTAAACAATAAAATCTAGAGATTAAAAAATCTGATGTGGCCAGCACATTACCTTCCGTCATTTCTATGTATTTTGTAAAAATGTCATTCAGAAAGTTCCTTGAAAAAGATTATATTTCTTGTACATTACCTTAAGGCAGTTGTATGTATTTTATACCAAACAGAAACTTTCTAACAAAAGATCCTATATTTCCAGTAAAATCATAACATAAACATACTGTCAACTACACTTGACACTGACACCTTTCAATCAGAATTTTCTATTTTCTTAATGTAGCAGCTGTTTCCAGAGTTATAGCAAAGCTGACTAATATACATGATATTTAATGTCTTTATAATTTTTTAACTCTATGTCCATTTAATATGAAGCATAAAATGCATTCAAATTGTATAGAGAATAAATAATTCTTTAATATTTATAATAACATTAAATGTGAAAAAATGATATTTAACATCGTTTTTTCAAGAAAAACTGTTAAAATCTTCAAATGAGGGTACTTCCGGTTGACCAATTATAACCAAAATCTAATCAGCTCTTCACATGGCTGTAACGAAGAGGAATACGAAAGAATTATAATTTTTGGAATTGTAGTATTAGAGTTATCGCATTAGAAAATTTTGTCACACACAGACACACACACACACACACACACACACACACACACACACACACACACACACACACACACACACACACACACACACATATATATATATATATATATATACATACATACACACACACACACACACACACACACACACACACACACACACACACACACACACACACACACACACACACACACACACACACACACACATACAGACATCATCGTAAAAATAGTAAAATCGTATTGTAGGGACCCTAAAACGTGCTTATTCATCAAAAACTCACCACCGAATTTTTTGACCAAAGACAATACCTTCCTTACCTAAAGGTGACAGAAGGTAAAAATATAGAATAACAATGAAGTTGATATTACATTATTTGGGAATACATTATATTCATGATATTTTATGCGTGTGAGAAATATTCATTCATAAACTTATAGATCTGAGATATTCAACATATAAAGATTAGAGCAGAATGTATAAGTAGGGATAAATAAAATTCTTGGAAATATCCATTGATTTGTGCTCCATCCCTTTCCCTTCATTTTTATGGACACTATGGTCATACCCATCAAGACAGTTAACTCAAGGTTAAACATTTGAAATAAAGCATTGGTGAAAATTGAAAATATAAAACGAAACTAAAAGTGCCCAGTAATATACATACAGGGTGGTGGCGGTTAGGGGTGAACAACAAAATTGTTCAGAATTAAAAATTGCAGTCAAAAATGTATTTACATTTATTATTATGTTTTTGGTTTCTTCACAATTTTAAAAAGAAATTTCAAAATTTCTGTTATTTTGTAGCAATAGCCATGACTCATAACTCAAATGTCATTCAATTTCTGTCAAATTTTCGAAATTTTCTCTAATAAAAAGTTAATTTAATAATGAATGTTTATTCGAATAAGGAACGAGTTTTCGTTAAAAAAAAATTATTATGGTGGAAATAGTTTTAGAAGAATACGTGATTTGTTTTCCATAAGTACGAAAATACACCAATTCCTATTATAGCAACAATTTCTAAACTTGTTAAAAAATTTGAGAACACAGCTAGTGCAGCTATGAACGAAGGTAATGAAGGAAATAATAATAATGATAATAATAATAGAAGACGTCAACGAAGTGAATGAAGAAATGGTATTGGCTATGATAAATCAAAATTCTACGTAGTTGATACATTTGGAATTGGTTTATTATTAAATGGTATACCTAATAAAAAATGCGTATTAAAATTAAAAGTTGTTTGTTTTTATTTAATTTTTAAGTTAGATTAACGCATGATTGACGTTTATAAATAATTTTTGACAACAAGAAAAAAATAAATTCCATGGCTATTGCTACAAAATAACAGAAATTTTGAAATTTCTTTTTAAAATTGTGAAGAAACCAAAAACATAATAATAAATGTAAATACATTTTTGACTGCAATTTTTAATTCTGAACAATTTTGTACTCTATAGTTTTTGCCGTAAAACGAACAGGAGAGCAGGAAATTGCAAAAATCTAAAATCCCATGTTAAATCCCTATGTTCACTCCTAATCGCCACCATCCTGTATATAAATATGCGCAATTGGCTATATTATGGGGTTACATTTTTAAGAATCCCTATTTAAAAATTGCATAGAAGACGCAAAATAGAGAAAATAGTGTAAAGAACTCATTTCATAATTGTTGTTTATTTCCCTCTCACATTTATGACATTCTCAAAACGAATATTTGTGATACGAGCTATTGTTTCTTAACCGGCGATATATAATTCCTATTCCTTGTACCACAAAAACTTATATTTCTAATTGCGTAACTCAATTTCAAATTTAAATTTGCAAAAATAAACTAATAAACATTTACATTCATTAACCGCAACAACTTGAAAGGTTACAATAACCTTCCAAATTGCCATTTTTTGCACGGTTGTGAATTCCCCAGTCCCCACCTGCAATTCTGCGAATCTCATCCTTATTGAATGTAGAAAGAAAGTTAAATCAGCACAGCAGACGTCGTCTTATGTGATGAATTTTGATAATCCAACCTGCCTGTAAACATTGGGCAGCCCAAACCAGTTTGGCAATGGCGTCCAGTCATTTTGCAAGCCGTGAGACCAGTTGGAGGCCTAAATTCCTGGTGAGGTAAGGCTATTAGCCAAAAACATAGGCGGAGAAGAGGAAAATGATAATATCAAAATTTAGATTTGTGGAATTTTTTTATATATTGGAGAAATTACTATACTCGCCGTCAAATGAGTATGGACTGATACTCAACTTTTTCCCCATCCAGCACTCTGTTCCTTGCCCTGCGGTGTTGCCGCTTCTTCATAACTTAGCATTTAATAATAATAATAATAATAATAATAATAATAATAATAATAATAATAATAATAATAATAATAATAATAATAATAATTTTATTAGATTCTGTAGACACAATAATACAGTGTATAGAACAAGTCAGATAAATATAAAACAAATTACATGTTAAAAAATTCATTCAAATCATAGAAGCTGTGTCCAATTAGAAAAGTCTTCAATGATTTTTTAAAAAGTTTGAAATTATTTTTGTTTTTTAAGTTTTCAGGAAAGTTATTAAAAATTTCTAAACCCAATCTGTTTGGAGAGTTTTTAGTAATATCTAATCTAGATTTTGGGATATAAAAATTGCTCTTATGACGAGTATCATAATCGTGTAGACTTGAACTCATGGTAAATGATGTTTTATTCTTATAAATGAATAGACAAAGTTCGTAGATGTAAATTGAAGTTAAAGTCATGATATTTAATTCCTTAAAACTATCTTTACAAGAAGTTCTCGAGGTTATATTTGTAATGCAACGTACAATTCTTTTTTGCGCTACAAAAACTTTGTTACCTGGATTTGAGGCACCCCAGAAATAAATACCGTACCGTAATCTAGACTCAACGCTCGCCGAATAGAACATGACTAATTGTTTTCTGTTTAAATATTCTTTAAGGTGACGGATTTGGTAGCATATGATATTTAATTTGGTCACAAGCTCTTTGCACTGGGGGCCCCAGTTCAAATTACTAGTGAACAGTAAACCCAAAAGGCGTACAACATTACCCATATGAATTGGCAACAGTGTAGCAATGAATATAAATAAATGAAAACGAAATAAAAATTGCTATATATTTTGTATTTTTATACCTATAATAATGTAATTAAAGTTTTTAGCGTAAAATGATCATCATGTTGTGACGTCAGCGTCATTACAGTCGTTCAGTTACTCTGTGAAAATGTCACTATACAGTGGACCATGCATATTTTGCTCATAAATTCGCGATTGGCTTTACACATACTCTAATATATACATATTTAATATATACGAGTAATTTTTTATTAAGATCAAAAGAAAATTTACTTATTAAATAAGTAAATTTATATTACAATTTATGTTTTAATTATTGTAATCTCAATACTTGTCATTGTTGTAATCATTTAGTAAATAGGAATGTAAATGTTGGATTACTTTTTATTTGTGATTTATTTATGGTTAATGCGTGTAACGGTAACAGTATATCATTACTCGTATAAATCACTTTTACCTCATTTATATAGCAAAAAATTTACGACAAAATTTTATGGCCGATATATCGGTATCGGCCACAAAAAATCATATCGGTCGATCCCTAATAATAACCTTCAATATTATATTAAAGAAAGTCTTAAAGTAACATTAATTGAAGCGAATGATTAACCTAATTATGAAACGAACAAAAATTATTAATTTTACTTGATTTTAATTTATGTATAATATGTACTTTGGAAATTTTTCATAAATTATTTTGATCACAGTTTGTAATGGATACGTATTTTTATTCTTGCAACATTTATTGTATATTATATTACCATTATTAGTGGTAACGTATGTCGGTTCTCTCTACTTATGACGGAGTGACGCTAACGTCACAACTTTCGCGCCAAAACTTTAATCATTATTTTAGGCGTTATTAAGCATAATTTCAAGAAAACAAAAAATACTGAATTTCTATTTTTAAATTCTTTGTAACATATAAAAAATTCAAAAAAAAGTTGGACGGGCCCATTTCCAGTTCACACTTATTTGACGGCAAGTATAGCAGATGTATTTTGTTATAGGGTAGTTCAGTAATTACGTCATATGCGGCGCGCTTCATTTAAACTACTGTCCTACCGGCAAACACATCTTTCAAAGTGAACCTTATTGCCACAGTAAATAAGAACTATAATTTTAAGCAGTTCATTTCGTCGCCAATATCTTACTTAATTAAGAAAAGTTAGCTATTTAAGCTATCATTCAGTTAAGTTTGAATATTACCCTTTCAATTAACAAAACATATTACCCTAATTTATAACAACAATTATTCTATTTAAGTTTTAAAAAACTTTGCATGGAATTACATGTTCGTTCAATCTCGAAGATGTGTGAAACATCGCGTGAAGCGGGCGGAAGTGTCCGTTTGAAAGACAGCGAACCATTTTTAGGTTACAGAACCCTAAGAACACGACATATTATTAATATATTAATGTGGATAGACAGAGTTATTTGCGTACCTTAAACTTAAAAAGAAGAAATCTAAAGTTCTGAAAAGAACTGATTTGAAAATCCTCAAAAACGTTAACAAACAAAATCTCAGTCGGTATGTCAGTAAACTCTCGGATATGCTTGAAACTGCGCAAATCTGTTACTCTGTAGTTCAGAATGTGCAGAGTTGATTTCAATTTGAAATAAAACCTTTGTTATTTATTAATGTGTATATATTGTATTACGAAGTAATAGAAAAATGTTTACAATTTGATGTTATTAATATCTCAAAGATAATTTCTTCATAATAACAATAATATCAGCATCAAATTACAAGCCTTTAAATTCTGATACTTATGTGTTCTGTCAATAGAGTCTACTTTGAAAGTATCGTTTTTGCTTAGGACAATGCTTCATATTTCGCACTATACTCTGATGTCACACTATTCTACCCCATTGGCGAAAAGTATATTTGTAATTGGTTGAGATCCCATACTGGGGTCACGCTAGAAATATTGAGAATAAAGCAGGGTCGGACTTAGAGACCCAGGGCCCCTAGGCACTTGACATTTGGGCCCCACCATCTCGAAGCTATTTTGGAAATTTAGCGAATTGAATGCACTAGTACAAAACATATAATTTTTAATCGACTTTAATGACTTTAATAAACATCAGAATAATACAGTCTATGTTACTATAGTTGCGTTATTCATACGACGAACTTTCTTCTGTGCAAAAGAACGAATGACGTCATCATAGTCAATTGACAGCATTATTTCTGACTCTATGTACATTACAGAGAGTGTTCTCGCTTATGTTAGGTCTTAAGTACTTCGTTACTCTCTTTAGCGCGGAAAACGACCGTTCTGCTGAGCAGTTTGACACTGGTGTATGTATACAACAGCATTCGGAGCGCAATTCCTACGCTTGGATAAATGTCCAAAAAGCCATTTTCCGATAAATATTTGTATAGCCCAGTGACGATAACTCCATAACTTCATCATTCGACGACAAATGAGCTTGCAGGTGCAGACACTCGTTTTCCAAGTCCTATCCAATTCGCCGCATAAAAGTTATAAGGTTTCTGGTCCCTTCACGGATGTCCTTAAATTCTAAACGATGTAGTTTCATAAGAAAGTCAATCTTTTTACTTAACTCCTCATAAGCAGATCCGCGTCTCCGTAGTTCTGTAATTAGTCTATCTATAATGACGTTAAAAATGGTAACTCTAAATCTGTCCCTGCCGGAGAGTTCCGCCTCGTTTCCTTTTACTTCGTCAAACTGGACTTTACGCTTACGTTTCCTCTGCATGTCATATGCATAGCTATTTTCACCGGATTTTTCAATAACTTTCGACTCATAATGATCAAAGGTCCTGGGTCCCCTTAAGTGTTCTATCGGTATGTTACTAAAGACTTATACAGTTCAACGATCGTACCCAGGTCGATGTTAACAGATTGCAGAGATTTGCCTACTTTGTTGAACCTTCCACCCGGGCCCCTAGGCTGGCTGGGCCCCTAGGCCGGGGCCTTGTAGGCCTAGGTATAAATCCGGCACTGAACCATGTGTCTTTATTCAATAAAGACACATGGTTCATATTTTTTAGAATTTGATTTTAATTATGTTCAAAGTTTGTAGTTCCCTACTTTACCATTTTTTCATTCCATTTCTTAAAAGCTTACAACCCATCTTCTTTTGGAATGCTTTCAAACTAATTTTTCCGAGACAAAAAAACTTCCAAAGCAGTCAAACTAATTACTGGAGGAATTTTGGCTGACTTAAAAACTAGGAAAGCTGTTAAATTAGGTAAAATAATTCGAAAATGCTCTCTAGTTAATTCCATGTATTCAAACACAACTATACTTTAAATAATTCATTAACTAACCAACCTTCCAAAGTTCTAACTAACTTAACTTTTTCAATATTTCAAATGACAGATAAATATCAGAATAAATTAAAACGATAAACAGAAAACGTATTTTTTTGCTATTTAAAAATTTATGATTCTTAAAATATATCTGTAAAAACACTTTAGATTTGTGATTTGTGACGTCACACTTTTCAAATGTATGTTACGAATTTACATTATGTATTTGTTTTATATCTGCTTACCGTTCTTTTCTTGTTTCATTCGAAATGTTTGGAGTTTTATAGTTCAAGTATACTTACATACAGGGTCGGATTGGCCAGTCGGGATAATCGGGAATTTCCCGAGAGGCCGCGGCTTTTTGAGGCCGCCGCTCGGTGATTACAAACTTAAATTTGAGTACGTAGCATCATCTAATTAACTTCACCGCGTAACCATTCTTATTTAGATCGTTTTTAATATTTTATAATTCTTGACAAAATTTGTTTCGGTGTTGCAATTCCAGCCCGAGCTCGAATATATGAGGTTTTGATAATTTCCTACTTTGTAGATTTTTAATGATTGATATAGTTAAGGTATTGTCCGGTGTATCATCAATATATCTAAGCCAAAGTTTAGGTCTTATATTGGCTGTATCTAGTACTAATTTTTCAAAAAATTCCATGTTTAAATTGGCTATATCTTTTTCTTGGAAATATGAGTTCTGTAGGCAGCACTGCAAAAGTTCCATAATACCATCAAGAGGCAAATCGGTTCTATCTTTTAAATTGATATCTTTTTCAAGCCTTGATGATTTCTAAAAATTTCTCGTATATAAACTTACATCAAAGCTGACAAAAAGATTTTGTGGTTGTACTTGTATTTAGCTCAAAAGTTCTACAAAATGTTTTAAATTCTTCACATATGATGTTCATTTCCTTGAAGTGGCTGAATGATTGGTAATAGAAATTGTGATAGTTTGTAATTAGGAGAATTTATGAAACTTCTGACGGGTTTCTGATATGCTGAAATCTTTCTTATGGATTTTTGGAAGTCCCCCGTACAAATGTGGAAGCTTGCTAAAATATGGAGTGAGATCTGTTCTTGTTCTAAATGGAATATAATTCTTTATATTTCTTAAGAGCACGGTACACTTTGTTTTCTATAGACGCAGTAGAATGTTTTCCAAATTTCTTATAATTCAAAAGCTCTTCTATTTTCTGATCATATAAATTGGTATCCAATATTACTGTAACACTTCCATTATCTGCGGGTAGAATCTTGGTTGTGTTATCTTTCAATGCTTTATTTTCTTCGTTTTCAAAATTAGGTTTGATCAGATAATTTTTTGCTTAAGAATTTTCCTCACTCTCCATTTATTAATAATTTAATATTGTCTACAACTTTTAAACGAAACTAAATGTTATTTTCTTAACTACAGAATGTTCTATATTTTAAATACTGTTTTTAGGAGCGTTTTTGTATATTCATCATCTTTTATAAATGTTCAATTTCTATGTAGGCAAAAAACTCGTATTATCCAACACCAAAACTAAATTATTACTTGGTGGCAATATAATTATAAATTTAAAAAAACGAGATGAGGCTGATCATGCTAGAATTTTTCCTGGCCGCTGAATCTTCCCAATCCGGCCCTGCTTACATATGTAACAATTTTCCCAAACTTTTAATTAATTATTAGTAATTTTATGTGGGTTATTTTACATATTTTGCCAATGATTTTAAAAAATTAAAAATATTGGTGAACGACCAATTAACGATAATTTTTTCCATCTTCTTATTCCGAAACAGAACTGATTTCCAAATATTTTGCAAATTCTCTCACAGCTGATTGATTTGGTTTTGATGATTTGTCTTTTTATTTCATCCAGCAGAAGATCGCCAGGTTTCAAAGATAGCAAAAGTAAACAGTGGGAAAAATTAGATAAAATGTTCAGTTTTATTGTGTTTGGTAACTTTCATTCGTTATATGTATGCCTAAGGGAAAAAAATCTGATGTGGCCAACACAATACCTCCCGCTATTTAAAGCCCGTCACAAAAAAGATTAAGTTAATCCTGGATTAACGAATTTTACTCTAATTTTGACAGTTTATTTCTTAAAGTATAGTCTAATCTAATCCAAGTAGCTACCATTTTTTTAAACCCCTCAACGGGATTAAATCCCAGTTACAGAGTGGGTTCACATTCACACACATCCACGCCTTAGTGGGAATCGAATTCAGAGCCCCGAGGGCCCTCATGCCATGAGGCGTTGCTCTAACCATTGAGCTTAAACATTTTTTGAATCGTTAATTTTTATTAATCTAAATACATACCTACATATTTACTTATGCTGGAAACTGTATTGAATTTCTTTTCTATTGTTCTATTTACTGTTTTCTTTTTAAAACGTTTCTAATGTTATTTTGAAATGATTAGTTCTTTGATAGTGATATTTATCTGTCATTTACATACATTTGAATAACTGCGTTTTGTTTGTTTAAAGCGTAGGCTGTGGGATTTATATTATAAATAATTTTATAAATTATCCATAAAATATACAGAAAAAGTATTAATGCAAATCTAAAGAAAATTAATAATCTTTAATTTTTAATATAACATTAGTCTTGAAAAATTAACATTTAAGGTATTTTTCGAAGAATAGTTATTTATGATATAAGTGTTAAAAGTGACATTTTGTTTTGTGAGAAGGAAGTTTGGAACACGACGCGAAGCGGAGTGATCCAAAACTTCGAACAAAATAAAATCACTTTTAACACGTATATCATACACTATTTTTTCTACAAACACATTTATTTCACTTAAATTTGTATTTGTAAAAAAAATGACATATGTCAAACATGTCGATTTGTTGTTCCATTCTTCATTACCAAGGTAATTTACTTTTAACACTAGAATTAAAATATCGCATTTTTAATTGAAGTATGCCGTGTTAAAAATTCAATTTTTAATAGTGTTTGTAGAAAAAAACTATTTTGAGCTTCTAGTAAAGTGCCATTTCTGGTTATCCGATTTTCGCCAAAATCTAATGAGATCTTTCCGTTACAAAAAATGTTCGAAATACAAGGTTTCAGAATTTTCTGAATGATAGTATTTGAGTTAGAGTGGAGGATCCACACACACATACACAAACATTATCGTTAAAATGTTAAAATTGGACCTTAAAACGTGGTCATTTAGCAAAATCTCGATATGCGATTTTTAGCACGATCCCTGTACCTCCCTTACCAAGGGTAGCGGGAGGTAAAAATGAGTAGATTGGTTTTTCAAATATGGAGGTGTGCCTATATTTTTGGCAGGTAGGTACGGCTATGTATTAGGTTTTATATTTCTATTTATATATTCGACCTGGGATTCCCAATTTTTTCCGAATCATTCAAATAAATTAAAAAATAAAAACCACATGTCAACATAAACAAATTATACAACTTTCCAAACATTTGTATAATATATTGCAAAAACATTTTACATTTTCCTTATTATTTTCCTTATATACTTTATACCTTAAATTTTTGTCTTTATCTTCTGAAAGCAGGAAAAATAATATCAGAAATAAATCACAACAGATTATGTAATAATTATTAAATGATAACATTTAATTGCTTATTAATTCTCTTTATAGTAAAACACGATATTTTTACAGAGGTGTTCATTTCCCATAACTTCGTATTCAAAACGCCATAACCTAATTTACCCTTACCTAGTCTAATCTAAACTAACCTTAACTAATCTAATCTAATTTAACCTGGACACAATATTAATATTTACAGATCACTATTTCACAAAATACTGATAATTAGATAAGGAAAAAAATTCTGATCAGATAAATATAAACTTTTTTTCTTCAAGCGTATTATAATATTCATATTATGCTACTGTATACACACTATAGAAGATATTCATTGTCTTACTAGTACAAAAATGTTGTTATTGTTGTACTAGTAAAAAAATGTTAGTGTTAGAGTTCACCGCTGGCGGCGGCAGTCGTCACAGCAACACAGGTTATATTGAAAATTGTTATTTGACAGTTGTATCGTTTTTGTTTTGTAGTGTACACAGCCAACTTTGACTGAAATTGCAAACAATACAATTAAAAAATTCCAAAAAAAATGTCAAAAAAATCTTTGAAACACTTGCAGAAAAAATAGTATATGTCATTTGGAGTAGAACGCCCTTTTTGTGTTTTACCCAGCTTGCCTAGCCTCGGCTAGCGCCTCGGCCGCAATAGCTGGGTTCAACACAAAAAGACCGCTTTCTACTCCTAATAACATAATATACTATTTTGTTGAAGTGACAAAAGATGAAGTTAAAATGTCACATCTAAAATTTATGTTAAAAATCACGGCCTACTAGTTCATTAATTTTAGCATAGAGAATAAATATTGCAAATTGCGTTACTGTTTGTGAATTGAAGACAAGGTTAGAGAAATTGTGAAAACGTTATCCTTGGTTTTAACAAGACACTTATCGTGTAATGTAATATTTTATACAGCAGATAAAAGTAATGTAAGATACCGTCAGCAGGAATTGAGATATCGTATCATAACCTCAGAATACAGAATTAATTAAAATAGATAGGATATAAACAAAAACAGGTAATCCCTAATTACTAGAAGAGAATGAGGAAATGTTTTCTTCATTGAAATGTTATTTGATTTTTGAGTACTTAAGATGAATACTATTTTGTTATATAATACATTGAAAACAAAATCAAGTGCCTACATACATTTTTCAAATAATTATTAATCATTGGTTGAGGTTATTTTCACGTGCAATGGTAGGGGAGACCGGTGTCAATTGTAACAGGTGTCAAATGTAACAAGGGTAGGTAAACAGGGCCATCTTTTCGAAGTAGATTAAAACGCGCTTGCAGAGTGAAGCATAAAGAGTCATAGCTCTTTGGTATTTAGTGTAAGTACATACGCGTAAATACGGCGTCTGTTTCTGACGAATGTCTATAAATCGACAAAAAAGTAAATACAGGTAGTGACACACATTGTTTCTAAAACACTTTAAGTCCTCTGTTCGGAAATATTTCAAGTTAAGGATCAGTTTGTGAGTTATATCTGCTTTTATTTTTCATTAAAAAACATTTCGAATTATTATCTAATAAATACAAAAAAGCAGGTGCAGTTGTAACACATGACACGGTGTCGATTGTAACGTGTTTAATAATTAAGTACAGTATTGATCATGATAAAAATTATAAGAAAAAACCACTGCTATCGAAAACATAAAATAAGAAGAGCAAAAAAACGAAAACACTTCCGAAAGTAACAGTCGCAGATTACTCTTCAGATGGCTCCGATGAGGAAACTCTCTGATATGTATTGGCCCATATTTTTTGAGCACAGGAGATTGGATGCAGTGGCGAAAATGTAAAATCTGGACACCGGGCAATTTAAATTGTACGAAGAAAGACCTATTTTATGTTTACCTAAACTGCAATTTCGTTAGCGACTAAAGGCATTGGTCAAAATGGTCCATATCACCAACAGAATATATATTTTGTTTGCTTTTAGTTGAGTCATCTGAATTTTGTATTATCTGAGGTAATAAATAAATGTTTATTTTTTCAATAATTTCTTCTTTTATCTATTATTTTATCTTATTACATCATTGTTAAAAATTTTTACAATTGACACTGGCCCTGTTACTATTGACACCAGTTAGGTGTCAATTGTAACATTTGTAATGCCTGACTAAAAATCCTTATACTTTTAGATTTGTCACATTTTCAAAAGTTTAAAATTCAAAATATTATTCACTAAGGTGGGTAGGTTCTCATTTCTCATATAGGTAATTTCAAAATTTCTAAATGTAACGGTAACTCGTGAAAAATAAAAATTTAAATACTGGTCTCCCCTACTAAAATTGGTTATTGTCACATTCAATAACCGAAGAAGAAAGAAATTTGAAAACGTATATAAAAATATAAATTTTATTTATAAAAAGATATTTGTTTTTCAATAAATTAAGAAAGAAGTTTTCCTTTGACGTCATTATTTTGAACTGGAGAAAGTAATGCATATATAAGAATGTAACCTGTAGATGGCGAGCGAGTGTGAGTTTTAATTTGATTTTGACATTAGTTCATTTTTCTGTCACTTTCTCTCTTTTTTATTATTTACAATTTGCGTGGTTTCTGTTACTTTTATGACGTATTTCGATTTGTCAAGCAGGATTTTAACTTAGCTCATACACACGCACATCCACACGCACATACGGACATCATCGTTAAAATGTGATAATCGGATTCTAGGGACCTTAAAACGTGCTTATTCACTCAAATCTGGGTATGCGATTTTTAGCATGAATACAATACCTCTCTTAGCGAGAGGTAAAAATTATTAAATGAAAGTCTATGCAATATTTTTCATAGTAAAAAGAAATAATAGTCGAGAAATGGGTAAATATGAAGATTAGACATTCTCGCTGCGTTTTATAAAATGTATAGATGTTTTATGAAACGATGGATTTTAAAATTTGGCTACGACATATATATATATATATATATATATATATATATATATATATATATATATATATATATATATATATATATATATATATATATATAATACGAGTATCGATTTATTTATAAAAATATTTAATTTTCGGCCGTTTTGCAGCCACTGACAACCAGAATGACATTTGATTTGAAAGTATATCACTATCTTTCCATTATTCAAGATAAGTAATTTATAATTGGCTAAAGATAAGACAATGGAGAGATTTTTGTTCTGATTTACTTAGAATTATTTGTTTGTCATTAGCGCTTTTATTATTCTACCTGTGATAAAGTGTATGACTTCCTAGAGAGACAGTGAGATTTCTAAAAAATTTATGTCAAAGAGCGATGATGTAAGATTAGTAAATAATGGTAAACAAATTTTTTATTCAGTTCACGAAAAAAAATCTGTTTTTTCAACGGGAAATTTTTATGTTATTAAAAAGTTATATATATAAAATGATAATTGACGATATTTATATAATTTATCCTTGTAGTTTTGAGAATAAATATTTCTAATATTTATTAATATTAATTAACAAATTTTATGTAGGACTTAACAAGAATATTTGTTCAAATATTGGTTATACGCCTGAGTGTCTGGTCGCGAATCTGAGGAACCGGGTTCGATCCCGACCGACGCTAAATATTTAGAATTTTAAATCGCACAAAATTGACCCCTGTGGTGCACTCTCCACGCCAGCAATGAGTGCCCGTGAGGTGACGCCTGGTAAACGCCCGCACGGTACAAATATGTCATCATCATTACCGATATCTGCGTACAAAGCAGACTAGCACACCCAGCAATGGGTAATTTGCCGTGATGATATATTTATTTTATTTATTTAACATATAAATAACTACTTTATCTATTGAAATTTCGTTTATAAAACAACACTTTTCTTTATTACTACCCCGGGGGTAGAAATCGGTATCTCTGACGTCAGAATCATGTCAGAAGTAAAACGTTTTGCTGCTAGGAAAAAATATGTCAAAAACGAGTTTATATTATTTTCACAGTCCGCTCTGCGTCGTGACCCAAACTTCCTTCGCACAAAATAAAATGACAATTATAACATTCGTTCTTTAATATACTATTATCACATTAAGTGTGTTTAAAAGTTTTTTTTTCTATATATTTCTTAAAAGTCATCAGCTCCTCGTACGTCACATCCGGTAAAATTCAAAATTTCAAGTAGATAATATTTAAAAACTCATATCTCGCTAAAATTAAATAGATTTTTAAGACATATATATATATATATATATATATATATATATATATATATATATATATATATATATATATATATATATATATATATATTTGGGTTACAATTTTGATGAAAATTTAAATGGTAAATTTCATATAAACAATCTTGTCTCAAAACTAAGTTCGATTAGTTATCAATTTTGGCATTTGAGTAATATTTTTCCCAAACAACAGTAATTCGTTCTATATCATGCTCATGTAGAATCAAGACTAAGATATGGTATTTGTTTATGGGGGATGTCGTCTTCCGCAAGTAATGTGTCGTACAGAAGCGCATAATACGAACAATCGCAGGTATTCCATATAGGACCTCCTGTAGTAATTTGTTTTCACAATATAAAATTTTAACCCTTATATCTCTATATATATTTGAAATCTGCACATTTATTTTTAATAATAAAAGTAATTTTCAAAAAAATTCAGATATACATTCATGCAACACCAGACAAAAACAAATGTTCTATATACCAAAAAATAAACATATAACTTTAGATAAAATTTCAGTGCAAGGTCTAACTATTTTCAATAAGCTTCCCGAAAATATTAGAACAGAGAATAATAAAAATATATTCAAAAAATTATTAAAAACATTTTTGTTACAAAAATCATTTTATACAATGGATGAATTTATGCCACGGTAATTTTTCTTTCGGTTTCGGATCACTACTAAAGTCTTTGCTGGCTTTTGTAATTTTTATTTAATTATTTTGTAATTATTATTTTTTTACCTTTGTATCTACTTTTTGACGTATTCTATATATGCTATGTACACTTGTCGATAGAATAAAAACTATTATTATTATTATTATTATTATATATACAGGGTGTTAATTAAAAAGCGGGCCATAGGCGTTTAACATGGGAAATCAGTTTTTCCTTGCGCAAAACTTCCCATTTAATTTTAAACAAAAATTTTTCAAATAAATGTTGTAGAGAATTAAATTCTACACCAGCATCACTCAACAGATTTTATTTTGCATGTTTAGTAACCTGTAAAATC
The DNA here is from genome assembly GCA_963082715.1 of Harpalus rubripes. NCBI lineage: Eukaryota > Metazoa > Arthropoda > Insecta > Coleoptera > Carabidae > Harpalus > Harpalus rubripes. The sequence goes on along the minus strand of OY720459.1, from coordinate 7,188,082 downwards.
CAATTTGAAATTTTGTAAATATTACTTATTTGTAGTGATAACCATGAAATTTAAACAAAATTACAAAAAAATGCATACCATTTGAATTGTCAGAATTTCGATTTTGCAGGTTACAAAATAAAAATAAATACAATCTAAGCAATAATTTAGATGTAGACTATAAAAATCGAATTTCTGACAGTTCAAACGTTATGCATTTCTTTGTAATTTTGTTCAAATTCCATGGCTATCACTACAAATGAGCAATATTTATAGAATTTCATTTCGGATTTTACAGGTTACCATACATGCAAAATAAAATCTGTTTAGTGATGCTGGTGTATAATTTAATTATCTACAACTTTTATTTGAAACACTTTTGTCTAAAATTAATTGGGAACTTTTGCGCAAGGAAAAACTGATTTCCCATGTTAAACGCCTATGGCCCGCTTTTTAATTAACATCCTGTGTATATATATATATATATATATATATATATATATATATATATATATATATATATATATATATATATATATATATATACTATTATTCACGAAAGATGACTATTCAAGGTGATTTATTCGAAGAAAGAATACACATCACTTTATAGCAGTAGCTTAGCAACATTTTGTATTAGAAAGAGAAAGATTATTTGACCTATGTCTATTTAATTTATGTGGTGTGACAGATATACGTAAATAGTGGCATTACTTTCTAACACACTATAAATAATAATGACATATGTCGTAGAATTACAGATACCTAATTATCTATTACACTGCCATCTGTGCTAATAATTACCCAGTGGCGTTGACGTTTAAATCAAATTATAATTCCTTGGTTTATAAGTTAAGTCAATGTTTTTGTATTTTGCAAAAACATAAGTGAAGAACATAAATCTTTCAGAAAGGCATTATTTAGAAAAAACATAATTTTCAAATGAATTACTCTTAGTTATTCAGTTAAAATGTGTCCATAAATATTTCATGCTGCGCACCTATGCATATGAAATGCAATGAAGTTATCTGCAAGTAATATTATATCAGACGGCTTACAAATGACCTTGAATAGTCATCTTTCGTGAATAATAGTTTATATATATATATATATATATATATATATATATATATATATATATATATATATAGGGTGGTCATTTTAAATGGGGCAGCATTGCTATCTCGAGAACTATAAGAGCTGCAAAGATGGTTAAATGGGCAAACAACTTCTATTTCACAAGACAAATTTAAATTTAAAAAAAAATATTTTTTTTCTCGAAATACGGGACCTAACTTCTTTTATTTTAAATGAGAATATATATTTTTTATTTGCTCATTCGTTGGATAATTTAATTATGAATTCAGTGATATAATATTTTTATTCCCTTACATAATGATTATTTTGAGAAAAATGCATGTAAAGTTGCATATTAATTTGATTAAAATATGGCTATAATAAGAGTGTCATGAATGGAAAAAACGAATACGTGTTAATTTTTTTAACAAAGACTTATAGTGCCCTCACTGAAAGAAGTGAATGTTTTGTTCTTGTAAGTGATTATAAATCTCAACATAATAGTACATTAAAACACAAGTATCATAAGGCAATCTGTTAACGTACGAGTCCAAGTTTGGAAAACGAGCCGCCAGGCGAGTTTTACAAAGGACGAGTGCGTCAACAGGCCTTATGATACATGTTTTTTATACTATTTTTTCTATTGAGGTAATTTTACAATTAGATTTTTTAAAAAAAGGACTTGTCAAAAGTATGAGTTGGTGTGTTTTTTATCAGTTATGTTGGTAGCGCTTCCCGCTAAAAATTGAAATTTCACATTTTGACAGTTTGTGTATCTTGTGATTTTGTCTGATTGTTTACATTAAAACATTGTATCAAGCATTATACAATTATGAAATAGGAAAACCAATACATACAATGAACTCCAAGGTTTATTAATGAACCATCCTGATATCAGATATCGGTGGTTCGTGTTGGTTACTATCATAAATAAAACTTGAATATGGGATTGAAGGACGTTATGTGGACCATCGAGCCTTTTTATTGAGAAAACAACATATAAATAAAACTCTTTAAATAATGAAATACTTTAATGAACAATTTATTATTTATTAATTACTTTCCACTATTTTGTCAACACTCACTGCTCAGTTGCACAGATAACGGCAACAGCTGTTCTTACACTTTTTAATACAAAACATATATGGCATATATTCGATAGTTCGCCACAACGTGGAACTGGAAATCATGGATTTAAACGTCAACTTTTCATATTTGTTTGCTAGTAGCCGCCACAAATTGAGTAGACAGTGTCAACATTTTCAAGTAACGTGCATCATAAATTTCATAACCTGCATAGAATAACAATACATTCAATTCAAAATTGCATTACCGTAAATGTAAATTGTAATAAATAAAACCTACCGTTTTAATTATTTTGACAAAGTAAACCTGAGCGCATTGTTTCTTGTTTCATAATTTTTTAGTTGAAATTTTAACTTCACCGTTTCTTATTCTTTCTTAACTAACACAGCTATAGCTATAAATTTCTTTTCTTTCTAGTCCTATCACCTAGAGAAGGATAAAAATCCTCAATTAGAAATAATATTTTAAGACAAACAATTTACCATTTTGAGATTATCTGTCAGTTATGAAAGCATGACTACCACCTCTAGAATACAAAAGGCGCCAAAAAAGTACGTTTATAGATTTTCTAAACGTTGTGTTTTCAGTGAAAAACAGTGCTTTTATAGAAACATAAGAACACCGAAATAGAAAAACAAAATATTCACATATTTCTTTCATGGCATTCTAATTCTGTCAAAAAAATTACCTATTCGATTTTTCCATTCATGACACTCTTATTATAGCCATATTTTAATCAAATTAATATGAAACTTTACATGCATTTTTCTCAAACAAATCGTTATGTAAGGGAATAAAAATATTATATCACTGAATTTAGAATCAAATTCTCTAATGAATGAGCAAATAAAAATATATGATTCCATTTAAAATTAAAATGCGAGGTCCCGTTTTTTGAGAACCACTGACAAAAAAAAAAAATTTTTCTTTTCTTTAAATTTGTCTTGTGAAATAGAAATTGTTTGCCCATTTTACCGTCTTTGTAATTCTTATAGTTCTCGAGATAGCAATGGTGGCCCATTTAAAATGAACACCCAGTATATTTTTTCCAATAAAGTAATAAATTTATTATCAATAGGAAAGAAAATATAAAAAATTACTATACCTAAATGCAACATTACATAAATATTTATATTATATAAATTTTGTATACAATTTAGGAAAATAAACAATTTAAAATTTATAAACATGGCAAACAAATATTAAGTTCATGTACAAACAATTTTAATATACCATTGTAGTCAAATTGTTTAGTGCGGTTTATTATTATTGATTATGAGTACCTATGAGTCAAAAGCAGACAAAGGAAAATGTTTGTTTTCGTAAGGTCATGTCATTAAAAATATCATATATTTCTTTCAAATTGTTATAATTAAAAATAAGAACAATTAAACTATATCATTGGCAATATTCTAATTTAATTTAATTAATTAATTATTTGAAGTACATTCATAGTTCGAATTTTGAAATTATGGTCCGATTTAATTGACAATCTGCGTCTGTAGATAAAAAAATTTCTAAATTAGTAAGAAATTATCAGTTTAGTAAAAAGATCTAATTTTAAAACACTTCATACACAATGACTTTGAAATCTGTAACTGTTTTAAATAATTGCCTTATTTTATTACGATATTGTAAAATTGAGCAAGGCCTTGGTGATCCAGAATGTTTATTTATATAATTAAAAAAAATCTGATGTGGCCAGCACATTACCTTCCGTCAGTTCTATGTATTTTGTACAAATTTCATACGGAAAGTTCCTTGATAAATTAAATATTCTATTTCTTGTACATTAACTTCCCGCAGTTGCATGTATTTTATGCAAATTTCATACAGAAAATTATTATTTTGTGACGTTTTCTATATACAGTGTAATGTATCTGCAGAAATAAAAGATTTATTATTATTATTTCTTGTACATTACCTTAAAGCAGTTGTATGTATTTTATACAAATTCCATACAGAAAGCAAAAGATCCTATATTTCCAGTAAAAATTGTAAGACAAACACACTATGTCAATTTCACTTGACACTGACATCTTTCAATCAGAATTTTCTTAATATAGTAGCTGTTTTCATAGCTATGGCTACTTTATGAAATTTAATTTCTTTATAATTTTTTAACTCTATATCCATTTAATATTAAGTATAAAATGCAGTCAAATCGTACAGAGAATAAAATATACTTTAATATTTATAATAACATCAAATGTGAAAAAATTATATTTAACATAGTTTTTTCAAGAAAAACTGTTAAAATCTTCAAATGATGGTACTTCCGGTTGACCAATTGTAACCAAAATCTAATCAGCTCTTCATATGGATGTAACGAAGAAGTACACGAAAAAATTACAATTTTTGTAACTGTAGTATTAGAGTTATCGCAGACGAAAATTTTGTTACACACACACATCCACACATCCACACACACACACATCCACACACACACACACACACACACACACACACACACACACACACACACACACACACACACACACACACACACACACACACACACACACACACACACACACACACACACACACACACACACACACACACACACACATACAGACATCATCGTAAAAATAGTAAATTCGTATTCTAGGGACCCTAAAACGTGCTTATTGATTAAAAACTCATCATCGATTATATACCTTCCTTACCTAAAGGTGACGGAAGGTAAAAAGGACGTTTCGAACCCTATTGGTTCATCATCAGCATATTACAAAATATAATGTAAAAAAGTAGTTATTGTTCAATAACAATTTGGCAAAAAAAAAATTTGGTTAAAAATATAAAAATATTTGAACTGCAATACAACTTGATAAAAACCCATCTTTAACTTATGGGTGTACCTGCAGAACTGACTTAAGAGACTTACTTTTCTTATATTTTTAACTAAAATTTTTTTTTGACAAATTGTTATTGAACAATAACTACTTTTTTACATTATATTTTGTAATATGCTGATGATGAACCAATAGGGTTCGAAACGTCCATTTTTTACCTTCCGTCACCTTTAGGTAAGGAAGGTATTGTCTTTGGTCAAAAAATTCGGTGGTGAGTTTTTGATGAATAAGCACGTTTTAGGGTCCCTAGAATACGATTTTACTATTTTTACGATGATGTCTGTATGTGTGTGTGTGTGTGTATGTATGTGTGTCTGTGTGTGTGTGTGTGTGTGTGTGTGTGTGTGTGTGTGTGTGTGTGTGTGTGTGTGTGTGTGTGTGTGTGTGTAACAAAATTTTCGTCTACGATAACTTCCATACTACAATTCTAAAAATTATAATTCTTTCGCATTTCTCTTCGTTACATCCATGTGAAGAGCTGATTAGATTTTGGTTAGAATTGGACAACCGGAAGTACCCTCATTTGAAGATTTTAACAGTTTTTCTTGAGAAAACTATGTTAAATATCATTTTTTCACATTTAATGTTAGTATAAATATTAAAGAATATTTTATTCTCTGTACGATTTGACTGCATTTTATACTTAATATTAAATGGATATAGAGTTAAAAAATTATAAAGAAATTAATTTTCATAAAGTAGCCATAGCTATGAAAACAGCTACTATATTAAGAAAATTTTGATTGAAAGATGTCAGTGTCAAGTGAAATTGACATAGTGTGTTTGTCTTATAATTTTACTGAAAATATAGGATCTTTTGCTACAAATTTTCTGTTTGGAATTTGCATAAAATACATGCAACTGCCGGAAGGTAAAGTACAAGAAATATAATCTTTAGCAAGAAATTTTCTGTGTGAAATTTGTACAAAATACATAGAACTGACGGAAGGTAATGTGCTGGCCACATCAGATTTTTTTTTAATTATATAAAAAAAAACATTCACCAAGGCCTTGCTCATTTTTTCAACGATTTCCCAGCTGATCCTTCTCGACTCAACTCAACTAAAATTGATTAGCTTAACAAAGAAAACTCATTTTATTTTATTATCTGATAATGATTGTCTGGTCGCGAAATTGGGGACCCGAATGCGATCCCGATCTACAGGATTACTTCAAATTTTAAATGGCACAAAAATGACCCCCGTGGTGCATTCTTCACGCCAGCAATGAGTGTCCGTAAGATCAAAAAAAAAAGAGTAATGTGTGTGATAAATTCCAACGACTAGTTTTTAACCAATCAAGATACAAAACACTTGAAAATTCAACGATGGGAATAGTATTATACTGATAAAACTCCGTGTCAGTGTAACAGTTAATTAATATTTATTTCAAGTTTAAAAATAAAATAATGATAATTAAATTGTATTTGGAATTTATCTCACCAAATACCACACGACCTCTCTGATTTTCTCATAGATAAACTTTTTACCTGCCGTCACCTTTAGGTAAGGAAGGTAGGTATTGTCTTTGATCAAAAAATTCGGTGGTGAGTTTTTAATGAATAAGCGCGTTTTAAGGTCCCTAGAATACGATTTTACTATTTTTACGATGATGTGTGTGTGTGTGTGTGTGTGTGTGTGTGTGTGTGTGTGTGTGTGTATGTGTTTGTGTGTGTGTGTGTATGTGTGTGTATGTGTTTGTGTGTTTGTGTGTGTGTGTGTGTGTGTGTGTGTGTGTGTGTGTGTATGTATGTGTGTGTATGTGTTTGTATGTGTGTGTTTGTGTGTGTGTGTGTGTGTGTGTGTATGTGTTTGTATGTGTTTGTGTGTGTTTGTATGTGTTTGTGTGTGTGTGTGTGTGTGTGTGTGTGTGTGTGTGTGTGTGTGTGTGTGTGTATGTGTGTGTATGTGTGTGTTTGTGTGTTTGTGTGTGTATGTGTGTATGTGTGTATGTGTGGATGTGTGTGTGTGTGTGTGTGTGTGTGTGTGTGTTTGTGTGTAACAAAATTTTCGTCTACGATAACTATAATACTACAATTCCAAAAATTATAATCCTTTCGTATTCCTCTTCGTTGCATCCATATGAAGAGCTGATTAGATTTTGGTTATAATTGGGCAACCGGAAGTACCCTCATTTGAAGATTTTAACAGTTTTTCTTGAAAAACAATGTAAATATCATTTTTTCACATTTAATGTTATTATAAATATTAAAGAACATTGTATTCTCTATACGATTTGACTGCATTTTATACTTCATATTAAATGGTTATAGAATTATAAAATTATAAAGAAATTAAATTTCATAAATTAGTCAGCTATGCTAGAAACAGCTACTATAATAAGAAAATTCTAATTGAAAAATGTCAGTGTCAAGTGCAATTGACATATTCGTAGTATATTTGTGTTATAATTTTACTCGAAGTATAGAATCTTTTTGCTCGAAACCTTCTGTATGGAATTTGTATAGATTTTATAGAAAATACATAGGCATTTACGAAAATTCTACCGGTAGATACCACATCTACCGACTGTGTTCGAAAACACGAGTGGTAAAAAGTTACCGTGTTCGAAAATTGTTCAATGTCTATCAGATCCATCTACCATATTCATGAAGAATCTAATCTCAAAAAAAGGTAGTGATGCAAAGCGAAGCGCGCGCGTTAAAAGTAGAAATGTGTTCAAAGTAGGACTTTGTTAACTACGCCAAATTTCTAAACTGTTTTAAATTTTCAAATTTTTTCATAGGTTATGGATCTACCCTAGTTACCACTTGCGTTCTTAAAATATCGATTTCGGTAGCTATAACCTGGTAAAAAGCTGTTTACCGGTAACAGTTCACCGGTAGAATTTTCGTAAATACCTCATATAACTGACGGAAGGTAATGTGCTGGACACATCAGTTTTTTTTAAGCACTCATTCTTTTTGCTTTTCAGCAAAATCACTCAAGCAAACTGGCATTACGTAAAACCCCTCGTCCTTCGGAGTCGGGATTTACCATGCAGTTTGCTTTCGTGTTTGTTGCTAAGCAAAAAAATTCGTGCAAAATAAAAATTTATCGATAAAATCAGGAGGTCTTGTGGTATT
>OY720459.1:7165000-7175000 GCA_963082715.1 Harpalus rubripes | reverse complement strand
AGAGCTATAAGTAAAATATCACTTCTGTGGTGGAACAAAACATTTGGCCACCTTTTGGCGCTAAGCATAAACGGGTATACATTTTTACAACAAATATTTAAAAGTAAAATGATATAAAAAATATAGTCCGGTAATGGATTAAAAAATATAATTACTTTACAAATTGATATATTTTGGAAATATGCTAGTAAAACCATAAAATATCAATATTTTAAATAATGTTATAGTAGATATTTTTATTTGTATATTTATTTATTTATTTATTTAGATGAAAGTGAACAGACATTTAAGACTTGTAATGATGGACTTCATAGAACAACACCCGCAGATAGCAACGGGAAAATTTAGGGTATAAATGGAAGACAAAAATTTGCTTGGCGAATGTTTTCTTGTCTTTGTTCATCCTCTACTTCTTCATACAACATAATTCGAGCAGGCAACATCTATATAAATAATTATATATTTTTACTTTACTAAGAAATAAACTATTTACCTTGACATAAAAATAAATATAACCTAAATATTATTTATTTGTTGCCATTAACACTTATCTCACTAAAAATGTCAGCGATAACTTCAAACTAACGGGAAAAATCCCTAAAAGTGATTCAGTGAGTTTGTATTTATCGCATTATATCGAAAATACACGAAGTGGATTGCGACTGTTGTGTAGAGTACCAATATCGAAGCTGCTAGCTTGACGTCTTACTATCGCATCGCAATACAGCAGAGTTGCACCACTGGTTTGTCAATTTTAGCCAAATCTAATATGTTTCTCCCCTTCATATAAAAGTCTTAAATACCAAATTTGACAAGTTTTGGAATATATCATAATATATATATATATATATATTTCATGAAAATCTGTTCGGAGCTTCAAGTAAAGTATCCCTTCCAGTTAATTAATTTTAGCCAAAATCTAATATGTTATTCTCCTTGATATGAAAGTCTTAAATACTAAAATTGAAAAGTTTTGGATTATATTTCAATATAATTTTTCATTAAAAACTGTTATGGGCTTCAAGTAATCTAATTAACTTTTTATATGAATGTAGGAAGCTTAAATACGGAAAATAGAAATTTTCGGAAGTTTGTTGTAAGAGTTAGCAATGGTGGCCCATTTAAAATGAACACTCTGTGTAGGCCCAGTTCACACAATGTAGTTTCAAGTTTACCACTTTCATAATTAGTAGAAAAGTACATATTAAATTTAATACACATTTTTTCATAACAATCATAGGTAACACCAATTTTGATCATGTAATGGTGTTACAGGATACATTAGGTGGAAGGCTAATGTGTTTGAGACAATAGCGTTTTCCATTTATATATTTGGTGCACACTTTTTTGCACCGAGTTTTCCATTTATATTATCAGTCCGCACTCACTGACTTTTACATGTTCCATTTATACTTTTCGGGTATGATATCATTGTCTGCACCAGGCCCGGATTACCCATAAGGCCAACCTAGGCCATGGCCTAGGGCGTAGGCATGGAGGGGGCGCATATCGAGTAGTTGAATAAATGAGAAAACCGGAAAACGGAAAGAGAGAAGTGCCTGCAGTTACTGGACAACGTAAACAGTCACATTTGCTTTAATTATAAAAAATTAGTATAGTAGAGTGATTGGTAAATCCTGTTGAACTATGACAGTTGAAGATTTTAAATAATTCTAATATTTACGAATCTTAGCAAATACAATGTTAACATTTTCATACTGTAATTTCTGCCCTATGAATTTTAGAATAAAAGTATAAATACGAAAACTGTTCAGAAGTAAAGTCCAAAATTATTGTTTACATGCGTTTCATTCGAGAGATAGAGAAGCAAAATAAAAGTTGTAATCTTTAGCTACTTATAAAAAGATGGTAAATGTATCATTGATGACTGATAATAGTAGGTATATTGAAAAACAAATTTCATAAGGCAATCTGTTAACCCACGAGTCCAACTTTGAAAAACGAGCCGCTTCGCGGTTTTTCTATTATTTTTTCTTTTGGGGTAATTTTATAATTCTATTAGATTTTTAATAAATGCGACTTGTAAATTCAGTTACATTGGTAGCACTTCCCGCTAACAAGTTGGACTTCAGGGATGAAAATTATTTGTTGACTGACAGCAAATTGATGTTGATATGTCATTTATGTATGAGTTTTAAAAGAAGTAAGTCATACCATCTCTAGAAAACGAAAAACAACGATTTCCCTAAAAAAATAAGCAATAAAATACTATATAATACTGGAGATAACGTCAACAGAACGACAAACCAGACAAACAATATCAGTAATAAAAATAACAACCTACCAAAAAAATATGTTTCAATTCCCAACGCTGATATTTTAGCGCGAAATTTAAAAAGGATGCTTGAAACAAATTTACCTATAAATATTGCGCTAAAACCGGTCAAACCATTAGGACTACTTTTTAGTAAAATTAAAGACAGAATTGACATTATGGAACAAACAAACGTTGTATACAAAATAAACTGCAATAACTGTACAAATGCTTACACAGGTCAGACAAAAAGACACTTAAAAACGAGGATAACAGAACATAAGAGGAACTCTATAAAACAAAATAAAAATGGGAATTGTGCCCTTACACAACACTGCAACGAAACTCAACATACTTTTGACTTCGATGGAACGCGAGTCATAGATAGAGAACCGAATTTAAATAAACGGCTAATTCTAGAAATGCTACATATTAAAAATGACCCCAACAATATAAATTTTAGAACTGACATTGAGAATCTAAGCTCAACATATACTAGAATATGTAAATTATTTCGGCAGCCACCATAGGAGAAAAATATTTTTTTTTCTTTTGTTTGTTTTCGTCTTGTTGTTTTTTAAGGATCTGTCCTGTTCCTTAAACATGTAAGATCTAGTTCTTGTCACAATACAATTTTTTCACACATCGCCATTTTTTAAATTTCAAAGAAAAAAGCTGTACTAGTCTTCTGGATGACGATTGTTAATTTTTTCATACAATTTTTATTTTCCGACGATAACATGTTTGAACATATATATTTATTTATATTTATTATTTTTTAACGCCTTAGTCTGTAAGTACAAACAATCTGCATTGTTAACTACATAACATGTGTTCTTATTTTGTATTTTTATATTTGTTTTTCACCAGTTTGCCCTGATGAAGCTGTAAGTGGCAGCGAAACGTTGGCCTCAGACTAAACAATAAACAAATTTAGACTGCATTCCTGCTATTTTTCCTCCCGAAAAACAGTACGTTTATAGATCTTCTTAACATGTTTTCAGTGCGTATATAGACTCATAAAGGCACCGATATAGAACAAAAATTTAATGAAATCAAGCATTATTAAAACTCGATATATATTGAAAGGGGGGGGGTGCAGTCATGAATTTTGGCCTAGGGCGTAAAGAAATGCTAATCCGGGCCTGGTCTGTACTGGGTGCAAAACTACATACATATATAAATGGAAAACGCTATAAATATGAAGGTAAGTATCTAATATAAATACATACATAGAATGTATTTTACTTACAATAGATGATGACACTATTAACATAAATCTTCGAACGTATTTCACTTTCAACATTAGTTCGAACATCACTCAAAACACAGAAATATACATCTATTCACTACTATATATTACAAGCAACTAAACGTTATGAATATTATGTTCAATCGTGCGACTTTAAACATGTTTCAGTAGGTACAATATTATATTGATCATTGGAAAACAAAACACAGCAGTGACCAAGGCACTCTTCTTTAGTCTAGTGGTCGTCTCTAGTAACCATAGAAATAATTTGCATTTTTACCTCCCGCTACCCTTGGTAAGGGTATCGAGATTTTGGTAAATGATTACGTTTTAAGGTCCCTAGAATCCAATTTTAACCTTTTCACGATGATGTCTGTGTGTATGTGTGTGTGTGGATCCTCCACTCTAACTCAAATACTATCATTCAGAAAATTTTGAAACCTTGTATTTCGAACTTTTTCTGTAATGAAAAGAGCCCATTAGATTTTGGTGAAAATCGGATAACCGGAAATGGCACTTTACTTCGAAAAATACTTTTAAATGTTATTTTTTGAAGATTAATGTTATTATAAAAATTAAAGATTATTAAATTTTCTATAGATTTGTATTAATACTTTTTCTATATATTTTATGGATAAATTTATAAAATTATCTATAATTTAAATCCCAGAGCCTCCGCTTTAAACAAACAAAACGCAGTTATTCAAATGTATATAACTGACAAATAAATATCACTATCAAAGGACTAATCATTTCAGAACAATATTAGTAACGTTTAAAAAAAAGTAAATGGAACAGTAGAAAAGGAATTTAATACAGTTTCCAGCATAAGTAAATATGTAGGTATGTATTTAGATTAATAAAAATTAACGATTCACAAAAATGTTTAAGCTAATCCTCATTTTTGGATTAGTGAATTCTATCCCGGTATTTAAAATTTAATCTTCATTTTATTATAACTCCGGTGGATCAATGGTTAGAATAACGCCTCATGTGCCCTCGGGGCTCTGGGTTCGAATCCCACTAAGGCATGGATGTGTGTGACTGTGAACTCACTCTGTAATTGGGATTTAATCCTGTTGAGTGGTTTAAAAAAAGGTAGTTGCTTGGATTAGATTAGACTATATTTTAAGAAATAAACTTTCAAAATTAGAGTAAAATTCGCTAATCCAAAAATAAGGATTAGCTTAATCTTTTTTTTTGACTCGGGCTGTAAATGGCGGAAGGTATTGTGTTGGCCACACCAGATTTTTGTCTTATTTATACATCATTATGTACTCGTATATGTCTCTTTTTTATCATTTTTAGATAAGTTTCATTAGTTAAAAAAGAGTGCTGAATTTGGCCTAATGTTTTATTTTTTTTTAATATAATTTCTTCTTTAACTTCATTGTAATTCAACAATGATGTTGTTTAATTTAATTAGCAACACATTGTGGGTTCTCTCTTTTGTTAATCATATCTGCAACCTACCAGCTCATTCATGCGAAGTTAGTTACTTGTAATTGAAAATGTAAATGATTTTCTTTAATAATTTTAATGTTTAATATGCTTGGTAATATTGGTACCTACGCAGTATACAAATGTAAAATTTCTCCTACGGTGTACCTAGTTGGCATTGACATCAATACTGTTGTTATTTCTTTTACCGGTTTCAGGATATTAATCCATTGTTTACATGTACAAAAGTACGCTAGTAACTAAGTAATAACTGTATCTGTATGGTAATATTATTACCATACTGACTTGTCAACAACGGTCTACAAAATGAAAATAAAATAAAATGAAAATATAATGCTCTTCATTATTATATACATATAACATTAGCCTATCGTTCTAAATACCGTCTACTTTATTCTAAAGTAATAAACATGTGGAACAAAGCACATAATTTGAATATTTGTCATATTGACATATGTCAAAATAATTGTTCTGTTAACCATATCAATCTGTAAATAGCATTAATGAGAGACTTTCAAAAAATGATAATTATCAATAATGTCTTAATTTTCTGAAACCGATAAACTATTGAACAAACCACGGATGTTATTAATCATAACAAGCCGACATCTTCGGCAGTTATGATATACATAACATTCCTAGGTATGTTAATAGTTATTACCGGTTTCAGGATATTAATCCATTGTTTACATGTACAAAAGTAGGCTAGTAACTAAGTAATAACTGTATCTGTATGGTAATATTATTACCATACTGACTTGTCAACAACGGTGTACAAAATGAAAATAAAATAAAATGAAAGTATAATGCTCTTCATTAATACATACAGATAATGTTAGTGTATCGTTCGAAATACGATCTACTTTATTCTAAAGTAATAAACATGAGGAATAAAACACATAATTTGAATATTTGTCATATTGCCATATGTCAAAATATTTGTTCTGTTAACCATATTAATCTGAAAGTAGCATTAATGAGAGAATTTCAAAAAATGATATTTATCAATAATGTCTTACTTTTCTGAAACCGATCAACTATTGAACAAACCACGGATGTTATTAATCAACAAGCCTTAAATGTCTTAAAATCCTCGATCTACGAGCTCAGATTTCAAACTTACATCTGCAGCAGTTATGATGTGCATAACATTCCTAGGTATGTTAGTAGCTATATTCTGTGTCTGTAGATTCTATCTATTAACAAATGTCCTAATAATGATTTATTTTTTATGATAAACCATCTACTATACTGAAAATGAATAAGCAGAAGATTCACGTCATCGACCTGAAAAAAACCTTATAAAACGAAATATAACTTACAGAAATTATTGGGTGTTATTTATTTTTTAAAAAAGAAGGAATAAAAAATACTAGTATTAAGAAACGTATATATTAATGAAATTTACCTTCATATCCAAGTCAATTCTTATTCCTTTTAGGGAATACAAAATTATTTGAAATAAATGTAGTTAATTTTCATATCATAACGGTAGCATTACTGACAATGTCCATGTTTACATTGAATTTAAAATCGATCAAATATCGATCCTGTCCCTGTCACTTGATTGTCAGTGATCGTCAACTCATCTCATCCAGGCACAAGTGACTTGAATTAATATAAATGATTGCAAATATCAAAGTAGTTATGTATTATTGTTTTGTAAAAAATATATTGAACTGTCACTTTGCTGTCAATAAAATATATTAAAAAAACCGTTTTAGTTTCTTCTGAATTTAGTATTTTGTGAGTTGTGTTTACGCTAGAGAATTACTGCAGTGCCCAATTACCGGATAAGCTGACTTGGCTGCAGCCTAGGGCGCACAGATTTTGGGGGCGTACAATTTTCTCGTCTCATTATAGTTTTTGGGGTGCTTTCATTTGGTGAGAGCTAAGACGACCTAAACCAGGCCCTGAATATTATTGGTTTGTTTTAATAAATATTACAAAATAATATTGGGAAGGCAGCATCTAGCAATATAATTATGTATTGTATTGATTATGGTGAAATATGTTGAGTACATACATATATGTACTTTAAATTGTACATAATTAAATCCAAATATATGTAATAAACAAATAAATTAATAAATAAATAAAAATAAATATATAAAAGAAAATGATTATTTTCAAAAATAGTTTAGTTTTGTTATTAATTATTTTAATTACTTACATGCATGTATTGTATACAGTAAGTTATGCAACACGCATTGCATTTTCTAGAATAAATTAGGACCCCATGTAAACGTAGTAACAAGTGACGTCATTATCTAGTAATATTTATTGATGACGTGGGTCTTCTGCTTATTCATTTTCACTATAATAATGATTTATCATTATATCGAGATTGTTGAGAAAATAGTTAATATTTGTGATTTCTACTAGGTATACTCAGGGATATTAAAAAAATACTTATGGTAATTTTTTCCACATTCTTATTGTACATATCTGTCACAGAAAAATTTCGTGAGACTTTTACAAGATACCAGCTGAATAGTCGAGAGTGGAAATTTCCAAATAGGATTTTTTATTAGCTAAACATTTTATAAGCGCTTCAAGTAAATGATTAATTCTGTGGTTCAATGCCCAAAGGAGATATGTCGCTTTTCGGCAATTTTCTTTGTTTTTACAAGCTTTTATTTAATTTAACTTGGTTGGCATAGGACTATACGACAATATTTTCTTTAAAGAAGTAGTTAAAATAAATCAGCTATTTTAATTAATGTCCATTTTTTTTAAATCGAGCAACTTGAAACTTTGCACATATACGTGAAAAAATTATAATTAAATTATTATAATTAAAAAACGGATAGAAAAATCGTTTTGAAGACACAGTTATTGAAAGTGAACTCCTCTGTAAAAAAATCTGATGCGGTAACCACAGTGGCGTACCTAGGGTGGGGTAAACAGGGCAGGTGCCCTGGGCGCCAGAACCAAGGGGGCGCCGCTTGGGAGCCCTTGGTATCCGTATGTAACTTAGGTGCCAGAATTTGAAATGTTAAAACTGTTGATTACTGTGCGTATTGACATTTTTCGGAACTGTTGAAGCTCTCTATCTGTTTTTTCATCGTCTACTCAACTCTGGGAAATACTCAAAAACGCTGTGACCATATTTATTAAATCTGAGTCTAAAATAAGGAGTGCAAAAGGTGGAAGCTGTGAAGCCCATAAACAACTACCTTGACGGCATACTCCAAGTTCTGGAAACTATATTGGATGATGCAAATGAAACGAGTGAAACAAGAAGTGATGCAATTGTATAACCGTATGTTGACTTTACTTGGATTTTGGACGAAAGAACTCATTCCTATTGATAGAGTTCAGAAAAGACTGCAAGATATAAATATGAATTATCATGATGCCGCCTTAGATTTGAAAGGTTTAAGAGATTATTTTCGCAATGAAAGAGAAACTTTGGTGACTGAAGCTCTGGAAATTGGACTTAGAGTCTGTCAAAACTGGGATGTTGAAACCGAAAAACGCCAATGGCGAAATATCTTCGAATAGCCATGCAAATAATGTTGCCTATTGCAGTTTCCATCGCTTGCTGTGAAAGATCTTTCAACAAATTAAAACTGATCTTAAATTATCTGGATTCTCCATAGGGGTCAAGATCGATTAAGTGATCTTGCTTTGATGAGCGTTGAAAGAGAAGAAACTGAAAAAACCGATTTCGAGCACGTTATTAATGCCATTTTTGGTCGTAATGACCCCCGGAATATATGGTATAATTTTGTCGAGCGAGTCGCGGAACACCCTTATATTGATGGTTATTTGGTTATGGCCACATATCTCGCTACACACACACATTGTTGTCAGGGGGCGCAATTACGACCCTTGCCCTGGGCACCATTTCACTTAGGTACGCCACTGGGAAACCACATGACTTCCTTTACGCAAGACCAACATGAAATACTCCAATACTCGTATAGACCCAATTAAAAAATTGCCGTAATTTAACATAACATTAATTTTTTTCTACATTTTTTGTCCTAATCCGTAGCAAGCTTTATTACAAAAACCAAAAAGTATATAATTTTTAAATTTACGTATCTCGCTTATACAATGGGCTAATTTAATAAAATTGGATGTTCTAGACGCAGAATTTAATTTTATTTATTTCTAAAATCAAAATAAAATCATTTTATTCAAGAAAAACTGTTAATAACTTCAGGTAATATATCACTTCCGGTTAGTCTATTTTAACTAATCTACTACGTTATTCCCATTGACGTAAAAGTCTTATATACCAAATTTGAAAAGTTTTGGATTATATTTTATAATAGTTTTTCATTAAATATATTGTAGGTTTCAAGTAAAGTTCCACTAATGACCAAAAAGGGAGGTGCACAACTAGATGTTATAGCAGTCCTAAATACAAAATTTCAACTTTCTACGGCGTACCGTTTTTGATTTATGCGAGATACGTACGTACGTACAGACGCCACAAAGAAATTAATAAAAAATCTGATGTGGACACCACACGACTACGCAAGACTAATATGAAGTATAGACCTAATTATAAAATTGCACGTATTTGACGTAATTTGATATTAACATCTATTTTTTATTTTTTTTGTTATTTTTTGTCCTAATCCATAGCAAGCTTCATTACAAAATTTAAATTTATACATCTCGCTTATACAAAGGGCTAATTTAATAATACTTGATGTGCTAGACGCAGAATTTAATTCTCTAAAACTTATTTGAATCATTTATTTCTAAAATTAAAATGAAACCATTTTATTCAAGAAAAACTGTTAACAACTTCAGGTAATATATTACTTCCGGTTAGCCTGTTTTAACCAAATTCTGCGATGTTATTCCAATTGATATAAAAGTCATATATTAAATTTGAAAAGTTTTGGATTATATTTTAATATAGTTTTTCACTAAAATCTATTATAGGCTTCAAATAAAGTACCATTTCTAGAAATTATGTAACGACCAAAAGGGAGGTGCACAACTAGATGTTATAGAAGTCCTAAATACAAAATTTCAACTTTCTACGG
>OY720459.1:7105000-7160000 GCA_963082715.1 Harpalus rubripes | reverse complement strand
AAACAATAAAATTTTATATGAAACATTTTTCTCAATTTCTAATTTACGAAGTTATTTGAAAATTAAATATTGGCTAAGGTCGCCACAACATTTAACATAGTACAATTATTTGATTTAAAAAAAAACAAAAGCACATCTAAAGGTAAACAAAAAATCCCATTTAATCAAAGTCGTAACTCTTATAGTTTTCGAGATATCAGACGTAAACCTCGTAAAAACTCATTTTTCACTGCCTCTCGGAAACTATGGAAGATCGGAGCCATGTTGATTAAGTTTTTTTTACTCATTTTGGTCAGTACTATATATATCCTTAAAAAAATTTATATTATTTTTGAAACAGACTGTATAACATAAAGCTAAAACAAAAGGTTAAGAACCAACTAAACTAGATTTATAAACAAATAGTAAAGTATGCAATTTAAATATTTTCCGTTTTACTAAAAATCTATCAACTTTCAACATAGGACATGCCACACAAACTACTCCTATTTCACGAAGATGTTCTTGAAACCTCAATCCAAAATAATAATAATAATAATAATAATAATAATAATAATAATAATAATAATAATAATAATAATAATAATAATAATAATAATAATAATAATAATAATAATAATAATAATAATAATAATAATAATAATAATAATAATAATAATAATAATAATAATAATAATAATAATAATAATAATAATAATAATAATAATAATAATAATAATAATAATAATAATAATAATAATAATAATAATAATAATAATAATAATAATAATAATAATAATAATAATAATAATAATAATAATAATAATAATAATAATAATAATAATAATAATAATAATAATAATAATAATAATAATAATAATAATAATAATAATAATAATAATAATAATAATAATAATAATAATAATAATAATAATAATAATAATAATAATAATAATAATAATAATAATAATAATAATAATAATAATAATAATAATAATAATAATAATAATAATAATAATAATAATAATAATAATAATAATAATAATAATAATAATAATAATAATAATAATAATAATAATAATAATAATAATAATAATAATAATAATAATAATAATAATAATAATAATAATAATAATAATAATAATAATAATAATAATAATAATAATAATAATAATAATAATAATAATAATAATAATAATAATAATAATAATAATAATAATAATAATAATAATAATAATAATAATAATAATAATAATAATAATAATAATAATAATAATAATAATAATAATAATAATAATAATAATAATAATAATAATAATAATAATAATAATAATAATAATAATAATAATAATAATAATAATAATAATAATAATAATAATAATAATAATAATAATAATAATAATAATAATAATAATAATAATAATAATAATAATAATAATAATAATAATAATAATAATAATAATAATAATAATAATAATAATAATAATAATAATAATAATAATAATAATAATAATAATAATAATAATAATAATAATAATAATAATAATAATAATAATAATAATAATAATAATAATAATAATAATAATAATAATAATAATAATAATAATAATAATAATAATAATAATAATAATAATAATAATAATAATAATAATAATAATAATAATAATAATAATAATAATAATAATAATAATAATAATAATAATAATAATAATAATAATAATAATAATAATAATAATAATAATAATAATAATAATAATAATAATAATAATAATAATAATAATAATAATAATAATAATAATAATAATAATAATAATAATAATAATAATAATAATAATAATAATAATAATAATAATAATAATAATAATAATAATAATAATAATAATAATAATAATAATAATAATAATAATAATAATAATAATAATAATAATAATAATAATAATAATAATAATAATAATAATAATAATAATAATAATAATAATAATAATAATAATAATAATAATAATAATAATAATAATAATAATAATAATAATAATAATAATAATAATAATAATAATAATAATAATAATAATAATAATAATAATAATAATAATAATAATAATAATAATAATAATAATAATAATAATAATAATAATAATAATAATAATAATAATAATAATAATAATAATAATAATAATAATAATAATAATAATAATAATAATAATAATAATAATAATAATAATAATAATAATAATAATAATAATAATAATAATAATAATAATAATAATAATAATAATAATAATAATAATAATAATAATAATAATAATAATAATAATAATAATAATAATAATAATAATAATAATAATAATAATAATAATAATAATAATAATAATAATAATAATAATAATAATAATCTTCGTTCTTGGAGACTAAACAAAACTGATTCGAATGTAGCATGTCATATGAATAGTTTAAATCATAATTTCGATATAAATAATTTAAAAATTTTACATATACTATCAAAAGGTTTTCAGATGACATGGCTAGAGGCATACGAAATTCATTTTTTAATATCTAAAGGCTCACCAATCATGAATAAACAATTAGATTTATTTAAATCCAAAATTATGAGTGATGTACTACAAATTTTTTCAAAATTATAGTATTTAATTATAACATATTTCATTAGATTTTATTATATTTTAATTTTAATTATATTTCAAATCTATATCATTATATTTTATTGTTTTCAATTTTATTGTTTTCAATTTAGAATTTTTTTTAAATTATTAAAATTATGGATTTAAATAATTTTAAATAATTTTATACCTACTATATATATATGTTGTATTTCATTTGTTATAATGTCAAATATTTCAATATTTATATTTATAATTTTTCTGTTTATGTATTTTTTCTCTGAAGATGGTTTAATAAACCGAAATCGATAAGAAGATTTTATATTATGTGTTTTATTTATAATATTTAATATCTATATTTAATTTGTGGTACTCATCAAGAGGCAGTAATAATTAAAATATATATATATATATATATATATATATATATATATATATATATATATATATATATATATATATATATATATATATATATAACGTTTGTCTACTTTTTTTGTGGACCATAGGAAATACAATGGTAAAATTTCCATAATGCTGTAAATTCTGCCCTATTTATTTTAGAACAACAATGTAAATACAAAAAATGTAAAAGTAAAAGTAATAATTTTTAGCTACTTACAGAGTGCCATGAGCACTACCACAAAATTTTAAACAGTTGTATTGCTTGAATTTGACAGATGACATCTGTCATAAAGTTTTTAAAATTATTGAATTCATTAAATTATTTATCAATAAGCATGGATACATTTGCCATCGCAGAAAAAACTCAATGGAACAATATTAACAATTAAATATCAATTAATAAACTTTTATCTGTCATGGTACTCTGTAAAAAGCTTAAAGACGGATATTTTATTTTACGTTTATCTCATGGCAAGAACCTATTATATCAACAAATTTAGGTTAATTTGATGCAGTATTTAATTCTGAACATTTTTTATGTTTACACTTTAGTTCTAAAATTAATAGAGCAGAATTTACAGCCATATGAAAATTTTACCATTGTATCTCCTATAGTCCATAAAAAAAAGTAGACACACGGTATATATATATATGGTAATAAATAGTATATAAAACTATATATTTAAAATCTGATTTCCATAATTTTTATGCTCCTGGTCCCCTGCTTCTGAAATTTCCTAAATCCGCCACTGGTTAAATAGGGTTATGAATGAACGTATTTCATAGTTATGTTAACTCATATAACGTTTGGAAATTGTAGTACATAAGTATAGAATGTATGTCTATAAAATAATATCTATGTATGGATATTAAGTTATTATTAATTACGTTTTATATTCCGTATAGTCATTAACTCATTATTGGTTATTACAAATTTTATGACATTATTAAACGCTGATAAATAGATTTATTTCAAAACAAAAAATACAGAATTAAAAATTCTGATTATACTTTCAAATGCATGTTTGAATTATACTCGTCCCGGTTTCATAATACAAATTAATCTATGATTTTAATTTTATGTATAAACCAGATTGGCACATGCAGCAATGGGTAATATGCTGTGAGATATATATATAGTTTCAATGGTAAAATTTTAATGTGCAGTTATTTGTTCCCCTAATTATTTTAGAGCAAAATTGTATTTAGGTTTTTGCTACAGGAAAAAATCTGATGTGGACACCACACGACTTCCTTGTACGCAAGACTAATATGAAGTATAGACTCAATTATAAAATTGCAAGTATTTGACGTAATTTGACATTGACATCTATTTTTTATTTTTTTGTTATTTTTTGTCCTAATCCATAGCAAGCTTCACTACAAAACCCAAAAAGTATATGTTTTAAATTTACATATCTCGCTTATACAAAGGGCTAATTTAAAAATACTTGATGTGCTAGACGCAGAATTTAATTCTCTAATTTGAAGCATTTATTTCTAAAATCAAAATGAAACCATTTTATTCAAGAAAAACTGTTAACAACTTCAGGTAATATATCACTTCCGGTTAGCCTGTTTTAACCAAAATCTGCTATGTTATTCCAATTGATATAAAAGTCTTATATACCAAATTTGAAAAGTTTTGGATTATATTTTAATATAGTTTTTCATTAAAATGTATTACAGGCTTCAAATAAAGTGCCATTTCTGGATATTATGTAATGACCAAAAAGGGAGGTGCACAACTAGATGTTATAGAAGTCCTAAATACAAAATTTCAACTTTCTACGGCTTACCGTTTTTGAGTTATGCGAGATACGTACGTACGTACAGAAGTCACGACGAAATTAGTCAGAATGGATTCAGGGATGGTCAAAATGGATATTTCCGTTGAAATCCGGAAACCGAAATTTTTCGCGAATACAATACTTCCTTTACTTTGTACAAGGAAGTAAAAATACTGCATGCGAATATGCTAATGTTTAGAATTTCTCAATTTCCGGAACCGTAAAAATAGTCGAAAACAATAATAACATTGTTGCAAATATCATTGATGCCATGGAACAAAAGCGCAAACATCTGTCATTACATAAGAAATCTTAAATTTTGTTCTCCTCAAATTACATTGTTGTAACCAACTATTACATTGTTGTCATCAACACTACAATAAAGGTGTTTTCTTTATCCTTGTTTTGTTAATAATTTTAAACGTCAAGATGCTTTGACAGATATTTGCCCTTTTATTTAAATTTTTGTTCCAAGGCAACAATGATTCTAGTAAAAATGTAATTATTGTTTTCGACTATTTTTACGGTTCCGGAAATTGAAAAATTATAAACAATAGCATATTCGGATGCAGTATTTTTTTGTGTAACAAAAACTTAAATACAATTTCGCTCTAAAATAATTAGGGGAGCAAATAACTGCACATTAAGATTTTGCCATTGAAACCCCTATGCTGCGTCGTCCAAGTCACCACCTTGTATATATATATGCATACAAAGGCACGCACGTATACATAATAATTTCCAAACCTAATGATCAACAAATAAATGTCGTGACTATCATAATACGATAAGAATTTCTAAACTGAATTTTGACATTTATAACTTAAACAGATAAACAGAGTTAAAATATGATTATTGAAACTAAAATTTAGAAAAGTTTATAAAAAGTTATTTATCTGTTATTGCGCTCACCCTCGTCTTATTACACTAATCACAGATTTACAGCTTCGGTAGCATTCATTGTCTCTGCCTCTGCTGTAAATCTGGTATTTTAGTGTCTAATTAAAACAAATACTTTTTATAGCCGATAAAACAAATATTTCTTTATTATGACATCTCTAAAAAATAGTCAAAGTTTTTTGTTATTTAAAAAGTTTCTCAATCATTTGTCAATTTATCCAAGATAATAAGATAAATTATCATGTAAATTATACTTTACTTGAACAAAGTGTTTTGTTTAAAAAATCTCTAAGATAAAATAACAAATCATGGTGCAAGTTCGTAAACAGGTACTTCACACGTTTAACATTTTTTTTTTTTGTAATTATCGAAGGTGAAAGATAAACGCAATTTAGTGACCCACTTCAAGTTTTTTTTATGGATGAGGGAAATTTATAAAAAATAAATAAAGTAGGTAAATAACATAGAATATAAATATTATGGTCATAAAGATATGTAAATTGCATAGTAATAAATATATAAAAACCTAAGCCCGTATGCTAATCTTGTTCAATTTTAAAACAGTTTTTCTATGTTTCTGGAGGTCTTTTGAAAATCTTGACACGACAGCTTCATCAGCCGAAGTATAACACATTTCTCGCAATTTATCTTTATGATCTGAAGAAATGAAACTAAGTCGTTGAGTGTCAAGTATGGACTATGGTGGATGACCTATCAATTTAATGTTTTGCTCGTTTAAATACGCTAATATTCGAGGTTCTATACAGGGCGTCCCATAACTTCAGGTACATATTAGAAGGGCATATAGTTCTTAATGTCCTGATTACGGAACAAAAAGAATTTTTTCAAAATTCCTATAATTAAGGGTAGTTCACTTAAGAAGAACATTTTTTGTACCCCTGGATACTATAATATTTGGAATAGTGAAATTAGTTATAACTATTACATAAAATAATTTAACAATGAAATTAATTTATGCAATTACGTAAAGCTTTGTCACACCAATTAAGTTTGGGAGATGTGTATGTAATGAAAAAAAAATTTACCCCACAAATAAAAATCTAACGGATTGAAATCCGGGGATCTAGGGGGACAAGACGCGGGACCTCCTCGACCAATCCACCTGTCCTCAAATACTCTGTCAAGATGATGTCTGACATTTCTAGCAAAATGTGGCGGCGCACCGTCATGCATAAACCATGCATTTTGACGTACATTAAGAGGAATATCTTTTAATAATTCAGGCAAATTATTCAGCAAAAATTGTAAATAATCATTCCCAGACATTCTGTTAGGAAGTATGTATGGTCCCAGTAACGATCTGTTTACCATCCCAGCCCAAACATTTAGTGAAAATCTGTGCTGAAAATGACTCCTGACAGCAGCTTGTGGATTTTATTCGGCCCAGTAGTGACAGTTATGAATATTATGTATACAATCACGAGTAAATATCGCTTCGTCAGAAAATATTACTTTTAACGTAAAATTGCCATCCGGAGCACGTTGGTTTAGAAGCCATTCACAAAACCTTACTCGAGAGTAATGATCGGGTTCAATTAACGCATGGACCCGTTGACAATGATAAGGATGTAAATTATTATTCCTTAAAATTCTCCAAATTGTCATTCGTGGTACACCTGGTAGTTGACGAGATATTCTCCTTATGCTGATTGTTGGGTCATTGCGTACCAAATCTAAGACAGCATTTTCAACATTTACTGGTCTCCGATGAGCCCCGCCGTCTCTTCCCCGATTAGGTTGCAAAGAACCAGTGTCGCGAAGGCGTTGAGTAAGGCTTACAAATATGCGAGAATTCGGATGCCGTCGTCCTGGGAAACGTTCAGCGTAATAACGCTGAGCTAATCTACAGTTTTGCCCTGCTTCGTCATACATTAGCAACATATCCACTAACTCACTGTTACTGTAACCATTCATATTTGTAACAATAATCAGAAGAGCAATATCAAAACTGTTATAAGAAACACAATTTATGTCGCCGGCTAGTAGAAACCTAATGAAATGATTGTATTATGCAAACATTTCTTATTAATTAGATAAAATACAACGTAATATTTAATATTAAAACTACCTATTCAACCAGTGTCCCAAAACTGTTTCATTCAAAAACCTCAACTAATTTTTGAATTTAGAAAAAATTCTTTTTGTTCCGTAATCAGGACATTAAGAACTATATGCCCTTCTAATATGTACCTGAAGTTATGGGACACCCTGTATGTGGACGAGCGTTATCATGATACAATATGACTCTTCCACTTGGTCGATTCTGACGGATCTATAGAATGCCCGCAGGCAAGCACACCATTCTGATCGTCCAGTAATACCAAACAAAATAAGCGATTATCTCATGTTATGACTTTTTTCATGAGCAAATTTTATTGGAGCAGAATTTTTTTGGTTTTTAGAGGACTCAGACAGCCGACTGCTGTTTTTTTCGGGATCATACGAATAGATTGAAATTAAATTAGAATTACTTGGTAATACCAATACTTTAGAAATACCTGTATTTTTATAAAGTCCATCTACATATATCCAGTAATATTGGTAATGTAATAACCCTTGTGACATACATAGTTTATTTATTCATTTATTCTCGCGCATTATAATTTAAAAAGAATAGAATATTCTTATTTTCAAAATTCCCTAAAAATGCTATAAAATGAAATTTTTCGAACTATATGCATAATACATAATATTATTATATGCAACCGAGGGGTGAATCACTCCTACAATCATTGTACAAATCGCTTATAATTATAGATACATTCATTACAATCGCTGCCTACAATCACTACATTCATTTAAAATCATTACAATCATGTTAGAGTCAGTTACAATCCTTACAAACATGTACAATCACACTACAATCTGTTACAGTCATTATTACAATCATGTACAGTCTTTATAAAATAAATAAATAAATAAATATAAATATATCATCACGGTTTATTACCGTTACTCCAGATGTTGTCCAGAGAATGATGGGGCAAGTCAGAAGAAAATTAAGGGCCATTGAAGATAATGATCCATTATCAATAATTTAAATGTCAAATATTAATTGTTATGGAGAATTGGGAAATAATCGGACACGCAGTCTAATGTAAATAATTTACTTCCTGGCCTAGGTTTCGACTGTTACTACAGTCTTCCTCAGGGCTAGAAATTGTCAAGGAGGAAGACTGTAGTAACAGTCGAAACGTAGGCCAGGAAATAAATTATTTACATTAGACTGCGTGTCCGATTATTTCCCAATTCTCCATTCTGCTACCAGTCGATCATCGTACTCCACATTAATTGTTATACTTATTGTTAATTGTTGTAATAATTAGTTTAAAAAGTAAGAGTTTTAAAAAAGTTATCAATAAGTAAAAAAATTCTCAATAGTTGCATAGGCTTCCACAGTCTGAGTCATGAGAAATATTCATTTTCCGGGAATGGACTGTGTCATATTTTGAGTCAGAGCTCAACGTTTCGCCCGCAGTCATATGGGGCATCTTCAACCAAGTGGTTTGTTTGGCCTCTAGCGTGGTTTACACGTCGGGTAACCTTGTAAACTGAGTCTCCCTTCTTGTTGCTTAAACTCGGCCTCTAGCGTGGTTGACACGTCAGGTAACCGTGTTTAAGACAGTACTATCCCCCTTGCTCCTGAAGATGCCCCATATGACTGCGGGCGAAACGTTGAGATCTGACTCAAAATATGACACAGTCCATTCCCGGAAAACGAATATTTCTCAATTTCTCAATACTTTAAGACCATACCTTGTGCGACTTTAGACTATATTTGGACTAACTAAAATTTACAGGCTAGAAAATATTAGTCTGAAGAAAAGATTGATGATGCAATTCATGATTATTTTAAATGAATTCAACATTCCAAAAGAAGGTTGTTGCGAGCTTGTAAGCTTTGGAAGAATAAAATGGTGAAGAGAATTATTCTTAACATAATTTTTTTTGCAATTTTTTCCTGGTATAAATTTCAATCTCCCGTTATAATTGCTTATTTCTATATCGATTATTTCTCATATCTGCATAGTGTGGGTTCATTAGCACTATAAAAATCTTGCCTTCAAACGATAATTTACTCCAACCTTGAGGTATGTGAAATGTTTTCTTTCTTCTAATTCATTCCTCTAACAATTAAATCTTTAAAACTATTCATTAACACAAACCTTGAGATACAATTCTCGCAAAAATACTGATTTATTTCTTCTCGGATGAAAAATTAGAAACTAATTACTAAAGCCTTTTAAGGTGGATTGGAAAAACTGATCTGGTTTATCGTTTAACCAACCTGTTGGTGATCTCAATTTTGAGTTTTTCAGAAGGTTTTTCTAAGTTTTATTGCAGTTTCTACTTTACTCAGAAATCATAAAACAGTTATAGTTTTCTTATTTACGAGTACTATTTCATTTAATTATTATTGTTTTTATTTCATAGCTTTATTTTGTGAAGAATGATTTGATGAATGAAGAATGTATTGTTATTATTTAAAAATGCATCCTGAAAGTTAAGGAGTGAGGAATAGGGTATTTCACAATTTTTTATTGATATAATAATTTTTTTAAAGTCACGTAACCAAATAGTTAGCAACGCAACGCCTTATTGTTTTGTGGCATGACCAACTGGCCACTTAATATTTTTACATAACAACAAACTTTAAATATATTTAAAATAGTACATTAAAACACAAGTATCTTAAGGCAATCTGTTAACGTACGAGTCCAAGTTTGGAAAACGAGCCGCCAGGCGAGTTTTACAAAGGACGAGTGCGTCAACAGGCCTTATGATACATGTTTTTTATACTATGTTTTCTATTGAGGTAATTTTACAATTAGATTTTTGAAAAAAGGACTTGTCAAAAATATGAGTTGGCGTTTTTTTATCAGTTCTGTTGGTAGCACTACCCGCTAAAAATTGAAATTTCACATTTTGACAGTTTGTGTATCTTGTGATTTTGTCTGATTGTTTACATTAAAACATTGTATCAAGCATTATACAATTATGAAAGAGGAAAACCAATACATACAAGGTTTATTAATGAACCATCCTGATTTGACATATCGGTGGTTCGTGTTGGTTATTATTATAAATAAAACTTGAATATGGGATTGAAGGATATTACGTGGACCATCAAGCCTTTTTATTGAAAAAACAAATTATTAATAAAACTCTTTAAATAATGAAATACTTTAATGAACAATTTATTGACCTAGACTTTTACTTTCCACCATTTTGTCAACACTCACTGCTCAGTTGCACAGATAACGGCAACAGCTATTCTTACTATTTTTAACACAAAACATATATGGCATATATTCGATAGATCGCCACAACGTGTAACAGGATATTATGGATTAAAACGTCAACTTTTCATATTCGTTTGCTAGTAGCCGCCACAAATTGAGAAGACAGTATCAATATTTTCAAGCAACGTGCATCATACATTTCATAACCTGCCTGGAATAACAATACATTCAATTCAAAATTGCATTACCATAAATTTAAATTGTAATAAATAAAACTTACCGTTTTAATTATTTTGACAAAGTAAACCTGAGCGCATTGTTTCTTGTTTCATAAATTTTTAGTTGAAATTTTAACTTCACAGATTCTTATTCTTTCTTAACTAACACAGCTATAGCTATAAATTTCTTTTCTTTCTAGTCCTATCACCTAGAGAAAGGATAAAAATCCACAATTAGAAGTAATATTTCAACACAAACAATTTACCATTTTGAGGTTATCTGTCAGTTATGAAAGCATGACTACCACCTCTAGAACATGGAAGGCGCCAAAAACAGTACGTTTATAGATCTTCTAAACGTCGTGTTTTCAGTAATAAACAGTGCTTTTATAGACTCATAGGAACACCGAAATAGAAAAATATATTCAAAAAATAATTTAAAACATTTCATTTGATTGCAGTAGTGCGTAATATTATATTACATCCGAGGTGGGATATGTGCCATTACAGCTGGCTGTGTCAGTGGGAATTTCATTACAGCCTTGCACTGTATCTCATCTTGAGGCTTTGCCTCTCGGTGACATACACAAGGCCTCAGCTGCAATGAAACATTTTCCTCCTCGGATGTAAAATACTATTTCAATTACAACTACGCATATGGAAATTGATAGATATTTTATAAATTCATATTTTAATATCTTCTGAAAACGCTATTATTAATTTGAAATGATTAGTTTCCGTCACCTTTAGGTACGGCAAGTATTGTCTTTGGTCAAAAAATTCGGTGGTTTTTAATGAATAAGCACGTTTTAAGGTCCCTAGAATACGATTTTACTATTTTTACGATGATGTCTGTATGTATGTATTTATGTGTGTGTGTGTGTGTATGTGTGTGTGTGTGTGCATGTGCATGTGCGTGTGCGTGCGCGTGTGAGCGTGTGAGCGTGTGAGTGTGTGAGTGTGCGAGTGAGTGAGTGAGTGAGTGAGTGAGTGAGTGAGTGAGTGAGTGAGTGAGTGAGTAAGTGAGTGTGTGTGTGTGTGTGTGTGTGTGTGTGTGTGTGTGTGTGTGTGTGTGTGTTGTGTGTCTGTGTAACAAAATTTTCGTTTACGATAACTCTAATACTACAATTCCAAAAATTATAATTCTTTCGAATTCCTCTTCGTTGCATCCATATAAAGAGCTGATTAGATTTTGGTTATAATTGATCAACCGGAAGTACCCTCATTTGAAGATTTTAACAGTTTTTCTTGAAAAACGATGTTAAATATCATTTTTTCACATTTAATGTTATTATAAATATTAAAGAATATTGTATTCTCTATACCAGGGATGCACAAACTTTTTTGACAATGGGCCAATTAAAAATACATTGTGTTGCCGCGGGCCAGTAAGAATTCAAAACATAATTTAGGTTTGGATGAAATAAAAAATAAATTACTTTATATATTTTTTTATTGACTGTGTATGTGCATAATACAATAACTGAATAAAAATAAATATCATTATATATTTTGCTATAAATATAACAAACAGCAAACAGCGAATAAAATTTTAACTATTTAAATCAGAATTTCTTAGATACGAGTATAATAAAAACAAATGATTGAAGAGATATTAACTAACTTTGGCTCGTTGAAGAATGCGAAGGATAAGATTGAATACCAGTAACTATTTGGCTAATATCAGGTGCTAAGGAGGTTGTAGCCAATTGCAAGATGTCAGTTAAATTTTCGTCATTAATTCGATATCTGGAATTCATATGAGCACTACCACACCAGTACGCCGCACCGCACCGTGCGTGATTCGTAAAGCATAAGAACGAATACCCGGCCGCTGTTGCTTACGGGTGTAGCGGAATAGATGGTGCTCGTAAGCATTTCGAAGACAAAAATATTTATATTATCTATGTATTAACAGAATAAATAAATTAAATCAATAAAATTAAAGTGCCATAAATTTATGAATTTGATTTATGTTTATTTTCAATTTTATTTCCATTTTTTTAAATATATATGTATCATAATCAATTGATTTTTACGCGGGCCGGATAGAATTAGTAAACGGGCCGGATTGGCCCGCGGGCCGGAGTTTGTGCATCACTGGAGGATTTGACTGCATTTTATACTTCATATTAAATGGATATAGAGTTATAAAATTATAAAGAGATTATATTTCATAAATTAGCTAGTTATGCTAGAAACAGCTATTATATTAAGAAAATTCTGATTGAAAGATGTCAGTGTCAATTGACATATTCGTAGTATACTTGTGTTATAATTCTACTCGAAATATAGGATCTTTTTGATCGAAACTTTCTGTATGGAATTTGTATAAAATACATACAACTGTCGTAAGGTAATGTACATACAAGAAATTTAGAATCTTTTGCAAGGAACTTTCTGTATAGATTTTATAGAAAATATATAGGCATTTACGAAAATTCTACCGGTAGATACCGCATCTACCGACTGTGTTCGAAAACACGAGTGGTAAAAAGTTACCGTGTTCGAAAATTGTACAATATCTACCAGATCTACCAACCGGATTCATGAAAAATCTAATCTCAAAAAAAGGTGGTGATGCAAAACGAAGCGTACGCGTTAAAAGTGGAAATGTGTTCAAAGTATGACTGCTCAGTTTGTTAACTACACCAAATTTCTAACCTGTTTCAAATTTTCATTTTTTTTATAGGTTATGGATCTACCATCTTTACCACTTGCGTTCTTAAAATATCGATTCCGGTAGCTATAACCTGATACACAGCTGTTTACCGGTAATAGTTCACAGGTAGAATTTTCGTAAATGCCTCATATAACTGACGGAAGGTAAAGTGCTGGCCACGTCAGATTTTTTACAGTGACATTATGCCTATGGCACAATTGTCGATGAGCATCAAGGAGCATCAATGATCGATGAAACAACAGTACGCACCCGACATCGATGGTTTTCATTTTCATCGATGACTATGCAATGATTTTTTCTATGACGTTAAAAATTAAGTTGGTTATAACACCAGTGAAATGTTCCTGTGCTGTCGGTTTTTAAATCGATATTTCCCTAGTGTATTGATGCTGTTTGCAGGTTATGTTTTCAAAACACTGTTTCTTAGTTGATACGTGACACTTTATTTTCTATTTTGACGTTTGATAACGTACCCTAACGTAAAATGATATTCAAAAGATACGTCTGAAATAAGATACGTTCGTTTCATCGATGCTCCTCGATGAAAATAGCGGCGCCGTATTTTTCATCGATGATGGGTGCGTACTGTTGTTTCATCGATGAGGTCATCGACAAGTGTGCCATAGGCTTTAGCGGTTTTTAGAGAGATTAGTCCTAATTTGTTGGAAATTTAAATTTGTCTTAAATGATTATGAATTGTTCTTGGTTTTATATCAATAAATTAAGAAACCAGTTGAAAAAAGCCATCAGACCTCAAATTCTATAAAACTGAATATCGAAGACATGAGTGGAGACAAAATTGAACATTTTGCAACTACACCTTTTATGTTTCCGTAGCCATACGCAAATAAATAAATCAATAAACTTTATGGGCAATTTAATTTATTGTCCATGTATGTATATATATACATCAATGGCAGTTTTAAAATTGAATGCAGGTGTAACATTTGACGTAAGATTCTCAGAAATTTTGATTGTAATAAATATAACATGTAAAAACCAATAGCTATCAGGTAGTGCGCGTAAAGCATAATAATAATAATAATATTGGGAATAACTGACATGTTATTCATATGAATATTCAAATTGCATTTTTATAATTTACATTGTTTAAGGTGCATTCACAAATGAAAATTAGGTTTATGGTTTTTGTTTAGGTTTAAGTAAGTCATTCACAAATGAAGTTTCAATTACCTGAAAATTTGTTTTGATATGTACAGACATCTGTGTAAATACTTCAAAAACAAGATTAAAATATCGGTAGAGCAGTGCTCAACAAGACACCTGTGCGCCGTGAAACTGTCATTCGCTTGACATTATTGGTTATATTTCAGGAATTAAGTTATGAGTCTCCATGTTCTTCTCGCATTTGTTTAAAAAGCCGAATCCACCAAGTGGATAGTAAATAAAGATGGGTGTATATATCTATATCATTTCCGACTCGTTCTCATTGGTGAAGTTTGTGACGTCAAACTAAATCATAAACCTAAAGTTTGGACTTTGCAATGTTTAGCTTCATGATTTGGATTTAGAGACCCTAAATTCTGAAGTGTGAATGAAGTCATAACATAAGGCCAAAGTCTTTAAATCTAAAGTGTAAACTATAAATCTAAACATAATTTTTATTTGTGAATCTACCTTTACTTTATAAATTTAATAATTGTTGCATTTTTGCTGTTTGAAAAATGAAGCTGGATAAATTCTTGTGTTGTATACGCCAATTTTTGTACAACGAAAACATACGTTAGCATTTATACAACAAAACATTTATACGAGAGGAATACGCCAAATAATTTATACAATAAATAAATATATCATGGCATATCACCCATTGCTGGGTGTGCCAATCTGCTTTTGTACACCGACGTTTACCAGACATCACCTCACGGGCACTCATTGCTGGCGTGGAGAGTGCACCAAGCATTTATACGACTATACAGGGTGTTAATACTGTCGTTACAGCCGAAAATGGCAGTTATAACTCATTAAATTAATAAATCGGAAGTGATACTTTACTTGAAGCTCTGAATAGATTTTTGTGAAAAATATATTACGAGTATGATATATTCCAAAACTTGTCAAATTTAGTATTTAAGACTTTTGTATAACGGGAAGCAATATACTATATTTTGGCTAAAATTGATAAACCGGAAGTGATACTTTATTTGAAGCTCTGAACAGATTTTCGTGAAAAATAAATTGATACAATCCAAAACTTTTCAAATTTGGTATTTAAGACTTTTATATTAATGAGAACGACATATTAGATGTTTTTTTAAAATTGATAAACCGGAAGTACTACTTTACAGGAAGCTATAAACAGATTTTCTAGAAAAACTATATTAAAACATGATCCAAAACTTATTTAAAACACGTGTATCATTTGAAACAATATTATATTTTGACTATACCTATATGATAAACTGGAAGTGGTACTTAATTTGGAGCTCTTAACAGATTTTCGAGCAAAAACATAATAAAATATAATCCAAAATTTGGTATTACAGACTTTTCTATTTATTGGAACAACAAATTAGATTTTGTTTACGAACGATCAACCGGAAGTGATACTTTACTTAAAGCACATTGATATTTCAAACATAATTGACAGGAGGTTATGTGTTGGCCACATCAGATTTTTTAATTTTATATTTGAAAATAAAACATTCTTTATTAAGAAAAGAGAATTAAGAAAACGGATATTTTCTGTAATTTGTTCGATAATCCTAACATTCGATAAACCGGATCAACTTGTAAAATTATAAGTTCCGGTTAAAGAGGTCATTACTATTTCAAACATGGAATTGACGGGAGGTGATGTGTTGGCCACATCAGATTTTTTTTTAAAAATGCCAAAATCACTATAAATTTTGCTTTCCGTTCTAATTTTTGTGGAATTTAGTATTTTTCATCGTTTTGCTATGTGTATACGATTATAACCATCAAAATAAAATTATTGAGGGGTGGATGTTCTAGACTAGTTCCAATATGTTCTTGTTGCATGTATTTTTATTAATAAACCATGTTTTCAAATAAATCGTATATTATGTATTCGTATTATTATTATTTATTAATAATCTAGACTGAGTACTTACAGCAAAAAAATTAGGGGGGCCTCAAAATTGAATTGCGCTTGGGGCCTCTCAATTACTAAATCCGCCACTGGCTGTGTTAATTGTTCTTGTAGTAATAAGAAGATTCAATATGCTATTCTTATGTTACATTATGTTATTGTGCATTTACTTACTTAGGCCCACTTTTACAATTGATGGATAAACTATGGTATAGCTATCGAAGGTATAACTTTATCTTAGCAATTATACGTTCGATAAACAAGACTGTCTTTTACAATGCATTTTTATCTGTCAGATAGTTATACCACGAATTACGTTAAATCACTTTAGGTTGATATTGGCACAATAAAATTATCTACTTGTTAGACTATTTTTCTTCAATATTGTTATTATTTCTGCCTTTTAATTGGCATTTTTCACGATGTTAGATGATATAATAGTATTTTATGTACCAAGGGCGTTACGATGATGTTAATACCAGGAGGGCGACGAGAATCTAGCCCGAGGGATAGATGTCGTCCGATGGGCATTATCATCTAGTAACGCTCGTGGTACATACAAGATTTTGTCTCACTAGAATATGTGAAATAAGTCTTCATTTATAATAATTTTGATTACAATAATGCTTAAGCTTTGGCGTTGCTAAGGATGTTGTTTAATTGTTTTGTTTATTATCAACATTTCTTTAATTTTAAAACATCAACGTTCTATATCGTTGGAGATGATGGAATGGGTGAATTTGATGTTTTGGAAGATATTTTATCGAAACGGTGTAAAACAGTATATTAAAGAACGTGTTTTATAAGACATGTTTTTTTCGCACGCATCAAAAATCTAATTGACAAGTGCGAAAGAAAGTCTTATAAAATGAGTTCTTTATACTATTTTTTAAATTTTGCGCCTTCTACAATAACATTTACTTATTAAAACATATTGGTTGGACTTGCATTGTCTTTATTTTTTAAAAATATTACAACGTTTCGACTGCTGCAAATCTACAGTCGTCGTCAGGTTACAAAATAATTATAATAATAAAATTATAAAACATAAAATAAATAATAAATATATAAATTGTAAAATATAGACTTTGATAAAACTATTCAGTCAAATTTTGACGTCCTCTATTTGACATAATAATGTTTTCCACAGGTTACTAATTTCAACGCTAGGTTTACTGATATTATTTGCATTTGAAAATATAAAAACTGCTTCTTATTTTGTAACCTGACGACTACTGTAGATTTGCAGCAGTCGAAACGTTGTAATATTTTTAAAAAATAAAGACAATGCAAGTCCAACCAATATGTTTTAATAATTTAACATTGTCTACAAACTTTAAACAGAAACATTTACTTACTCAATTTGTGATTATATTTGTAACCATTTGTACATTTTCATGTAAATAATCTTTCCTAAATAAAAAAAAACAACAACATTATATTATTAAAATGAATTGTCAATTAACTAAAAATAAATTAGGTAAAAATGAGTTAAAGAAACGTCATCTAGTACCAACCGTCTAAAACAAAAAATTGCGCATCGAAATGAAGGTCATTACGATACGCAGTTGCGTATCGTAATGACTTCATTATGAACGCAAAATATAAAAAAATTATTTTTAACGCTTCTGCATATTTTGAGGAAATGAAATGCATAAATGTTTCCCTAATTATTCCATTCTCGTCTGTAGGAGATGTAAGTATTATATTTTGAGGTTCGTTTTCACATGACAGACCTCAGTTCTTTATTTCTTATGCACTTATTTCTGAATATTATTACATTTTAGAGAGTCTGTACTGCTTTGGATGTGTTACATGTGACGGTAAATACTATCAAAAATGAATTCAAACGTAGATAAATATCGTCCCCAAAAAATTGATGATCCGTCATCCGTCCAAAATCAATGCGAAACATTGCAGTCTGCAATTTGACGTACCGTTTATATATGTGGTGAAAGTAAAATGCTTTTTAAGGCCCTTTTCATAATCAATTTTAAGTATTATAATTAAATTAAAAATGATTTTAATGTTGTGCTTTCAAAGCTGTTTTCTTATTATATTAATTGTTGTAATCAATTAATGTATTAATTGTTGTAATAAATCATTATTATTGTAATTATAATTAAAAAGAAAATAATTTTTATTATATACCGTTCATATTGTTTCTAATTTAAAATACATAAACGATGATCGGATTATAATATTTATAATGAGGGCATAATGAACTATTATGCCCTCATATAATGCCCCGGTTGTTGTAGATATGATTATATACATCGTATCCTAGAAATAAGCAGTTCATAATACTTCAGTGAGACATAAATGTTATTTTTGATTCTAACAATGATTATGAAATACTTGATTGACATCTGTCAAACGTATGAATAACAAAACATCGTTTGTGTTTACGTGGTATCCATAAGAACCAGGAATAAAATTATCAAAGGTGACCAATTTCCATGGGATAAGAAATACTAGTGTTTATTATATCTGAGGTTTATCCGAGGTTTGTAAAATACAATTTCCAATTTTATACCTGGTATAGCGTTAAAGCGTTATACGAGATTTATCTAATGATTGCAAAAATTGTGGCCCTTATTCA
Organism: Harpalus rubripes; assembly: GCA_963082715.1. Classification (NCBI taxonomy): domain Eukaryota; kingdom Metazoa; phylum Arthropoda; class Insecta; order Coleoptera; family Carabidae; genus Harpalus; species Harpalus rubripes. The sequence continues at coordinate 7,140,471 of OY720459.1, read as the reverse complement.
TGTAACCATATTACCCTAAGTAAAAACTAAACAGTCGACTAAACATTAATATTATAATCTCATCTAAAAGTGTGAACATTACTAAGATGTTCAAGATAAGATACTTGAATGAACTGTAGCTTTACTAAAGTACTGATTATACAATTAAAATGTAAATGATAACATCGTAATAATCATCGTAATCACCTTCGTCTCTCATCGCTTGAACACGTGGACCTGAGAACACGATAAGTATTGTTATTAACAACATTGCTACTAATTTGTAACAGTCTCTGTTTATCATGAGATATTTTCAAGAAATATATACTAATGAGCCGTCATTAACTTTATACTGAGTACACAGAAATAATTATATATATATATCTAAAAGTAAGTAATATAAATATAATGGATAAAATTATTGTTTATACAACCAAACTAATGTCATATAACATTACCTTATCCTATCAACGACAGTTCCGAAAATTACACCAGATGTTATTATTCTTTTTAATTGGGAAGGGGAGGGGGTTGAAGTGACCGGCCTGGGTGGGAGATTTTGCTTCTTTCTGTTGATTTTCTTAAATTGATTGTTGATATAGTTGAGTCATCAGCCGTTCCCTGGCTGTTGATGTTTAATATAGGTAATGATGCCGCGAGACGAGAATCGGCGAGAATCAATCCACTCTCGTCTCGTCTCGAAATTTTGAGACGAGATTACTCTGTATCTCGACTCGTCATAATTTTTCTTGCCTTCTCTCGATCTCGACTCGAGAGTCTCGAATTTCTCGAATTTATAATTAGCAAAAAACGAGTACCACTAATTAAAACTGATTATTTTACTGTCTGGTATTTAAAAGGCTAGGTATACAAAAATACGCAATATCATGGGCTTATTAACCGTTGCTGGGCGTCAATCTGTTTTGTACGCAGATATTGGTAATTATAATTATACAGGGTGTAAATGAAATAAGTGCATTAAATTTAACCAGTAATGTAACTCGACGAGAGCAACAATATTTCTTAATAAATTTTTATCGAAATCGCATTTTTTTAGCATTTTTACCACCCCGTAAATTGACGAGTCGTTCCACGTATTTTTCTAATAATTGAATGCAGTAGCAATAGCTATGAAAAATTTTGTTTTAGCAATTGACAGTTTTGTCAGTTGTTGCAATTATATTTTGGCATTAGTAATAAACTTGTTTATCAGGTAAAATTCCGTCAAAATGCTTACGTTTACAAATAGCGAGTACACAGATATTGTAATTACTTACCTATGGTTTATTTATTTATTCGTATCTTTACTACGTTTTAATTTGTGGTTGATATAAAGACAGTATTATAAAGTTGCCAACGCATTTAGACGGAGCGTTTCCAAATCATACTGTTCCTAATATTCGCACATTTGTTAATCTTGTACATCTTTATAATAATACGAAGTGTCACATATGACAATTTTAAATAAAGCAACAGTTGTATCCATATCATGTGCTAAAAATAAATGTTTTCAGCAGACTTCGATTTTGGGAATGGCTCATAATGTTCATTAATGAGACTGAATTTACTTGGGAAGGTGTATTTATTATGCACAATACACATTTCAACAGACGAAAATGCTGTAAAAATTTTCATTAAAAAATGTTTGAGCGGGAACAATAAATGGACGACTAATTATTGGTACTCATGTACCTCGTTTAAATGAACAAAAGTTTGTACATACATTTTTTGAATAACGTATTTAAACTATTATGATTTGTCGACGATAAATAATCATCTCATAACCTAATAACTATGCTTTTGCTCTTCCTCCCCTCGTTCCTCCTTGTCTTCCTCTATTCAAAGGTGATTAAAGCGTGGTTTAATACACAACTTTATAATTTTGTTATCCAAAATTTAAATTTTTTATTTTAAAAATTGTACTATTACGAAATAATTAATAATAAATGTTATTTCCGTTGATTCGTTTATTAATTACTGTGACTGCAAGTGTAACCGATAACCGACAATTTTTGAGCTGTTTGTATCCCACTTGAAAACTGCAGCAGCCATTTGTTCTCCATAGGCGGGTAACGAAATATGCAGCAAATCTTTAAAGAATTTTAACTCAAAATTTAAGACTTAGAAAAAAAAGTTATTAAGAAATATTGTTGCTCTCGTCGAGTTACATTACTGGTTAAATTTAATGCACTTATTTCATTTACACCCTGTATACTCGTATAATGCGGGCATTTGAAGCTGATGTGAAGAATACACTATAGGTATCACTTTTTTTTGCTAAAACCCAAAATAACTTTAAAATGGATAAATAAATATGAATGTAAATGAAGAGACAGTTCAAATATTTATATATACCGATGAATATTTTGTTCTTTTATGGGTACTTATATTTTAATTGCATACTTTAAAAAAAAGTACATTCGAGATCTCGACTTTCCACTGTCGTTTCGAGAAAATCTCGAGGGCATTACTCTCGTCTCGTCTCGAATTGTCGAGACGAGAATAAGGTGAATCTCGTCTCGAAAATTCGAGACGAGATCTCTAAAATGCGAGATTTCGCGGCATCACTATTTATAGGTCGATTGCGGAGTCTGTTGTTGCTATATATTTTGCGATTATAGTGGTCCGTCAACAGTGCCGGCCCGAGACTTTTGAGTGCCCCATGCGAAATTGTAAATTGCGCCCCTCATTTATCACAATTTTGTTTAGGTACAAAAATAAGAAAAGAGGCGATTTGTGTCCATAACTCGCGAACAATCACAGAATCTTAATCTGAATGAAATTTTTTTGAAAATATTTTGGATATTTAAAATACAGATTTTTTTCTTTTGGGTTCTACAGAGTCGCTTTATTTTTGTCTAATACCATACACAGGATTAGTCACGGGAGAGACTTTCAATGTCTGTTTGTGTGCAACCCGAAATACAATTTACAAAAGCGTCTAGCTTCCTCTCTTAAAAAATCTGATGTGGCCAGCACATTACCTTCCGTCAGTTATATGAGGCATTTACGAAAATTCTACCTGTGAACTGTTACCAGTAAACAGCTGTTTATCAGGTCATAGCTACCGGAATCGATATTTTAAGAACGCAAGTGGTAAACAGGGTAGATCCATAACCTATAAAAAAATTGAAAATTGGAACAGGTTCGAAATTTGATGTAGTTAACAAACTGAGCAGAGTCATACTTTGAACACATTTCTACTTTTAACGCGTGCACTTCGCTTTGCATCACTACCTTTTTTTGAGATTAGATTCTTCTTGAATCCGGTAGATGGATTTGGTAGATATTGTCCAATTTTCGAACACTGTAACTTTTTACCAGTCGTGTTTTCGAACACAGTCGGTAGATGCGCTATCTACCGGTAGAATTTTTGTAAATGCCTAAGTATTTTCTAAAAAATGGTATACAGAAAGTTCCTTGTATAAGATTCTAAATTTCTTATACGTACATTACCTTTCGACAGTTGTATGTACTTTATACAAATTCCATACAGAAAGTTTCGAGCAAAAGATCCTAAATTTCGAGCAAAATTATAATATAACACAAATATACTACGAATATGTCAATTGACACTGACATCTTTCAATCAGAATTTTCATAATATAGTAGCTGTTTTCATAGCTATGTCTACTTTATGAAATTTAATTTCTTTATAATTTTTTAACTCCATACCCATTTAATATTAAGTATAAAATGCAGTCAAATCGTATAGAGAATACAATGTTCTTTAATATTTATAATAAGATTAAATGTGAAAAAATGATATTTAACATCGTTTTTTCAAGAAAAACTGTTAAAATCTTCAAATGAGGGTACTTCCGGTTGACCAATTATAACCATCAGCTCTTCATATGGATGCAACGAAGAGGAATACAAAAGAATTATAATTTTTGGAATTGTAGTTTTTGAGTTATCGTAGACGAAAATTTTGTTACACACACACACACACACACACACACACACACACACACACACACACACACACACACACACACACACACACACAGACACACACAGACACACACAGACACACACACCGACACACACACACACAGACACACACACACAGACACACACACACAGACACACACACACACACACACACACACACACACACACACACACACACACACACACACACACACACACACACAGAGAGAGACACACACACAGACACACACACACACAGACACACACACACAGACACACACACAGACACACACACACAGACACACACACACACAGACACACACACACACAGACACACACACACACACAGACACACACACACAGACACACACACACACACAGACACACACACACACAGACAGACACACACAGACACACAGACACACACACACACAGACACACACACACAGACACACACACACACCCACACCCACACACACACACCCACACCCACACCCACACCCACACCCACACACAAATATGTAAAGTCAGTACATTTAAAGCATGTAATATTTTGTAAATGGAGCATGCTGAAATAAAGATTTAATAAAAAAAAAAAACCCACACCCACACCCACACCCACGCCCACGCCCACGCCCACACCCACACTCACACCCACACCCACACCCACACCCACACCCACACACACACACACACACACACACACAAACACAAACACACACGCACACGCACACGCACACACACACACATATACAGACATCATCGTAAAAATAGTAAAATCGTATTCTAGGGACCTTAAAACGTGCTTATTCATTAAAAACTCACCACCGAAATTTTTGACCAAAGACAATACCTTCCTTACCTAAAGGTGACGGAAGGTAAAAAAAAATAGAATATTTAATTCACGATTGCGTTGCCTCAACACATAAACAAAGTATATTATAGTTATTTATTATACATGCGGATTAAATGAATGTTTAATGAGCGATAACGCGAGCGTTTTAATTCCGCGAGTTAAACATTCATTTTAATCGCCAGTGTAAGACAACTGTTTATTTAATTTTGCCATAATAAACTTCTCCGATTTGAGTGTAAGATTTTTATAAATGAAATCAGAAGCTTGAAATGTCACTAATCGCTTACGGGTATCTAGTCGCTAAGTGTGTTTTTTATGCGTTGCCATAGTGATCTGTGGTTGCCATGGGTTGAATTGTTTACAGGAAAAAAATAAATAAATTGGAACGTAGAGTAAATTCTCTACAAGTTTATACAGTGTACTCGAATAACTGAGTAGAAATTGAAAATGGAAGAAGAAGATACAATAATGGAAAACTTACTACCCAAGAAATCAAAAGAAATATACAAAAAATCTGATGTGGCCAGCACATTACCTTCCGTCAGTTCTATGTATTTTGTACAAATTTCATACAGAAAGTTCCTTATTGCTATAAAGATTATATTTCTTGTACTTTACCTTCCGGCAGTTGCATATATTTTATGCAAATTCCATACAATTTATATCAAAAGATCCTATATTTCCAGTAAAATTATGACAAACACACTATGTCAATTTCACTTGACACTGACAACTTTCAATCAAAATTTTCTTAATATAGTAGCTGTTTTCATAGCTATGGCTACTTCATGAAATTTAATTTCTTTATAGTTTATTAACTCTATATCCATTTAATATTAAGTATAAAATGCAGTCAAATCGTATAGAGAATAAAATATTCTTTAATATTTATAATAACATTAAATGTGAAAAAATGATATTTAACATAGTTTTTTCAAGAAAAACTGTTAAAATCTTCAAATAAGGGTACTTCCGGTTGTCCAATTCTAACCAAAATCTAATCAGCTCTTCACATGGATGTAACGAAGAGAAATACGAAAGAATTATAATTTTCAGAATTGTAATATAAGAGTTATCGCAGACGAAAATTTTGTTACACACACACACACACACACAGACACACATACATACACACACACACACATACAGACATCATCGTAAAAATAGTAAAATCGTATTCTAGGGACCCTAAAACGTGCTTATTCATCAAAAACTCACTACCGAATTTTTTGACCAAAGACAATACCTTCCTTACCTAAAGGTGACGGAAGGTAAAAAACTTATCAAAAGCACCTGGAGAATACAAAAAAATTCAAGTGAAGTTACCGAAGCTGTTATTTTGAATTACATTTCCGAAAATTTCAAAAATTTTAAGCCGTCGTCATTCTGGAATTATTATTCGATGTTGAAAGCTTGTCTCATTATTTTTGAAAATGTGGATATATGAAGTCGTAAACAACGAATTAATTAGTGCTACTAAAACTGTAAATTTTCAAAGTGGAAGTGTTCAAATCTGTAACATTTTCTTCATAAACGAAGCCGTGCAACTACAAGAATTGACTTCGTTGATGAAAAAATGAAATACGTACCTCCTATAAATAAATTCTTAAATTGTTCAATATTTGTAAATTATTGCTTAATTTTTAATAAATTTGATTATGAATATAAACCCTTTATTATAATAGGCTTAAATAAATAATTTTCATACTGTTTTATAGGTTAGGATATTACGAAATTCAATATGAGTCATATGGTAAAGAAATGAATCAAATCAGACATACGTTACACAAAATTATAACATTCTTCTTCTTCTTGACGGAACGGCGCGTATACGTTGAATATTTGAATTTATTCCAACAATGTTGGTCGACACTTTAAAACCGCTAGTGAAATAAAATCCTTTAAAACGCTAGCGAAATAAAATTGTTTATAAAACAACAACTTTAATGGCTCGTATCCAAGGAAATAAAGATGACTTTATAAGGCAAAATTAAATAAAAATATTAAAAGATAATATAGACATTCCACCAAACAGAGACAGCGAAACCATAAATACCCAGCTAAAATCCTGTAATTTCCATATTGCTGACAACAAAAATTGTAATTTTTATATAAATTTAAATAAAAACCAATAATAATCATTGTTTTAATTGTTATTCATATTTATTATCATTTTTCGTTACCTAGGTAACTCAAAAAATTTGCGTGTTTTAATGGTCGATTTACGCACGCTTTTGCGTGTTTTAAAGAACGATTATGATGCATGTATAATAAAGTTTCTAAAAACTAATACCAAATTTAACCAATAAAAAAGTATACGAGTACTTAATGAGAAAGCAGAATGTAAAAATTTTAATAAAAAATTCTTATTTTGCAAAGCTGCATTGTAAATATAAATCTCATTACAAACAACAATAAACTTAATCCTTTATTATATCATGAGTCATAAAAAATCTCGTGTTTGATAACAATATTTGTATAATTACTAACATTTGTCTGTAGTTCCTCTAAATGTCTTAATCTGAAAGATATAACCGGCTGGAAAAGAATTCTAAAAATATAATCTATTTACAGATAGACACTTTTCTTCTTTTCAGAATTCTATGTCTGGCGTAAGTCCAAATATCTTAACATCTACGACTTGTGAGAAAGACAGCGCTTACAGGTTGTTCGAGATATGAGGAAAGCTTTCAAGTTTTATTTTAAAAATGTGAACTGAGGTACAATATAATAAGCTAAAATTTCATTTAAATAAATTAATGTTATTTGCAGAGATTTTTAATAGAAAGTGCTACAGCAATAAAAAAGATTTAGACGTTAGCATGACAGATTAAAATAATGACAATGCCAACAATGCGGGAAAAATTGTGTGTACTATTTATTTCCGATATTTTGATTAAAAATAAAGATGATATTTTAAAATATATAATTTTGGATGAAAATATATTTACCTGTTAGAAAATTAAATAATTTGTACTGTACAATAATATCCAAAGTTCCTCATCAAATAATTAGCATTAAAATTATTAACTAACAGGCCCTAAATAATTTATTTATTATTAACTAATTAATTGTTGTGTCAAATAAAATCAACCAAAATTCTCTCTATGTGTCAGTGTGTCCAAAAAACCAGCGGTGGTTAAAAATCAGTGTAGAAGAATACCAAAAATTGAATATACATAAAATTTTTAATTTTATAACATTACACCATAATATTGTTTTCCTACAACCGTGCGTGAAAATTACTTTTCACGCACTCATTACAGTGCTTGAAAAGTAAATAAGCGTTGCTATAGGCAACATTAAAATTTGGTTAATTTACCTTTCAAGTATATAATTGGGTAGTAAATAATAATGAAAGTAATAAAATTTATTAAGAAATATGAATATACACTGTAAATGAAACAAATTTAATATTTTTTTTAACAGATTGAGTACTAATCTAATTTTTAAGAACATTAACATTTTTTTGACATGTATACTAACCTAACCTAATTTTTAATATTAATATTAAATGTACAATTTGTACATTATAAAAGACTAATCATCGTCTGTCTGAGATTCTTCCAAGTGTTTAAGTTACATTTTGTACAGTGTTATGAGAAAGAGTACTAACAGTATTTGAAGCTGCTGGATGCCTGTACACTAAGTATTATGAGAAACATCAATACCATTTCGGTTGTAGGAAAAATGTTGTATGCAACACGTGTGTAAAATAGTATTTTTTGTCTCGTGCTACAATTTCCATCGCACTCGACCAAAATAGTACTACTTTACACACTTGTTACATAAATAACTATTATTGCAAATATTTGCAACGGGTACAACTAGTGAATAATAAACTGTGTTGATTTATTCATTACCAATAAATATCACATGAATATATTAAAGTATTATGATTAATTTACAAATAATAATCTCGTTTGTCAACTTTCAAAATAATTCCTTCCACGTCACTTTTACCATACAAATAAATTTATAAATACAAAGTTAGTTTACTTTCAATTAATTAAGAACACACTATTCATAAAACTAATTAAAAACTTTCTTTCATCATTTACGCTTTCATACTTCTGTAGCATTCAACAGCTCTTCATTTAAACAGTCTTTAGTCCCGCTTAAATGCTATAAAAACTCTGATTTGATTAGCGATAGGAAAAATCTGTCGTTGACATATTGATAGTAACAAAGTAAATAGAAATGACATTGCATTAACTGTAATTAATTATAAACGAAGATGATTATCTCCGTATTTTAATATAGTGTTGTTTATTGTAAATAATACATTTAGACATAACATTTTGATACTTTGTGTTATCTTTGTGCTTTTTTACTTTTAATAATTGAATTTTATTTTTAATAAATATGACAGCATTAAAAGTAATGCATTCCTTACTGTAATGTTTTTTTTTTTTTATTAAAAATTTGATAATTGTTTTTGGTTTATTTTTGAACGTTGTGAAATCAATGTGTAGGTAAATGAACTTTTAGGTTATCTCACACATTTCCGAATGAAATATGATATTTTCCCAAATTTTTATTTAAATTTTCTTGTTTGTTTATTAGTTAGTGATGTGAGAATTGAAAAATGAGAATTTTGAACTTAGCAGAAATAACAAAAACAATTATTCATTATAATTTAAGCATGAAATGTCGTTGATAAATATATTTAAAAATATAATAGAAATTGAACAAATAATACAATATCATGATGTATAGCAACATTAAAATTATTTATTCAATTTTGCCCTGGATACAGAGCATAAACAATTTTATTTCGCTAGCGTTTTATAGAATTTTATTTTACTAGCGGTTTTAAAATGTCAAATGTTAACCAAAATTGTTGGAATAAAATCAAAGAATAATGTTTATGCAACGTATGTGAGATTCACTTTTCGGTCGCACGCCACTGGCAGGCAAAAACACTTGACATTCCTAAACACAAAAATCTGATGTGGCCAGCACATAACCTCTCGCCAGATATATTACCTGGTTGTACGCATTAAACAAAAAATATGTTTAAATACAAATACATATATTCATGTCTCACTACAAAATAATTCTCACATATATTTGCAAAATCTATGGGATATTTTAATATAAATTTAGTACAATACATATGTTTTCTTTATATTCAATATCCTGAAATTTTCTTTTTCTACTTTCCTTTTCTTTTCCTTTATATTCGTCATTTTTTCGCAAATTCCTTTCATATTCTCTTTTACGTATATTCTTTTGCGTTGTTGACTTTTTTATTTTCATAATCTTCATAATGATGTACAAATATTTTTGACAGTGGAATACAAATATTTTTGACAGTGACATTTATGTGTCAATTACAAACATTTGAATTTCTTGCCTTGAAGTAGTTTGATCTGAGATTTTTTACGTCAAATTATTTTCTATGCATTTCTTTATTTCTAAATCTATAGAAGATATAATAATGAATTTATATTTATCGAATAAAGAATTTAACGTTCTTTAAAATAAGTATTTACATAAATTTTCGATAAATAATATTTAGATGATTTTTTTCGTGTAACTACTACTTCCGGTTGTCCAATTGTTACCAAAACATAATCAACTCTTCCCATTATTGTTAGATTGAGGAATCCGTAGTTAAAAATGTCTTAAGTCTTATAGTATTTGAGAAATTGTGAATCCAACATCTACACATCCACACACACATACGGACATCATCGTAAAAATGTCATAATCGGATTCTAGAGGCGTGTTTATTCACTAAAATCTGGATATGCGATGTTTAGCATGAATTCAATACCTCTCTTAGCGAGATATATAATAACTACTCTGATCCTTGGATGGTTAGGGCTAGTTTTAGTTAGTGTGTGCTAGCAGTCATATGCGGACGTGGGTGAAACTGTGAATAATGTTTGTAGTAGTTTTCTAATTATCCGAAGAGTTGTCTAGGTCCATAGAGCTATGTGCTCTAAGGTGTGAGAAACACCAAATGAGAGGATGAGATACACAAGAACGTCTGGGACGTAAAGGATAAATCTGGGGTTTATCATGATTGGTCTGGGACCTACATACGTGTGATCGTAAGCTAAGCTCTCATAATGGGTCTGGGACCCATTGACCTCTGGGAGGTCGAATTCTGAGAACTCAACATGTCTGGGGCATGCGTATGTGGCTACGGTACCGCTAGTGGCTCAGAAATGACTATTCACTATATTCCAGCATATTTAAAAAAAATATATTTATAAAACTATGTACACAAATGACGCAAAAATATTATTTGCATATACTGTGACCGGTAGTCTTTCAGGAAAAAAATAAAACAGAAAGTGTGGCATGATCCCATTCGTCCCTGCACTGGGTGCATACCTTTACGGATAGGGGTACCAGAATCCACGAGGTGTTATTAAAAATATTCGTTGCTGTCTAAATATACTCAAACTATTCGGAGAAGGAAAAGGGATCTAAATAAACATTTCGAAAGTAAGGAGAGTTTACAATTGTATATGTAGTTTACGAGTGTTTCCTTTCAAATGACTCATTACACAATATTATCTTTTTTACAATTTTAAAAATTATCCACTAAAAACATTAGTTTCAAGGTATACGATATATATTTTTTTATTTATGTATGCAAATACTATTGCAAAACTTGTATATCACATTTATATCTATGTAAATTCCACACCTATTTCAAAAAGATAAAATTTCGTTACATTTTAACAAATTATGCGCAATAATTATGAATAACAACTATTAATTTTACATTTTATCGAGTACAATAAATCAAAATTTATGTATCGTTGAAAATAAAATACCTTTTTCTAGAATATTTTATGACGTTCATTTCTATTCATTTAGAACTATAAAAAAAGAAATGAAAATCCAAAATATGTACGTATGAAGTGTATTCATTATTTTTAAAAGCCAATTAAACCAATCTCTGAGTACCTACATCAAAGAAAATGAAAATATACCAAAATACTTTTAAATCTAAAAATACTGTTCTTTCACCATAAAAAAATCGCAAATAGTTTAATTCTGCTGTAAACTGGATAATCTGTATTCTGTATGTAAACTTGTTAGTAAACAAAATTTTCATTTTTGAGTGTTATATTTTGTGAAGAGGAAAACATACTTCTAATAAATTTCCCTAGACTAACAAGTTGACCTTGCCTATTTTTTCATTATATGTATATTGTGTGGTACTTGTGATACCTACAGACAATTGTGGATAATCTAATGAGAAAATTATGAATAATTAACCTGCGAAGCCATGTTATGTTATATGATATAGGGTTAAAAAATCTGGTGTAGCCAACACAATACCTCCCGCCATGTACAACCCGAGTCACAAAAAGATTAAGTTAATCCTTATTTTTATATTGGCGAATTTTATTCTAATTTTGACAGTTTATTTCTTATTCTAAATCAAGTAACTACATTTTTTTTAAACCCCTCAACAGGATTAAATCCCAATTACAGAGTGGGTTCACATTCACACACATCCATGCCTTAGTGGAATTCGAACACAAAGCCCCGAGGGCACTCATGACATGAGGCGTTGCTCCAACCATTGAGCCACCGGAGCTATAATAAAATGAATATTAAATTTTAAATACCGGGATAGAATAGAATGCACCCGTGGAATTCACTAATCCAAAAATTAGGATTAGCTTAAACATTTTTGTGAATCGTTAATTTTTATGAATCTAAATACATACCTACATATTTACTTATGCTGGAAACTTTTCTATTGTTCTATTTACTTTCTTCTTTTTAAAACGTTACTAATATTATTTTGTAATGATTAGTTCTTTGATAATAACATTTATCTGTCAGTTACATACATTTGAATAACTACGTTTTGTTTGTTTAAAGCGTAGACTCTGGGATTTAATAAATTATAGATAATTTTATAAATTTATCCATAAAATATATAGAAAAAGTATTAATGCAAATCTATAAAAAATTTAATAATCTTTAATTTTATAATAAGATTAATGTCGAAAAAATTTTCGAAGAAAAACTATTTCGAGCTTCTAGTAAAGTGTCATTTCCGGTTATCCGATTTACACCAAAATCTAATGGGCTCTTTCCTTTACAGAAAAAGTTCGAAATACAAGGTTTCAAAATTTTCTGAATGACAATATTTGAGTTAGAATGGATGATACACACACACATACACACAGACATCATCGTGCAAATGTTGAAATTGGATTCTAAGGACCTTAAAACGTGCTCATTTACCAAAATCTCGATATGCGATTTTTAGCACGATCCCTATACCTCCCTTACCAAGGGTAGCGGGAGGTAAAAATTAATAATATAACCATGGAAATCGCTACTATATTAAGAAAATGCTGATTAACAGATGTCACTGTCAAGTGAAATTGCCATATTTGTGTTATAATTTTACTGGATGGAAATATAGAATCTTAGGTACATGAACTTTCTATATGGACTATCGAATTTGTACAAAATACATAGAACTGACAGAAGGTAATATACTTGAAATATGGAATCTTGTGCAAGAAACTTTTGTGTGTGGAATTTGTACAAAATATATGGAACTGACGGAAGGTAATGTGCTGGCCACATCAGATTTTTTATCAATGTCACGAGATAAATTGGCAACAGGCTCGAAAATTTTTCCAGGATAAAATATTACCACGAATGGTATTCGGATGACTATTTCCAAAATAAAAATCAGGTAATCATTTATATATTTTTTTCTTGACAAATTTTTTTTATTGTTTTGAGATATTATATTTAAGTTTGCTTTTTCAACAATTTAAATAGATTCCTGTCCGAATCGACTCGTTCTTAATAAAAAATGAAAATATACACATTTTGTAAAAATACATCTTATTGGCTTAGGTATAGGGTGCGAAAAATTTTTTGTGACGGTGTTTTGTAGAAATAAAACTTGGTAACTATGTAGAATCCTGAATTTGGATTGGTTTATATATTTATTACTACGTTTACATGCAGTTTTGAAAATGGTTTCAGTTTTCAGTCAAAATTATACAAAACTGTTTACATGCAGTTTTCAAAACAAGTTTAAAAATTGATTCGAAATCAGTTTCGGCGCATGCGCATTTAGCTGATGTAAGTGACACTTCCTCTTCACTCCAAATACTTCGTTTTGATATTATTCGAATTATTTTTTATACTTCGTACCACTATACTCACTAAAACTACACAACTGTCAGTTTATTTGAAGGTTAGTAACAAAGCGACAGAAACATGCTCTGTACGCATGCGCAGTATCGAAACTGAATTTGAAGTGTTTACATGGTAGTTTTGAAACTAGTTTTCAAGTCCAACCCATGAATTTTAGTTTTGGTTTGAGATAATTCAAAATCGTTTTGACACTGTATACATGGCGTTTTTAAAACTAAAAACGTTTTAAAAACGGTTTCAAAACTGCATGTAAACTTAGTATATGAGTGAAATAGTCATTAAAAATTCACTTCAAGCATATCGTTGAATTCGTAATTTCACGTAGATTAAAAATTAAGTAATATATGGGCTCCCATTTGATATAGGAAAGTTTATTTCACTTCCGGTTAAACCGGAAGTCCTACCACCATGCCAAATACCATAATTTGTGGCCCCATAAGCCTAGTGTACAAATATATCAAGAAAATTAAAAAATAATTATTAAATGGCTCGTTTGTCAGTGTCACCCTGTATATACTTATAAATAACTACAAAAACTACAAAATATCAGTTTGCATTCAGGGACGTAACTACGGGAGGGCCCGGGTGTCCCACGGCCCACCCCATTGATGTGTTGGCCCACCTGCTGGCCCACCCAAATTTTTTAAAGATATTTAGCTTATTTTATAAAAGAGATAACAATTTTAGAATGTGTAACAAAAAATATAATTTGTGTGGATGTAAAACGTACATATTGCATAATAAACATTTGAAATTGTATATGAGCCTATTGCCAAAAAATAAGATGAATAGTATGTCTGTCCGTGGAGAAATAATTGAATCAAGCAATTGCCCCAATTTTGTAGCAATGTTTCTATTTCTTAGCAACACTGCTATTGCCAGTAACCAATAATAATTGCTAAATAAAACATGACACTACATTTGTTTCTATTGACATTGATTCGAAATTTCAACAATGTTACTTAGATTTAACAACTTTCTTACCGAATTGAGATGAATGTTGATTAATATGTAGCTAATTAATTTGGCGGATGATACCATACTGGCCACGCCATATTTTTGTAATATGGAATTGTAAGAAAAGTATCTGGACTAATATCATATAATACCAACTCTTTCTGATGAATTCACAAAACTGAAATTATTAACTTACGAGCCCCATACGTTGTAATATTTCGTTTTACAAAAAGTAAACTATGTTTAATTAGCATTTACAACAAAATTTATATGGAATATAGTTAATTGATAATTCTTTATTACATTTACCAACATTGAAATAAAATTAAATTAAAAAAAATTGATTTTTGCTCTAGACAATGACGAATTAATATGACGAGAGGTTTGTATCTAAAACCAAAATTTGGAAATCGATTACGACATTTCAATAAAGATTGGTTTGATAATTTAAATTGTTGAATTATAGTATGTATTTATTTATATGCATTGTACACAATAATTCCGATGACAGTGCTTTATTATTTAGTTTTAAAAATTGGAAAAGAGCTCTGGAAAGCGATTCTGGATTTCGTAAGCATGAAATAATAATATTAATATGTCAAAAGTAAAGGAGATAATTTTTGTAACGCGCATATAAAATTAGTTATAGTTTCCTTTTGCTAAGCGTTACAGAAATTGATATGCTAGCAGCAGAATATCATTTACTTCCCAACACAATAAAATTGTACGAAAATTAATGTAAAGCTAAAATAAAAACTATTGGCCCTACTATAGATTTTAAAATATATTTATGAATTATATTTTCCGGGAACTTTAAATTACTAGTCATTGCTTTACCAATTCCAATTTTCAGTGCAATATCTATTTTCAAATTTTAGTTGCTATTAAAAATTATGAGAAGTATTTGTAATTTTGTTTAATTTGTTTTACCGTTTTTATACTACTATCCATATATTATGGTAATAAATAATTTATTAATACTGTAATACTGTTCTTATGATATAAGTATGGCCCACTCAGATTTTTCATTGGCCCACTTTTGGCCCACCCAGAAAATAATCCTAGTTGCGTCCCTGGATGCATTTATTACGGTCAATAATTATGTATACGGATATTAGTCTTAACATATATTAGAAGGTTCAAATTGCTAAATTTAAAGTAAACATATTTTGCGTAGCAAAATGTTTGTTTATTTTTACACTCTTGTCATTAGTTTCTATGTCATGGACAAAAGTTATTAATGACCATATTTTAGCAAAACACAAATAAAATTTTTCAATGTTTATATTATATATTCCACAAAATTTATCTCTGTCATAAAAAAAAACATATTATTCACACTGTTTTCATAAAATTCATAGAACAAATTTATCATACTTCTTCGACGATACTTTGTCATACATATTTACAATATTATTCATTTTATGGTATTATGGTCACCGCTAAAATATTTAAAATAAAAGATAATATTCTCAAAAAAAAAAAAATGAATGTGCATACCAAAACATAAAACATTCATTTGTCATGCTCGTGTCAGTTCATAAATAATCAAATATTTCGGTGCTTAGTTACACTTTCAAAACAAAAGAATGTTATCCTGTTTTCATTTCGGGAAATAATAAAATTTTCAGGACACGTAAGAAAATCGTGCGGCCTCGGTTATCCTCGACTTTTATCGGGTCAATGTCAAATGAGTATATGAAAACAAATGAAAAAATGTCATTTTCATTGGGAGTAGCGTCGCAGTAGCCTTGATCTTGTTGGGTAATGCATCTTTGACATATTTATTGTCATTAAGTTTTTTATATTTTAATAAAAAAATTGTTTATATGTAATATTTATATACTTATACTCAATTATATAAATATATGTGAATAAAAGTTGACAATATAATTGTATTTAATTATTTTATTTTTTTCTGATGTAGATTATCTTTTAGATTGAAATATGGATATAGAAGGAGGACATTTCGAACATCTTTTATAATTTATCCTTGTGTCGTTATATAATTAAAAATAAATACAATAATTTATTAAAAAATAAAATCGCCTGTATCTTGAAAACGACTCCTTTTCGGAAGAATGTATATTAAAACTTTTTTACTTCTTTTTGATCATATGTCCTGTCGATATTTAATAAAGTGTGTTCAAAAAAAAATTCTAAGTCGGAGTAGGCTATGAACGGAGTTACGTACGTCTAATCATTATTCAATTCAAAAGGCAAATAGTCAAAATTGATCTTAAAATTTAATTATAAGGAGAAAAGATAATACATAAGGGTATAATAGTATATTGCCATTCGCCGTTTTCTATTTTATTCCTATTTCTAAAATAATATTAAAAAATCTAATGTGGACACCACACGACTTCCTTGTACGTACGAGCAATATGAAGTATAGACCCAATTATAAAATTGCACGCATTTGACGTAATTTGACATTAACATCTATTTTTTATTTTTTTGTTATTTTTTGTCCTAATCCATAGCAAGCTTCATTATAAAAACCAAAAAGTATATAAGTTTTAAATATACATATCTCGCTTATACAAATGGCTAATTTAATTATACTTGATGTGCTAGGCGCAAAATTTAATTCTCTAAAACTCTTATTTGAAGCATTTATTTCTAAACTGTGCGCGCGAAAAATGAAACGTCACGTCAAATTTGAAATATAAACAGTCGGATACGTCGTACTATGCGACAACGGCGCCAAAAATACCACTACCGACGCTGAGCTAAACTAACTGCTCTTGCAAACGATAATCAACCTAAGTAAGAGGGGCCTGATTTGTACGCCTTTAAATAATAAAGTATTTTGTCCTTGGTGGGTGTTTTTTTCCTTAATATAATATTTGTATTTTTGTCGGGTATTATGGTCATGATTCTCTTCAATTTTGATTAATTTACTTTCAAAGTATTCTGGCTGAATTCTTAATTTTATTTTATGAATAATAATTATTATTTGAATTTCCATTAGATCTTTAATATTGTACCAATTTAGTTGTAAGAACATATGATTTACACTGGTATACCTGTTACATTTTAATTACATTTAATTTTGAAGCAATTGTAACTTGTTCATATCACTTTGATTACCAGGGGCGCGCCGTACCATTGTGTCGCCCGTGTGCCAATGCTCATCTTGACGCCCCCCCCCCCCCCCCCCCTAAAAGGTGCAAACTAAAATCTAGTACTATTTCATATTTGGAAAGTATGTATTTACAAAACAACTGCAAAATTTACATTTTTGCCTATATCTAGTGACCTACGGATTTTTTCTCAAATAACGACACCACTAAAATGGTCTTCTAATGTGGCAACAATTATGTGAACACGTTAACTTGAACAGCCTATAAAATTAAGAATTCTCGCATTTTCTGCTTGAAACAAATACATCCTTGGAAAGCTAAAATAAACTCTCTTTCAATGGTATAATTTTGCGACTATGGAAATTATAAATTGGACCCCATTATTTGAAATATAATAGTGATAAAAAATCTGAGCATCGTCGTTTGAAGGAAAATAAAAAAGGGCCCTTAAAGACGTGCAAACCAAAATTCCATAAAATTTCATATTTGGAAGTTATTTGTGAATATAAAAGGAAGTGGCTAGAGTACCGAAAGCGGGACCGTGTTCAAAAAATTAAGATCTCAAATTGACATGGTTTTCGCAATTTCTCTAAATATACCTCAACATTACCCAACCTATCGCCCAAACTCAGGCTTGGAAAACCCGGGTCAAGTATTATGCGTTAGGTGAGGTTATTGTTGTTCTCTTTAGAGTAATATAAATGCAACCTTAGTAAGCTATTCAACAACGGTCCCGCGTTCATGCCGGGATTTGAATTTTTAACAACGGTCCCGAATGTTAAGACACGTCTCTTCTACATTTCTAGTACTAAACGAGGTACTAAATCACGCCATTTGGAGTTTTGTACAGTAACCATTTGTATACGCATTTTTCGGGAAAAACAAAAACATCTTTAAAATAGTCTACTAATGGGGCAACTTTGCCCTAATTTAATCGACTTCGTATCTATTGTAGTTTACGAGATCCCAATGTGAGCCTCGAAAAACGGACATATTAAATTAAAAAACTTAAGTCTTATTACAATTTTGCTCGCCGTGTCGCCCCTAACCAAGTGTCGCCCGTGTGCGACCCACACATCGCACCCTGTGACGGCGCGCCCCTGTTGATTACTTAGATACATAATTGATCCCGCAAAAAAGAAGTGAGGTAAAATTATAGTATTGTATACAATTTACCGTCCTGTTTTTGATAAATACTGGCTACACCTTCTCAAGAAATAAATTTTCTTTGAAATTTTCTTGCACGTATAGTTAACATGTTCTTCTAATTTTAGATTGGTGTTTATAATCATTCCTAAGTATTCTGGCCCAAGTTAATTTAGCATGTAAAATTTGTGTTAACAGATAATCTTTGTTTAATTTTATTCGATAAAAATAATTCAGTACGTTTCTGTCCAAATATGATCTAATTTTAAAAACGAAAAAAGTAAAATTATATTTATAGTAACATTAAATAAATTTAGCTGAAATCAACTAATGTATATTTTATCTTCAAACGAAAATTGCGCGCGAAACGATAAATTTATTTCACTTTTGAAGCAATGTGGTTTCCAAAATAACATTCGGTACATTACATAAGCAGACTAATGCGTAGATTGTATAATTATAAACACTTTGTTATGCAAATTATAAATTTTAAGGTAGTTAACCTACAATTATGTGATTCTTAGCATAAAATCGCGAATATTTTGCTGAATAATAAATTTATATACAACATACGATCAGGTAGATTTGCTGATTTCAAAGAAATCAATTAAGAGAATTAGTTACGTGAAAAATGTACACTTACTATTTAACGGGTCTATTCTGTACAAATCTGTAAGTTTTGCAGTTGTGTAAATCTGTAAATAATGAACAATATCGCAACGGAAGCTACCACTGTTACGTATAATTAAATATTAGTCAACAAAAATAGATGCGTTATTGTCAGTTTTTTTTTATACATTTAAAGAACGGAAGACCTTCAGATTTGTTCAGAATTTCAGCCAATAGTTCAATTTAAAAACAAAATATACATTATATCTCTTTTAGAACGTATTAAATTTAATATATATACAGGGTGTTCAATTTAAGTGATTCACTTTTGCTATCTCGAGAACCGTAAGAGATACGAAGTCGGTTAAATTAGCAAACAATTTCTATATTATAAGACTATTAAAATTACAAAAAAAAAAATTCAACCAGTGGTTTTCAAAATACAGAATTCAACTTTTTAATTTTAATTGAGAACCTACTTTTTTTATCCGCCTATTTGATTCAGCATTTTTTTCTGAATACAACGATATAAAATGTTTATACCCTTACATAACGATAAAAACGAGAAAAATGCAAAAGAAAAATTATTATTTTCATATTTATTTCTACATGTAATCAGAGTGCCATGACAAAAACTATTGAATATTTTGTTTTCATCATTGTTTGGGCGATTTAGATGCTTTAAAAAATATTATAAATTGTTCAAAATTATTGCCATGCTAATTTATACATAATTCCAGCCTTCTGAACATATTACTTCTTACTTTTCTTAAAAATACAATGTATAGCCGCCTATGTAGCATATGACGTCAAAAATTTAGAATACATTTTGTAGTTTTTCTTATGTTTGCAAAAATTATCTTCATTCAAACATTCGTTTCAGAATCACTAATTTTTCACACTTGTTACGAAAATTATGAAACTATTTCGTAGATATTTTTCGTAAGAAATAAATTATTTATTTATTTATAAGTAAGTACCCGACAGGAACAAAGTTCCCAATTAAGGGGTACTACAAAATAATACATTTACATATTATCAGTACAATAAATTGTGCAAAGAAAAATTACTATAAGCAAGTTATAAATTATTACAGTGAGAAATATGTGATCAATTTCTTCTTAACTAATAATAAACAATCAAAAAAAAAGTCAATATCATCATAATTAGTGTATAAAACATTAAATGCAGAACATGAACGCCTTAACGGACTTTTCAATTCGTACATGAAAGCAGTGTTGTAGTGAAAATCATTTTGAGAACCAAAATGACCCTTATACCAACAATATCTTGCAAATTTTCGCTGAATAATTTCAATAGCTCTTATCGAATTTTGATACAATGGATTCCAAATCAGGAAACAATATTCTAATTTGGCACGAACAAAACAATTGAAATAATAAACAATTCTAGATACAATTTTATAGTTTTATACATTGTTTATATACGATGCATACCGTTTATATACTGTTTTCCAATGTTGATGACAACAATGATTGATTTATTGATATGTAATGTATTCTTGAATTAATGATATGTACTGTTCTTTTACTACAAAAATCAATTACATTCTTAGACGAAGAATTCAACATCCTATTAGATGCAGTAAAAGATGTCCGGTCCGATATTATTGCTGACAGTACTTCGATTTCACCCCAGTTCAAATTGTAACCAATGGAAACAAATGTTAAGGCCTGTGTCCACAATGCTAGAAATCGTTCCGAGTTCTCGATCACATTTTTTGATCATAAACATTGAACTTGTATAACTACAGATGTCAGGTTGATCGAATTTATGAAGTTAGTTTCAGCCATTTCTACCATTACTAAAAACTAATAAAAATAAAAAATAAAAATTATCCCGGCAGTAATTAAATTAAATTTTTACAACGAATATATTAATTTATTAATAAGTAATTATTAATAATCAATATCAAAAATGAATAGAAGCATGTAATATGTTATAACCTTATCATTTTCAAGCTTATTAAACATCAAACATCAAGATTTTAAATTGGTAACAGTTAAATGAAATTAGAAATTTGTACGAAAAAATGGGACAGAACGCATTTTTACCTCTCGCATGTCCAGATTTTAGTGAATAAGCACGTTTTAAGGTCCCTAGAATCCGATTATAACAATTTTGCGATGATGTCCGTATGTGTTTGTGGATGTGTGTGTGTGTGTATGTGGATGTGCGTGTGGATGTTGGATCCACGATTTCTCAAATACTATAAGACTTAAGACATTTTTAACTACGGATTCCTCAATCTAACAATAATGGGAAGAGTTGATCAAGTTTTGGTAACAATTGGACAACCGGAAGTAGTAGTTACAAGAAAAAAATCATCTAAATATTATTTATCGAAAATTTATGTAAATACTTATATTAAAGAACGTTAAATTCTTTATTCGACAAATATAAATTCATTAATATATCTTCTATAGATTTAGAGATAAATAAATGCATATAAAATAATTTGAAGTAAAAATTCTCAGATCAAACTACTACAAGGCAAGAAATTCAAATGTTTGTAAGTGACACATAAATGTCACTGTCAAAAATATTTGTATGCCACTGTCAAAAATATGTGTAAATAATTATGAAGATTATGAAAATAAAAAAAGTCAACAACGCAAAAGAATATACGTAAAAAAAAATATAACAGGAATTTGCGAAAAAATGACGAATATAAAGAAAAAGAAAAGGAAAGTAGAAAAAGAAAATTTCAGGATATTGAATATAAAGAAAATGTATGTATTGTACATAATTTATATTAAAATATCCTATAGATTTTGCAAATATATGTGAGAATTATTTTGTAGTGAGACATGAATATATGTATTTACATTTAAAAATATTTTTCGTTTTATGCGTACAACCAGGTAAA
This sequence comes from Harpalus rubripes, assembly GCA_963082715.1. Taxonomy (NCBI): domain Eukaryota; kingdom Metazoa; phylum Arthropoda; class Insecta; order Coleoptera; family Carabidae; genus Harpalus; species Harpalus rubripes. The sequence continues at coordinate 7,117,847 of OY720459.1, read as the reverse complement.
ATATCTGGCGAGAGGTTATGTGCTGGCCACATCAGATTTCTTCATTCTGGTTTTCTATTCGATTTTTGCGTCCGAGTTGGTAGTGTCCACGATCCGAGATATCGAATTGCGAACTATATCCGAAAACTGATCGATTTCTAGGATCGTGGACACAGACAAAGCGTGTCATTTTCATGTTTTATTCAATATTCTGAATTATTATTGATTATTTGCTATTGCTATAGCAATATTGCTAAAACTTAACAACTTTCTTATAAAATTGAGGCGAATATTGTTAATGTACCTAAAAGTTAAAGTTTTGGTGTTGTTTATTTTATTAAGTGAATATACATAATCTTAAGCATGTATAGGTAACATGATACATATACTTGCATACGTAGTAAAATTCAGGAAAGAAAATTGAACAACAAAGTAAATACGAATTCGCAAGTTCGACAGTGTTGCAAATATTGACTGCTCAAGTATGTCATATCAAAAGTTAACAAATTTAGCTCAGCTCACTTACTTTGTCCAATTTATTGAAGATTTTTTCCACTGCTAACACAGTAAACTCCAAAATGAAGACGTTAGGTAGTTAGGTTATGGATTCCATCTTACGTAGACTGTAACCACGACTGAAATCGAAAAATCTGAAAGTAAAATTAAAGAAAAAAGACATTAGTGTAATTTACAAGTAAATTATAAAATTATAGAATTAAAAATTCTGATGTGGCCAGCACATTACCTTCCGTCAGTTCTATGTATTTTGTATAAATGTCATACAGAAAGTTCCTTGCAAAAGATTCTGTATCTTGTACATTATCTTAAGGCAGTTGTATGTATGTTATACAAATTCCATACAGAAAGTTTTTAGGAAAAGACCCTATAATTCCAGTACAATTATAACACAAACATACTGTCAACTGCACTTGACACTGACACCTTTCAATCAGAATTTTCTGAATATAACAGCTGTTTCCAGAATTATACCATAGCTGACTAATATATATATATATATATGAAATTTAATTTCTTTGTAATTTTTTAACTCTATATCCGTTTAATATGAAGTATAAAATGCATTCAAAACGCATAGAGAATAAAATATTCTTTAATATTTATAATAAAATTAAATGTAAAATAATTATATTTAACATCGTTTTTTCAAGAAAAACTGTTAAAATCTTCAAATTAGGGTACTTCCGGTTGACCAATTATAACTAAAATCTAATCAGCTCTTCGCACGTGGATGTAACGGAGAGGAATACGTAAGAATTATAATTTTTGGAATTGTAGTATAAGAGTTATCGCATTATAAAATTTTGTCACACACATACACACACACACACACACACACACACACACGCACGCACGCACGCACGCACGCACGCACGCACGCACGCACGCACGCACACACACACACACACACACACACACATATATATATATATATATATATATATATATATATATATATATATATATATATACATACAGACATCATCGTAAAAATAGTAAAATCCACCGAATTTTTTGGCCAAAGACAATACCTTCCTTACCTAAAGGTAACGGAAGGTAAAAACGATAATACAGACTAATATGGAAATTGATAGATCAGAATATAGAAATTATTACAATATTAAGTTTCAAAACAATTTGTGCAATTAAATTGATAACGATAAAAATATAATAAAACAGAGGAGAATTTATTAACGTAATTCCCAGGAAATATTCGTATATATATATATATATATATATATATATATATATATATATATATATATATATATATATATATATATATTACAACATTACAATTATGTATCTGCTTTCTTAAAATTTAAAATAGCTACTAGATCTACGAGTAAGTGTAGTTCAATTTAGTAAGTTTCACTTCACTTCAAATTTGTAATAATTTGTGAACCGGAAAATTTATTTTCATATTACAAATTGAAATCTTGTTTATTTTTAACATGTCTACTTTCTCAGTTTCATAACAATTCTATCTTTGATCCAAAAAGTGGGAGAGAACAAGATTTTCACTTGTTTATTAAACTTTTTCTTGTATAACTGTAACACAACTTGCAAAGAATGGAAACCCAAGCCAAAACGTTACAACTTTTACTTTTTCTCATGAAGAGATTTGACATTTGCATTCAAGTATAATTCTTTTGTCTCGTTGACATTAGTAATATTAATATCATTCATGAATGCTGTTTTTACCTTCCGTCACCTTTAGGTAAGGAAGGTATTGTCTTTGGTCAAAAAATTCGGTGGTGAGTTTTTGATGAATAAGCACGTTTTTTCTTTCATCCACCAGCACAATAACATCTGCAAAGGGCATACCCTCGGGCATATCCCAAGGAGCCCGATTTCTCATTCTTTCCGTCAGCACGTCTATTATTATATTGAACAGATAAAGACTTAGCGCGGAACCTTGATGTACACGCACTGTCATAGTAAAGCGCTTTGTAAAAAAAAATTTTTGTCCCAAATTAGTGGATTAAAAAATTGGGTGTCTAGTGCTGCACTCTGTGTTAGACCATCAAACTTTCGATCCGCTCTCGTATACAAACCTCTCTTACTTAGGGTAGTGGAAGATACAAATAGCATAATAGCTATTTATGTAATAAGTTGCGAAAGAAATGTGTTTTAAGCACGCGACGTGAAAATTATCCTACGAGGCGTAGCCGAGTTGGATAACACGTCTAGTGCTTAAAACACGATTTCGCAACGTAAGATTTTTTATACTAGCGTTTTAAAACAGATTATTTATATTTATTCTCAAATGTCTACATTTTGAATTTTTCAAAATTTAAAAGTAGGCAGGCATCAGTTTCATCTTTTTGTTGCTATGGGATTCAATATGTTGTTTAATAAACATTGATGTCAACGTGCTCGGTGTATAATTTTTCTTGATATTGAAAATGGTGCAGAGGCTGCATTGGCTACACTGGTTCCAGGAAAATCAAAATTGTATGAAGAAACTTAGAAAAAATTTGACAGTTGGTGTGCGGAGAAAAACGTTGGGCACATTACAGAAAAGGTAGTTTTAGCCTATTTTTCGAAATTATCATCCATTTATAAGCCATCTATTTTATGGAGTAATTACTCTATGCTCCGAACTATGATATACCTTAATAAGAATGTGGATATAAGTAAATTTACCAATCTTATTGCATTCTTAAAAAGAAAAGCTAGTGGATATAAGCCTAAAAAATAAAAATATTCACTAAGCAAGAGATAGTTCGTTTCATGAAGGAAGGATTATTTATTGGCAAAGGTTGTGTTAATTGTTGGAATCTATAGGGCATGTCGCCGGGAGGAACTTACGTTTTTACGTGTAGGAGATATTGAAGATTCTACTTCTTTCATAAAAATTAATATTCCAAATACTAAAACGAATATCTCACGATTTTTTATGATAACTGAAGGGTTTATCAATGGAATCAACTGTTTAGCAATGTTTCGCAAGTACGCAGAACTTCGACCTACTCATACTGAACATCAACGGTTTTTTCTAACCTACAGAAATTTTAAGTGTTGCACGCTTCCTGTAGGTATAAATACCATAGGTGGTATACCTAAAAAAATTGCAGAGTTCCTCGGCCTCCCAAATTCTGAAGAATATACCGGACATTGCTTTCGGCGGTGTTTCTGCAACATTTTTGGCTAATTCGGGAGCAGACATTACAGTGCTCAAGCGACATGGAGGGTGGCGTTCAAGTTTTGTTGCTGAAGGCTACGTTGAAAATTCTTTGGAAAATAAGAAAGAAATTTCACGAAGAATTTTGGGAGAAAAAGAAACAGCAATTAAAAAAAAATATTGTCGACAAAGAATCAGAATCCAGCAGCACATCTACTTCGGTTTCTACCCACATTGAAGTTAACCAAGAAGAAGTATTAAGAACGACATCAAATGTTCAATTTAGTAATTTAAGTAATTGCGTTGTAAATATTTATCATAAATAAACAGTTATAATAGGTATTTAGTACTTTTACTTTTACACATTAAACTGTTATTTTTAAGCACTTGTGCTTAAAAGTACTTCATTTAACAACGGAAATGACAATCGAAAAGTTGTTGTTATAATATGCTAGTATAAAAATATAATTTAAAATTACCTTAACATGAAAATATTTAACACTTAACCTTCATAATTCTAAATACAGATACTAACTTTCCTAGTGTAAACATTAGAAATGGCAATATCAGCAATAATACTATCTGCTGTGTATCATAAAAACTTGAATCCATATATAGTGTTTACGCTCCATCATTATGTGTGCGTTAAGAATGAACCTGATATGAACCACAGGGTCGCAACCTTGTAACAAACTGATTTGAACTTACTGAATTTATTACTAAGATATGTGTACAATACAAAAATAAAGAAAATGATTTTTTTACAATTCTTTGATAAGATTTCCTGTCATTGAGTATATCCTGCTATTGAGAGGAATGGTTATTCCTGTACTAAAATATGAAGCGAAAATTGAAATAAATTGTCCCTGTACTAGAACTAGTAACATTTTAAAAAATTGTGGACCCCTTTTGTTATGCTCGCTAGTTTTTAAATTTATCATGGTTTAAAATTTCTTTATTTAATTAGTCATATTGTAAGAGATTTAAGCTGTTTGCGTAGCCAAATAATTATGGCATTTTATGTGTTTAAGCATGACTTAACTTTAAGGATCATAGACGTTTGGAATCAGGTGCAGATGTCTTACTTTATTTTTAGAATCAAAGTTTAATCACGTGCTGTTTGACAACTTATTTTTGAAATGTGTCAACGTACAAATATGTTACTTATTTGTCCATTTGTCATTTCTTGATACGTATTTGAGTTTTGACGCAGGTACTAAACATGCTAGCCAAAAATATGAAATATATCCGTACTAGTTTGAACCGGAATTTTACCATTACATTTCTTTTTATAGCCATGACCTTTTTAAGTTTTCCTCATTACTTGATTTAGAATTTATTTATTCTTATTTTATGACACTAGGCTTGTAAATTTTTGAATTCACGCATAATAAACCTTTTCAATTTTATCGCTGCAAATTGAATCTAAAATGGCACCAACAACTGCCAGTTGGGCTGTCAAACGATACGTCAAAAATATTGTGGTCATTAAAATACCCATATTCTCGGTGAAAATTTGCATCGTTAGATATTTTAGCTCCAATAAAAGCTTTTATAACTTTTTTCGAGATTTTTTTTTAAAGTTATCAAAGATTTTTCTCACATTTTACGTCTAAATTTTTAGAAACAAACGCCATAGATCTGTTGTTCTGCGCAGGTCCCCATTGCGCATATTTTCTATCTCTTTAGATTGAAAAAGTCTATTGGGTCCTTACCGCAATTTTTTTTAGTAAAACTATACCTTAAAACTGTATCTAAATTTTTAAAATACTTAATCACATCATTAATAAAGCTAAATCAATTCACTATAATTTGTAATAGGCCGTAATAACTACAAGAGTCACGCTAGAATTTTTGAGAAGACACATGGTCCATATTTTTTAGAATTATATTTTAGATATGTTCAAAGTAATTCCCTTCAATTTTAAATAAGTATAAAAATTCGCCAAGTTGCACATTACCAAATCTGAAGTGCGGCGAGAGTTCCACCGTTTTTACGGGTTTTCGCCAAAAACTGAATAAAATGAGAAGAGTCTAGTCGTCAAAGAGGCAGAGCCCCGAAGCAACACACTGTATGTTCCAAGCGCCCGCAAAAGCCAGGTCATTATGTTAGTTTTTAACATAAATTTAATAAATCTGATGTGGCCAGCACATTACCTTCCGTCAGTTTTATGTATTTTGTACAAATTTCACATAGACAGTTTCTTGAAAAAGATTCCATATTTCCAGTACATTACTTTCAGTCAGTTCTCTGTATTTTGTACAAATTCCATTCAGAAAATTTCTTGTAAGAGATTCTATATACATATTTCCAGTAAAATTATAACACAAACATACTATGTCAATTGCACTTGACACCGACATTTATCAATCAGAATTTTCTTAATATAGTAGATGTTTCCATAGCACAGCTGGCTGCTTTATGAAATTTAATTTCTTTATAATTCTTTACCTCTATATCCATTGAATATGAAGTATGTGACCAAATTGTATAGAGAATAAAATAATTTTTAATATTTATAATAACATTAAATGTGAAAAAATAATATTTAACATCATTTTCCAAGAAAAACTATTAAAATCTTAAAATTAGGGTACATAGGGTCGGTCGATTATAACCAAAATCTAATCAGCTCTTCACATGGATGTAAAGAAAAGGAATACGCAAAAATTATAATTTTTGGAAAGGTGGTATTGGAGTTATGCGATCTCATAATCGATTTTTTTGATATATACCTTCCTTACTTAAAGGTGACGGAAGGTAAAAACAAGTATAAGGATCCGAGTTTTATGTTTTAAGTATTGTTTTTGTCAGGATGTTTAAAAAAAATCTTAAAAAATTCGTCTAATTTTCCTCTCGGAAGACATCGTGTATCTTCGAGGTCATCGGCGCTCTGACGATTAAATCTTGTAATAAAATGCTGTCTAGTTAATTCCATATTATCACTCACACGATAGTATAAAAAAATTATTAACTAGGTTACCTTCTAACTACGAAATTTCAAATGGCAGTTAGGTAACTGTATAAATGATTTTGTTTTCCACGCCATACATAATTTTCATATTCTCAAACATTCTAGCGTGACCCGTGTACTTAATACGTTATCATTTCTATTAGTTGTGAATATTTGTATATTTAATCATTTCTAATATATGTTTATCTTTTGTTTTAGGTAAGTTCCACTCATTTTAAGTTTTTTCATAAAACAATGACCTACAAAAATTGTAAGCAGGTATGTAGATTTACATTATTTATGAATATTGTAACAATTACCTATCTTAACATAATCAAAAATACAGTCAGGAATATTTTTAGAATATATTTAAATACAATTATGTAAAGTAACTATTAAATAATTAATAATTGTAGTATAAAGTATAAATTAAATATAAATAAAAATTAAAATAATATGGTTTCCCTCTAATTACTAGTATATCTTCTATTATTTATTATTAACTACATTAAAATATTCATTAAAAACTCTGAAGTTTTTATATCTAGAAGGTCAAGGTTTCAGACTAGTCATTTGTTTTTACACACCCTAAACCTAACCTAAAATATGAAATCTGTGCACGCAATGAAACAATTGAATCATGAATGAAATAATTGAAGTTAAAATTCAATTCATGATCTAGACGACTTTGTAATTAGTTCTTGATTGTCATTTGTCATATAATGGACCATGATTGGTGTGGAATATGTAACTATTTTCAAGGCTCTTGTTATTGTCATAATGTTTAAGAATTTGTTTTGTTTTTGTGCTTTACTATTAAACTCAAAAGTGTTGTTTGGAAACATGTAATGGCATAATTATGCTAATAAGGATATATTGTTGTTCAAAGTTATTTATTGTGTACGTTGCTATTTTAATATGTTGTTTGTTTTTATTATTAATTATGATTAACCTTGTTCTTTAAATATCTTTTTAATTTTAATAATCTCTAACCGCAAATATCAAGGTGGAGAATTTTTAAACAGTAAATCTTTTTTACATTTTTTTATAAATTTACATAAGAATGAAATGAGCATAAATAACAAAACAACAATTGATTTGTTTTGGTTGTACAGAAATAGTTACTATGTAAGCAAATTTTCCACTTATGTAAATGTTAATGAACACAAATATTATATTCACTTCACAGACAAATGCTGTACGTCTAAAGCTCGATATAATAAAAAATCTGTTGTGGCCAGCACATTACTTTCCGTCAGTTCTATGTATTTTGTACAAGTTCTACACAGAAAGTTTCTTGCAAAGGATTCCATATTTCCAGTACATTGCCTTCAGTCAGTTTTATGTACTTTGTACAAATACCATAGAGAAAGTTTCTTGTAAGAGATTCTAAATATTTCCAGTAAAATTATAACAGAAATATACTATGTGAATTGCATTTAACACTGATATTTGTCAATCAGAATTTTCTTAATAAAGTAGATATTTCCATGGTTATAGCACACCTGGCTGCTTTATGAAATTTAATTTCTTTATAATTTTTACCTTCCGTCACCTTTAGGTAAGGAAGGTATTGTCTTTAGTCAAAAAATTTGGTGGTGAGTTTTTGATGAAGAAGCACGTTTTAGGGTCCCTAGTATACGATTTTACTATTTTTACGATGATGTTTGCATGTGTGTATGTGTGTGTCTGTGTGTGACAAAAATTTCGTCTACCATAACTGTAATACTACAATTCCAAAAATTATAATTCTTTCGTATTCTTCTTCGTTACATTCATATGAAGAGCTGATTAGATTTTGGTTATAATTGGTCAACCGGAAGTACCCTCATTTGAAGATTTTAACAGTTTTTCTTGAAAAAATGAGGTTAAATATATTTTTTTCAAATTTAATGCTATTATAAATATTAAAAAATATTGTATTCTCTATACGATTTGACTGCATTTTATACTTCATATTAAATGGATAATGAGTAAAAAAATCATAAATTATCCAGCTATGCTATAACTCGGGAACAACTGCTATATTAAGAAAATTCTGATTGAAAAGTGTCAGTGTCAAGTGCAATTGACATGTATGTTTGTGTTATAATTTTACTGGAAATATAGGATCTTTTGCTAGAAACTTTCTGTATAGAATTTGTATAAAATACATACAACTACCTTAAGGTAATGTGCTGGCCGATTTTTTAACTCTATATCCTTTGGAATATGAAGTATAAAATGTAATCAAATAGTATAGAGAATAAAATATTCTTTAATATTTATAACATTAAATGTGAAAAATGATATTTAACCGCGTTTTTCAAGAAAAACTGTCAAAATCTTGAAATTAGGGTACTTCGGGTCGACCAATTATAACCAAAATCTAAACAGCTCTTCATATGGATGTAAAGAAAAGAAATACGCAAAAGGTGGTATTGGAGTTATGCGATCCGAAAGAATCGTCACACACACACATAGACATACATACATACGTATTCTAGGGACCCTAAAACGTGCTTGTTCATTAAAAATTCATCATCGAATTTTTTGACCAAAAACAATACCTAAAGGTGACGGAAGGTAAAAAATATATCGTCACGGCATATAATATAACCTTTTGCTGGGCCAATCTGCTTTGTTTTTGAGCGTCACCTCATAGGCATTCATTGCTGAAGTGAAGAGTGCATCATAGGGGTCACCTTTGTGTAATTTAAAATTTCAATTAATTTTAATTAATCGAACACGGGTACATATTTTAAATTAAAAATATAAAATCAAAATTAAATTATGAAGCTGGTAATGTCGATGGAATAAATTATCTAAATGAAATAAAATATAATTTTATTCAAACTTGACACTCTCCATTAATATGTGCGATAAGATACAATTACAAATACATCTGAAGACTATAACCTCTTTGCAAGTTCTGACTCATTCATTTATTAGTACAAACTTAGCATTAATTTCATTCCATATCAAATTGGCAGCCAATTATCTGCCAATAAAAACTGCAATAATTTCTGTGACGTCATTGCGTGGGCCGATATGCGCGGATTGTCAAATTAAGTCCTGAATGACTTCACTTATGAAGTATTTCTTAGAACGAGTCTAATCTCTAGTAGGCGATGTTCACTTCATGAGAGGTCCAAATTTGATAATTTTGTCTCCAAGCACTCGAACGTTATAAAAAATTGATAACGATTAGATGGAAATAGAAAAAGAAAAAATATATGTAGTTGGTATCTTGTAAATGTAATAATCATCGTTATCAATTTATAATAAATATTTCATTATAATTTAGAATTACCCAAAATCTTAAAACACTGGTTAAGATTCCTCAATGTCAACAACTCTGATAACAATTTTTACCTCTCGCTAAGAGAGGTATTGTATTCATGCTAAAAATCGCATATCCAGATTTTAGTGAATAAGCACGTTTTAAGGTCCCTAGAATCCGATTATAACATTTTTACGATGATGTCCGTATGTGTGTGTGGATGTTTGGATGTTGGATCCACGATTTCTCAAATACTATAAGACTTAAGACATTTTTAACTACGGATTCCTCAATCTAACAATAATGGGAAGAGTTGATTAAGTTTTGATAACAATTGGACAACCGGAAGTAGTAGTAACAAAAAAAAATCATCTAAATATTATTTATCGAAAATTTATGTAAATACTTATATTAAAGAATGTTAAATTCTTTATTCCATAAATATAAATGCATTATTATATCTTCTATAGATTTAGAGATAAAGAAATGCATATAAAATAATATGATGTAAAAATTCTCAAATCAAACTACTTCAAGGCAAGAAATTCAAATGTTTGTAATTGAAACATAAATGTCACTGTCAAAAATATTTGTATGCCGCTGTCAAAAATATTTGTACATTATTATGAAGATTATGAAAATAAAAAAAAGTCAACAACGTAAAAGAATATGCGTAAAAAAGAATGTAAGAGGAATTTGCAAAGATTGACGAATATAAAGAAAAAGAAAAGGAAAGTAGAAAAAGAAAATTTCAGGATATTGAATATAAAGAAAATGTATGTATTGTACATAATTTATATTAAAATATCCCATAGATTTTGCAAATATATGTGAGAATTTTTTTGTAGTGAGACATGAATATATGTATTTATATTTAAAAATATTTTTCGTTTTATGCGTACAACCAGGTAAAATATCTGGCGAGAGGTTATTTGCTGGCCACATCAGATTTTTATACTAGGGGTCCTTCAAATTAAATAATAAATATGTCATCACGGCTTTTTACCCATTTCTGGGAGTGCCAATTTGCTTTATTCACATATTTTGGTAATGACATAGAATTTTAAAAGTGCAAAATTTTCTGATTCACTTTCGTAGTCAAGTTATTGAAATATAAATAAGTGGAATAATAAATTTATTTTTACTGAAACAAATATCACAAATATGTACACATAACCTGCAGGAATGGAGGGATGAAAACCTTCACTTTATATGCAAAAGATCTTATCAAAGACGATGGTCAATGGGTTGGGTTATTAAGTAATAATGTAATTGATCCACACATCAAACATTCTACGTAGCAACCTAGCCGACTTAATTCAACCTTGTATCGGTTTTATTTTCAATTTTTAAATGAAAATTTACCGCTGCCATTACTCGATGAAATGGGGTATTTTCACATTTTTTTTTATATTTTTTTCTGAAAATATATGTAAAATTATCAATATAGGTTCATATTTTACCTTCCAGAAGTGCGTAATATTTAAACTATGAATTTTTGAAATTTTTAAGAAAATTTAAATTTTCTCGTGACGACACCAGGCGATTCGGCAGCACTGCTGCAGTGACCAAATCTGAAACTACGTTGTTTACAGTTTGGATTTGAGTTTGACGTTTAACGCTTGTTTTCAGCTGTTTTGAGAAAAGTTTGTATTTAATTTTGTGAAAAGTTGGAAACTGGTTATCAAACAAACAAATAAGATAACCAAGAATAAAAAGCAACTTGACAACTTATGAGTAAATGTTTGGTTATATATGCCATGCGACATGACATTTCACAAATATGTATAAAGCGACAAAGTAAAAAAGAAAACTTAATCATATTATTATTTATAATTAACGGAAAAGCAGTATCTTACATTAATTCATTAATGGTTAAACATATCTGTAAAATTAAATATATATTAATAATGTTAACAACAAATAAAACGGAAAGTTAAATGATATATCAGGTATACCATCCGACTTAGTCGTACTATAGCAAAAATCGCCTGGTATCGTCATGAATTGCTGCCGCGAAACTGTATTAACAAAATTATGAATGAAAAGTTTAATAATTTTGAGAAATAATGTGTGATATATGATTAAAATTACTTAAAGTTTCGTGCGAAACAAAAAAAACTGAACTTTTTTTTTTTAAAAAATACCCCATTCCATTAGTAGCTAGATTATAGTATGATGGCGCACATTATGAAATATAAAATAGATTGATAGAAGCATCCATATCATAGCCTCCTAGATCATCGGATAAAAGGAAATAATGCATACAGAAAATCGATTAAACAAAATGGAGCCCGGTACTAAAAAAGTTATATTTTGTCATATAATGAAAATATGACTAATTTTAAATGATTATGTACCAAACTATTTGTAAAATATAAAACTTTTCATTCATAATTTTAATAAAAACGATTAGCACTATAACGATATGACGTCACAACTGTATTTTTGTATCAGTGTACCAAGCGAAAAGAATATAATTTTATATTAATCATAACTTGTGAAAATAAAATCCATATATTTATGTCGTTCTATTTTACACGAAAATGTATGAAACATTTATCATTTTTAATAAAATAAAACATATTTGTTTAAAATCTTTATAACAACAGATACAACTATAGTTTTCTGAAAGTGACAGCTGGCACTAGTTAACCCACCTTGACATCAATTTTTGGCAGAAATAATGACATTGACAGATATAAACAACTTTAGTCAGTAGGCGAAGTAAAATTGCAGATATGACGTCACACAAAATTAATTAAATTTTAAAAAATATATATATATTTCAAAAACTATACACATTTGGAAAGTGTAACAAACGTTAAAATTCATCATTTTATTAAATAAAAAAAAATTAAAAAATAATCTATGAGAATGTTAGTTATTGTTGCTTAAAACTTTATTTAAAATGAACATACCCAATGATTTAGATTCAAAAATAAATCATGATATTATCATCATATCCCATATAATAAGAATATAATAGTAATATATGCTGTCCAA
>OY720459.1:7092500-7100000 GCA_963082715.1 Harpalus rubripes | reverse complement strand
AGACATAAAATTCGTGCTCCATATTCGTCAAAAAGGAAATTGTACTCTATTTATTTAATTGTCTATATTCGCAAAATTACATAACCGCACACAATATTTAATAAAATAATAACATCCTCAAACTATTCATCATCATCATATAAAATTATATATCATCAAATTAATTCATTTATATTCCAAACTTTCACTGCTCGTATCAGCATATACGCCACACTGCGAATTGAAAATAAATATTGGCAAGCATCAGGTACTTCGAATCCTCAAGGACCCCCCGAACCTTGACCCGCTACAGACTATTTTTATTCCGGTTCTGCATCGTCCTCTCTCGAAATATTTATTCAAATATTTGATCGTTCTTGGAGACCGTATTCTCTTCGCCAGGTCGTTTGCAACAAACGTGCTAAAATGTTTCACCTCGTGAAGAAAACATACTTAGAATTTTGAGAAGTGAATTGCGAAATTGAGAATGAAAGACATGAAAATTGAGGTTAAAATTAGAATACTCTCAGAGTTGTAAAGATGAGTATGACTACATTTTGACGTTAGCCAAAATGAATGTAATGTAGTTTATGTATTGCAACATTTGTTCTGTACATACTACGATGTAGAATATGTACTGTGAATGCATTGATGTTCAATTGCGTTGTCAAAAACGCTGCGTTAACTACATGTACTAAGTTACTAAATTTTTGTTAGTCGCACTGTAGTTACTAGATTAAGGCCCGGGTACTAGGAACACTATGTGTTACTTAACTGCCTGGTACCTCGTAACATGTCGGTACCTTTTTACGGCGTGCTAGAAACGAATGTTGGTTGTATATCTAAATGTCAAATATGTCAAAAAATATACATTTTCAAGCAAAAAATTATATTTTTCTCTGTTCTCTGCTTATAAATATTAAATCATACTTGTTATTTTAAAGTATAAGAGAAAACTAAAGAAAGGAATTTCATGTCTTTCGAGAGAAATCATTTAATAATAGCTATTTGTGTATTAAAAGCGCAAAATGGGACATTGTCGACTGTGAGGTTATTGACGCGCGACGCAGGAGCGCGGCATTCTCTCGAAATCGACAATGTTCATATGCGCTCGAAACACACATAAGATTTTTTCTACAGTCCTCCACCATAACAAAAAATAATAAAATGAATACTTTGTACTTACAGTACTGTTCAATAGTTTTGCAGTGAAGATAGCAACGTATGCAAATATGACTTCAAAATATTGTTTTGGCTTTCGTTTTTACAAAAAATTAATGCCAATATAGTAATGAATGTTATAAGTTTTGTATAATTTATTTGTTTCAAGTACATTAAACTAGTGTAGTGGAAAAGTGGATGTCCACTGGGAGCGTTCACACCAAACTTTTGCAGGTAGCAGCACAACTGTTCACACAATTTATTTTATATTTAATTTTAATTTATCGTTATTTTCCATTTTTCTTGAGCTATTGCTTCAATCTAATCTAAGCATTTTAAACTTTCATTTTTGTATATAAATGCCCTATTTAGTTTTCACAGCAGTGCGGCATTTTGTTTGGTTATGTAATATACCGACAGAGCAGTTATGCGAGACTGACTTGTGAAGGTGGTAAATGTGTAACTACAGTGCCATTATTTCCTGACTAAACGTTTCCATTAAAAATGTAGGCCAGTGACATTTCTCAACATAGTATAGCTAGAAATATGGACAGCGAGCGTTTTTCTACTTTGTCGCGCATGAGTGGCAAAGTGACATTTTGCGTTGACAAAAGAGAACGCAAATGGCTACTTTGTATATAGACTGTAGTATAATTTACTGTAGTAGTTAATTCTTGCTTTTGTAATGTGGTTCCTTTTGGAACCACTAGGCTTGCGCAATATTTCTTTTGCCACATTTTTTTAAAAGAAATCCTGGTATTTTTAACTTAGAAAACTAACATCGATTGATGCAATTGCCTTGTTGAGCGATATACCGTCTGACGGGGGTTCAATGGGGTATGTGACCATAATCGAATTTCAATATTTGTCAGAATATATAAAAACTAACCGCTATAACTTCTCATTATAATAATAAAAACTAAACATAAGTTTGTAATAATATTAGCAATTTAATGTCTTGGAGAAGGGATATATGTATATGTGACGTCATCATGATAGGATCGTTGAAGTAAACAGGTAGACTGGAAGGGAAAGAGATAGTTATAGATCAGCATCGCGATTATGATGGCGACAGCTAGCTACAACTATCTTTTTCCCTCCCAGTGAATCTGTCTTCTTCCGTGCTCCTACCATAGTGACGTCACATTTTCCTTCCCAAAATTTTTAATAATTATTTTCTCGTAAACTACGAATAATAAATCCATTAAAAAAATATGAGTATTTTATTTTTTGTCTAATATCATATACATATGTAACAATCAAAATTTGGTCACTTACTCCATCACATCAAAAGCACATACAGAAAATTTGTACATTTGTAGGTGTTGTACATTCCTTGCGGTTCCAAAGTGAAATCACCATTTTTTTCGAAAATTGGCAAATAAAATTTTATTTTTTGGCATTGTACACTAGTTTTAAAGTGTCTTCATTACGTTTAAATAAAAAAATGTAATTTTCCATAAAATTATTTTTTGAAATAATTCAGCCCGCAAAGGGACTTTTAAATTAAGACATATGTTTCTTTGTTCATAGCCTACTCCGAATTAGGTTTTTTTTTGAACACACTGTCAAGAACTTTTAAAAATGAAAAAATTCAATGTACCTACTCTTTCCCTGAAATTGGAAAAATGGACATTGGCTGTTTTAGCACCAAGGTATGGAATTATGATTAAAATAACTTTCTTTGTTAATAATTGGATATTATGCATAGATAATAAGCAATGTAGTCCAAGTTTGGATTGCCACTGGCAGCCTATGTTATTCAATATATTTTTCACTTTTAATAAAACGCACGTGGATTTTATCTGTCGTGGCATTATAAATTTAAACAAGTTTTATTTGGTTTACTTTCGTTGTTTCCTACATTCATTGACTTAAAAATGGATTCCGAATTTCAAAAAGGCGATAAAAGAAGAAAGCTTGTAGTATGTAGTTGAAGTAGTAAGAATTTGAAAGAATACACCCTTGTCCAAATTTATGGAAAGATATTTCTAGAATTTTTGTTGTCGTATATCAAAATAATTCAAACATCTGTGCATTTTACTGACGCCTTGTTTTTGGAGATTTTACAAAACTAATCCAATAAAAGATTACTTTTTATAAAAAATTGCTTGGAAAATTGATATTATCCAGACGATTTCAGATGAAATATATAACAAAACACTTACATTTTGTATATAAGCCAATATTTTTAAGTAGGTAGGAAGACAACATCGTTAAATCTGTAATAAAAAAAATATAAGACATTTACAACATAGTACTACGAAATGCCCACTACGTTTGTTATATATTGGACTGTACCTTTATTTACTTTTTAGTAAATAAAAACAGAAGCCAAAATATCTAACCTAACTATGCTAAAATTGATAAATGTTGCAGTTTGCTTCCAAATATAATTCCAAAGTTAATTTTAACACTAACAAAATTTGGTTTAAAATAGAATGAATAATGATTATTTTTAATAAAGAGGTATTACTTGTGTGCAATCTGTATGAAGTCTTTTTATATTTGGCATCAGTATGTAATGTAAATTACCAAAACAACACGTGTAAACCCATGTGGGAAGCCAGTTCTGTTACAATTATGTGATAATTAGTAAAGTTTTTCCATTAATATTAATGATTTGATAAATGAAATCCTCAACCATAATACCAAATTAGAATATGGATCATTTATCTTATAACTAGACCTTAAAACTGATGATAGAGACTATCAAAGTTTAAAAAAGTTATTAGTTTTTAAAATATTCGAGTTTTCAATGCCCGAAATCCAAACAGAAATTATCGAAATATAAAAATTATGTATACATATAATAGATATATACCTACTTTTGACTAGGCTATAAGGAATTATAAAAATTAGTAGTATTAATAAATATGCACATATATCAACTATTAAATACACTACATACAGTGGCGTACCTATGTGAAATGGTGCCCAGGGCAAGGGTCGTGATTGCGCCCCCTGTCAACAATGTAAAATCAAGATTACTTCTTTCTCGCTTTAGTGTAGCGAGATATGTGGCATTTGTATTGTTGTTGAAATTACTTAAGAATATCCATACATATATATTATGAAGTAACCTTAACTATGAATGAATCAGCACAATAACAAATAAATAACTATCAATATACGGGTGTTCCGCGACTCGACCGACAATCTTATACCATATATTCCGGGGGTCATTACGATCAAAAAATAGCATTAATAACGTGCTCGAAATCGGTCTTTTCAGTTTCTCCTCTTTCAACGCTCATCAGAGCAAGATCACTAATCGATCTTGACCTATGGAGACTCAGATAATTTAAGATCAGTTTTAATTTGTTAAAAGATCTTTCACAGCTAGCGATGAAAACTGCAATAGTCAACATTATTTGCATGGCTATTCGAAGATTTTTCGCCGTTGGCGTTTTTAGGTTTCAACATCTCAGTTTTGACAGAGACTAAGTCTAATTTTCAGAGCTTCGGTCACCAAAGTTTCTCTTTAATTGCGAAAATAATCTCTTAAATCTTTCAAATCTAAGGCGGCATCATGAAATATATATTTATCTTGCAGTCTTTTCTGAACTCTATCAATAGGAATGAGTACTCTCGTCCAAAATCCAAGTAGAGTCAGAAAATCAAGTGTCAACATGCGGTTGTACAATTGCGTAGCATCACTTGTTTCACTAGTTTTATTTGCACCATCCATTATAGTCTCGAGAACTTGTAGTATGCCGTCAAGGTAGTTGTTTATGGGCTTCACACCTTCCATTTTTGCACTCCATATTGTTTTAGACTCAGATTTAATAACTATAGGCACAGCGTTTTTGAGTATTTCCCAGCGTTGAGTAGACGATGAAAAAACAGATAAAGAGCTTCAATAGTTCCGAAAATGTCAATACGCACAGTAATCAACAGTTTTAACACTTCAAATTCTGGCACCCAAGTTACATACGGATACTAAGGGCTCCAAGCGGCGCCCCCTTGGTTTTGGCGCCCAGGGCACTTGCCCTGTTTGCCCCGCCCTAGGTACGCCACTGACTACATATGTTTATATCATGTAGTACATTCAATATTCTAAAAATAACTCAGTTAAATAGCTATTACTGGTCAATAAAATAAATGATTTATGATTTATGTACTCACTTCCATAACACTAAAAACTATATCACAAATAGTTAAATTATATTAAGAAATTTCAAGGTAAACCCGTTTGCAAAAAAGTAATAAATCGAGTAAGTCACATTGTTTCAATTATTTCATTACACATTATTATTACATTAATTAGTCACAATTTTATTAATAATTCATAATGATAAATGCATGAATAATTTATAGACCTCTACATACACTAAAAAAAGATTTATTTCTTCGCGTCGTTACCCAAACTTCCTTCTCACAAAATAAAATGACAATTATGACATTCGTTGTTTAATATACTATTATTTATTTAATATACATAATATATACACAAATTTATCTTACTTGACCCTCACGACATAGTTTGATGTCAGGCTACGGAAACTCATATGTAAAATATCAAGACTATGTAGTAGCCCATGGATAGTAGGGGAGACCGGTGTCAATTGTAACAGGTGTCCAATGTAACAAGGGTAGGTAACAGGGCCATCTTTTCGAAGTAGATTAAAACGCGCTTGCAGAGTGAAGCAGAAAGAGTCATAGCTCTTTGGTATTTAGTGTAAGTACATACGCGCAAATACAGCGTCTGTTTCTGACGAATGTCTGTAAATCGACAAAAAAGTAAATACAGGTAGTGACACACATTGTTTCTAAAACACTATAAGTGCTCTGCTCGGAAATATTTCAAGTTAAGGATCAGTTTGTAAGTTATATCTGCTTTTATTTTTCATTAAAAAAACATTTCGAATTATTACCTAATAAATACAACAAAAGCAAATAATATCTTTATAAGTGAAGCGGTGTCAGTTGTAACACATGCAACGGTGTCGATTGTGTGTTTAATAATTAAGTACAGTATTGATCATGATAAAAATTACAAGAAAAAACCACTGCTATCGAAAACATAGAAGAAGAGCAAAAAAACGAAAAACAGTTCCGAAAGTAACAGTCACAGATTACTCTTCAGATGGCTCCGATGAGGAAACTCTTTGATATGTACTGACCTGTAATTTTTGAACACAGGAGATTGGTTGCAGTGGCGAAAATGTAAAATCTGGACACCGGGCAAGTTAAATTGTACGAAGAAAGACTTATTTTATGTTTACCTAAACTGCAATTTCGTTAGCGACTAAAGGCATTGGTCAAAATGGTCCATATCACCAACAGAATATATATATTGTTTGCTTTTAGTTGAGTCATCTGAATTTTGTATTTTCTGAGGTAATAAATAAATGTTTATTTTTTCAATAATTTCTTCTTTTATCTGTTATTTTATCTTATTACATCAGTGTTAAAATTTGTTGCAATTAACACTGGCCCTGTTACTATTGACACCACTTAGGTGTCAATTGTAACATTTGTAATATGCCTGACTAAAAATCCTTATACTTTTATATGTGTCACATTTTCAAAAGTTTAAAATTCAAAATATTATTCACTAAGGTGGGTAGGTTCTCATATAGGTAATTCAAAATTTCGAAATGTAACGTTATCTCGTGAAATATAAAAATTTAAATTTTGTAACAATTGACACCGTTCTCTCCTATCTACATTTTGTCCCTGCGAAACATCATTTATAAAAAATCTGATGTGGCCAGCACATTACCTTCCGTCAGTTCTATGTATTTTGTACAAATTTCATACGGAAAGTTACTTGGTAAATTAAATATTCTAATTCTTGTACATTACCTTCCGGCAGTTGCATGTATTTTATGCAAATTTCATACAGAAAATTATTATTTTGTGACGTTTTCTATATACAGTGTAATGTATCTGCAGAAATAAAAGATTTATTATTATTATTATTTCTTGTACATTACCTTAAAGCAGTTGTATGTATTTTATACAAATTCCATGCAGAAAGCAAAAGATCCTATACCTATTTCCAGTAAAATTATAAGACAAACACACTATGTCAATTTCACTTGACACTGACATCTTTCAATCAAAATTTTCTTAATATAGTAGCTGTTTCCACAGCTATGGCTACTTTATGAAATTTAATTTCTTTATAATTTTTTAACTCTATACCCAATTAATATAAGGTATAAAATGCAATCAAATCGTATAGAGAATATAATATTCTTTAATATTTATAATAACATTAAATGTGAAAAAATGATATTTAACATAGTTTTTTCAAGAAAAACTGTTAAAATCTTCAAATGAGAGTACTTCCGGTTGTCCAATTCTAACCAAAATCTAATCAGCTCTTCGCATGGATGTATCGAAGAGAAA
>OY720459.1:6880000-7087500 GCA_963082715.1 Harpalus rubripes | reverse complement strand
CACACACACACACACACACACACACACACACACACACACACACACACACACACACACACACACACACACACACACACACACACACACACACACACACACACACACACACACACACACACACACACACACACACACACACACACACACACACACACACACACACACACACACACACACACACACACACACACACACACACACACACACACACACACACACACACACACACACACACACACACACACACACACACACACACACACACACACACACACACACACACACACACACACACACACACACACACACACACACACACACACACACACACACACACACACACACACACACACACACACACACACACACACACACACATACATACACAGAGACATACAGACATCATCGCAAAAATAGTAAAATCGTATTCTAGGGATTCTAAAACGTGCTTATTCATTAAAAACTCACCATCAAATTGTTTGAACAAAAACAATACCTGTCTTTCCTAAAGGTATGACGGAAGGTAAAAATTATAAAGAAATTAAATTTCATAGTAGCCAGTTATGAAAACAGCTAAATTCTGCCATGCCAGTGTCAATTGACATAAGTAGTATGTATGCCTTATAATTTTACAAGAAACTTTCTGTATGGAATTTGTATAAAATACATACAAATGCCGGAAGGTAATGTACAAGAAATAGAATCTTTTGCAAGGAACTTTCTGTATGAAATTTGTACCAAAATACATAGAACTGACCGAAGGTAATGTGCTGGCCACATGAGATTTTTTATGTTTCTACTTATTGTACATAATATATTCATACTGCATCATAGGCATATTGTTAAATCCATTTTTTTATAAAACGCCTTTTCGTTTTCAAAATTACTGACTAGGTGAATTGTAAAATAATGAGTTTTGAAATTAATCGGCTTGATATATCTCTAAATGTCTAAATAAAACTTAACTCAGCCTAACCTTACGCACAAAATTTGGCCCAAGTTTTGCAGGTGTGAATTTTGTGTGTTGGAAACGTTAAGGTTTGTTCAAATAAATAAATTACAATCGAAAATATCCAATATTCATTTTAATTACAATTATTTTATTCCAAATTGTTTAATATAATAAAATTTATTGATCATGTTATGAATACAATTCATTTATGATAGGTCAATATTGGATAATAATGAACATGTTTACAATGTAATCCTAAGAGATAAATATTCAAAAGCCTGGAGGAGTATCCATGTATTCCGTAATGCTGTAGAAGCAGAATTTTAACAGATACGCTTTAACTTTTGATTTAAATTGTTTAGTATTCAACTGTTTAATATCCGCAGGTAAGTGATTGTATAAATCTAAATTTGTCGAGTTTCTTTTAGAATTTAACGTTCTATATCTTTCATTTCTTAGCATATTAGCAGAACGAGTATTGTAGCTGTGCACATTGCTATTTTTAGTAAGCTTTTCTTTGTTGTTATGGATTTCAATTAATGTTGCAAAAATATACAAACATGGTAGCGGCATTATTCCTAGATTAATAAAAAGTTTCTCACATGGTTCTCTATAATGAGCATTTGTTTAACTTATATTTTAACGCTGCAAATTGTTTTATAAATGTATGTATATGTATACAAAAATTTAAATTTTCGATTTATTTATTATCAATAGCAATAAAACTCAAGTACTTCATAAAATTAAAACATTTATTTAGTACTTAATGACTGCCATGAAAAATAAAATTAAACACTATTTGCAGTAAAACATAAATATAACATAAACACACTTGCTTAACTAATATCTATCAATCACCTATCATGCATAACCTAAAAATACCTTCATGACGTCAGAACAACCTCCTAACATATGTGTGACAACCATTGATAATTAACAGTCAATTCATAGCCAACTGACGTCTCTAGAGAATGCGTATACTACGCTTAAATTTGGCGCCACTCTCTTACCCATAAAGAGAAGACTGCTGGTAAGAACGTGACAGCAGGAATGAACCGGAATTCCTGCCAAGGAAAATAAGCTGGCAAAAGGCCAACAGGAATAAACAAGTTTGGTGGTGTAAAACGCCTGTTGCATATGCAACTCTGTGACACGTTAGTGATATGTGGGTTGCTTGTATGTTATATAATATTGAAATGCGATTTACTTCTTTATAAAAACTTATAACTGTAGTGGAGAGGGCACTAAAAGGATTAAAGATAAATTTTGCACTACAAATAAATATTTTTTGCAAATTAATTATAAATAAATATATTATAAATATAAACTGATTTTATACCGTTATATTTGTAAAATTCAGTATGAACGATACAATAGGCTACTTGCGTGGTACGTAGAATCTGATATCTATCACTAAATACCTAAAGTAAATTTGAAAATGAATGTAAAAATATAATTTTTATTTAAAAAAATATATGTTTTTTAATAAATTAATGGACAAGATTTTCTTTGACGTCATTATTTTGAACTGGAGAAAGGGATGCATATTTAAGAATGTAACCTGTAGATGGCGAGCGAGTGCGAGTTTTAATTTGATTTTGACATTAGTTCATTTTTCTGTCACTGCCTCTATTCTTTATTATTTACAATTTGCGTGGTTTCTGTTACTTTTATTACGTATTTCGATTTTTAAGCAGGATTTTGAAAGATTTTAACCTAGCTTATCCTCGTACAAGATTAAAATGACCAACGAAAATATTAACCTCCAAACTATTATTCAAACGTCAAAGAGATGATCTGCTATGTTTAAATTACCCGCACATGCCGTTGCTATTGAACGTACCGATGTTATTGCTTTACGGCCATTCATTGGTTCGGCGTAATTCTACGTCATACATGGCGGTAATTTAAATATTAAAATTTCATTAATTTTTTTCTGGCCAATTAATGAAAATTTTGCCAAAAGAAAAAATATGGGTAGCAAGTTTTTATCGTCTCTTCAAAAATTTTAAATAAAAAAATGGCACGCAAGTAGCCCATTATTAAATGACGAAGACAGATTTTTGTAAAAATCTTGGATATATATTACGGCTTAATGGAAAAAATAGATAATATTTGAGAATCTTATTATATCGCTTACTCTGTATTTAAATGACTTTTTAAAACAATTATCTTATCATGTATTTTTCAAAACAATATCTTCATTAAAATGTAAATTATATATTTCTAACGATAACACTGTATTTATTCCAATTAAACTTTGTACTCATATCTAAAGTCAAAAATTGTGCGAATTATATTTTGAAAAAGATTAAAACAAAATTATTGTTTACTATTGTTAGATATTAGATATTATCACAAGCAATTACAAAAATTACTATTATCTATTTTATTTTCATGAAAATTTAAACTTCCTAAATCGCATTTGTCCAACCAATCAGTTCTCAAGAATCAGAAGAAAAAATACCATTATGAAATTTGAAGGTTTAATATATGTTTATTTAAAAAAATGCTTTATGTTGCAACATACTATGACAAAAAAATCTGGTGTGTAACACAATACCTCCCGCCATTACAGCCCGAGTCACAAAGAAGATTAAGCCAATCCTTATTTTTGAATTAGCGAATTTTAGTCTAATTTTGACAGTTTATATCTTAAAATATAGTCTAATCTAATCCAAGTTACTACCTTTTTTTTAAACCCCTCAACAGGATTAAATCGCAATTACAGAGTGGATTCACATTCACGCACATCCATGCCTTAGTGGGATTCGAACCCAGAGCCCCGAGGGCACTCATGACATGAGGCGTTGCTCTCTAATCATTGAGCCACCGGAGCTATAATAAAAAGAAGATTAAATTTTAAATACCGGGATAGAATAGAATTCACTAATCCAAAAATAAGGATTAACTTACACATTTTTTTGAATCGTTAATTTTTATTAATCTAAATACATACCTACATATTTACTTATGGTGAATCGAATTCCTTTTCCATTGTTCTATTTACTTTTATCTTTTTAAAACGTTACTAATATTATTTTGAAATGATTAGTTCTTTGATAGTGATATTTATCTGTCAGTTATACATTTGAATAACTGCGTTTTATTTGTTTAAAGCGTAGGCCCTGGGATTTAAATTATAGATAATTTTATAAATTTATCCATAAAATATATAGAACAAGTATTAATACAAATCTATAGAAAATTTAATGATCTTTAATTTTTATAATAACATTAATCACGAGAAAATAACATTTAAAGGCATTTTCGGTTATCCGATGTTCACCAAAATCTCGAATTACAAGGTTTCAAAATTTTCTGAATGATAGTATTTGAGTTAGAGTGAAGCATCCACACACACATACACACAGACATCATTGTGAAAATGTTAAAATTGAATTCTAGAGACCTTAAAACGTGGTCATTCACCAAAATCTCGATATGCGATTTTTAGCACGATCCCTATACCTCCCTTACCAAGGGTAGTGGGAGGTAAAAATAACATTCAACTTCTTTTTATTTTCACCTACAAAAAAAAAATTAAAACATATTTTTCAAAATTTGCTATGAGAAAAAAATTATAACCAAAAGTTAAAATTATAAAATTTGGTTTTTTGAATTGAATTTGTCTCAAAAAGGTAGCTTGCATAATAAGAAAGTTTTTCATGTAAGGAAATCGAATTTTTTCCACCCTGTACCAATTTTAAGAGAAGCATTTTTACCCAAATAATTTCGAAAAAATACAGCATATATCTATATGTTTTTTACCTGCCGTCGTAGCTTTAGATAAGGAAGGTATTGTTTTTGGTCAAAAAATTCGAATGTGAGTTTTTAATGAATAAGCACGTTTTAGAGTCCCTAGAATACGATTTTACTATTTTTGCGATGTGCGTGTGCGCGCGCGTGTGTGTGTGTGTGTGTGTGTGTGTGTGTGTGTTTTTCTCCGTCGATAACTCCACTCCAACACTACAATTCTAAAAATTTTCGTATTCCTCTTCGTTACATCCATATGAAGAGCTGATTAGATTTTGGTTATAATTGGTCGACCGGAAGTACCCTCATTTGATGATTTTAACAGTTTGTCTTAGAAAAAACGCTGCTAAATATCATTTTTTCACATTTAATGTTATTATAAATATTAAAAAATATTTTATTCTTTATACGATTTGATTACATTTTATACTTCATATTCAATGGATATTGAGTTAAAAAATTATAAAGAAATAAAATTTCATAAAGCAGCCAGCTATGCAATAACACTGGAAACAGCTAATATAATTTTAAAAAAATCTGATAGACAGATGTGAATGTTAAGTGCGATTGACATAGTATGTTTGTGTTATAATTTTACTGCAAATATAGAACCAATTCTAAGAAACACTCTGTATAGAATTTGTACAAAATAAATAGACCTGAGGAAAGGTAATGTACTGGAAATATAGAATGTTTCGCAAAAAACTGTCTGTATGTAATTTGTATAAAATACACAGAACTGACGAAAGGTAATGTGCTGGTCACATCAGATTTTTTATATTATATTCATAGCAATAAAAATATCGTATTTATTAATAACAGTAATTTTTCTCATCTATTACGAGTACAGTTTCAAAGTCCAATATTAATTTACATATTTTATTTTTTTATACAACGCAAATGTTTATCATATACGCTCCCGCCATCTACCATTCATAACCTTGACTACTAGTTCCTTATTCTGTCACCAGATCCCCCTACTAATTCATCATATATCAGTTCACGTGACTATCTTATCACGTGAGTGTGGTGGATAGAACCACAACGTAGAACTTCCAACCTCGGCATGAAAAGCTGTTGATGTTGATTGCACGCATGTGTGAATGTGACGTTTCAAACTCGCTGATAATGATATTCAGCTCGTTACATCTTGCTTCAACAGGTGGCGCGGAGCAAAGGAATAGAAAGCAGTGACACTCAAACGGTGTAAAGAAAAGATTTTATTGAGGAAAAGATGATAAATATAATGGAATTGATTAAGAGGAAACATCAGTTGTTTCCGTTAATACAATTTTAAAAAATCAACACTGGACATACATACTTCATATATTAACCTGCATTTAAAAACAGAATTATTGAAATCTGTTAGTTTTTGACATTGATTTTAATGGCAAAACGAGAAATGCTACTGAATTTTGATTTTGCCATTCAAACCAAAATCCATGGGGTCTCGTGGCTGCGTGCCTGAGTGTCTGGTCGCGAATCTGGGGAACCAGGTTCGATCCCGACCAACGCCAAATATTTCGAATTTTAATTGGCACAAAATTGATCCCTGCGGTGCACTCTCCATGCCAACAATGAGTGCCCGTGAGGTGACGCCTGGTAAACGCCCGCACGGTACATATATGTCATCATCATTACCGATATCTGCATACAAAGCGGATTGGCACACCCAGCAATGGGTAATATGCCGTGATGATATATTTATTTATTTTATTTAAACCAAAATCCAGCATTAATAAATTTCAATAATTTTTACCTCCTGTCATACCGTAGGTGGGAGGTAATGTTATCGGTCCAAAAATTCGATGGTGAGTTTTCAGTGAATAAGCGCGAACTAGGGTCCCCACAACACGTTTTTACTATTTTTACGATGATGATGATGATGATGATGTGTGTGTGTGTGTGTGTGTGTGTGTGTGTCGATTTTTTCGTCCACGATAACTTTCATCCCAAACTTCTAAATATTTCTATTTTCCGTATTTAAGCTTTCTATAGTCATTTAAAGAGTTGATTAGATTTTGGGTAAAATTGGATGACCGGAAATGATACTTTACATGAAGCCCATAACAGTTTTTAATGAAAAACTATATTAAAAAATAATCCAAAACTTTTAAATTTTAGTATATAAGACTTCTATAGCAAGAGGAACAACATATTAGATTTTGGCTAAAATTAATAAACCAGAAGTGATACTTTACTTGAAGCTCTGAACAGATTTTCGTGAAAAATATATTATGGTATATTCCAAAACATGTCAAATTTAGTATTTAAGATTTTTATATGAAGGGAAGCAACATATTAGATTTTGGCTCAAATTGATTAACCGGAAGTGATACTTTATATGAGCAGATTTTCGTGAAAAATAAATTGATACAATCCAAAACTTTTCAAATTTGGTATTTAAGACTTTTATATTAATGAGAACGACATACTAGATGTTTTCTAAAATTGATAACCCGGAAGTACTACTATACAGGAAGCTATAAACAGATTTTCTTGAAAAAATATATTAAAACATGATTCAATACTTCTCAAATTGGGTATTTAAAACTCGTGCACAATTTGAAACAACATTGTATTTTAACTATACCTTTATAATAAACCGGAAGTGGTACTTAATTTGGAGTTCTTAACAGATTTTCGAGGAAAAATATAATAAAATATAATCTAAAATTTGGTATTACAGACTTTTCTATTTATTGGAACAACAAATTAGATTTTGTTTACAAACGATCAACCGGAAGTGATACTTTACTTAAAAACTCATTGCTATTTCAAACAAGGAATTGACGGGAGGTCATGTGTTGGCCACATCAGATTTTTACCTTCCGTCACCTTTAGGTAAGGAAGGTATTGTCTTTGGTCAAAAAATTCGGTGGTGAGTTTTTGATGAATAAGCACGTTTTAGGGTCCCTAGAATACGATTTTACTATTTTTACGATGATGTCTGTATGTGTGTGTGTGTGTGTGTGTGTGTGTGTGTGTATGTGTGTCTGTGTGTGTGTGTGTGTAACAAAATTTTCGTCTACGATAACTTCCATACTACAATTCAAAAAATTATAATTCTTTCGTATTCCTCTTCGTTACATCCATGTGAAGAGCTGATTAGATTTTGATTAGAATTGGTCAACCGGAAGTACCCTCATTTAAAGATTTTAACAGTTTTTCTTGAAAAAATGATGTTAAATATCATTTTTTCACATTTGATGTTATTATAAATATCAAAGAATATTTTATTCCCTACGCGATTTGAATGCATTTTATATTTCATATTAAATGGATATAGAGTTAAAAAATCTGATGTGGCCAGCACATTACCTTCCGTCAGTTCTATGTATTTTGTATAAATGTCGTACAGAAAGTTCCTTACAAAAGATTATATTTCTTGTACATTACCTTAAGGCAGTTGTATGTATTTTATACAAATTCCATACAGAAAGCTAAAGATCCTATATTTCCAGTAAAATTATAACACGTACATACTGTCAACTGCACTTGACACTGACACCTTTCAATCAGAATTTTCTTAATACATCAGCTGTTTCCAGAGTTATAGCAAAGCTAGCTAATATATGATATTTAATTTCTTTATAATTTTTTAACTTTATCTTTATATCCATTTAATATGAAATATAAAATGCATTCACATCGCGTAGAGAATAAAATATTCTTTAATACTTATAATAACATCAAATGTGAAAAAATGATATTTAACATCGTTTTTTCAAGAAAAACTGTTAAAATCTTCAAATGAGGGTACTTCCGGTTGACCAATTCTAACCAAAATCTAATCAGCTCTTCACATGGATGTAACGAAGAGGAATACGAAAGAATTATAATTTTTTGAATTGTAGTATGGAAGTTATCGTAGACGAAAATTTTGTTACACACACACACACAGACACACATACACACACACACACACACACACACACACACACACACACACACACACACACACACACACACACACACACACACACACACACACACACACACACACACACACACACACACACACACACACACACACACACACACACACACACACACACACACACACACACACACACACACACACACACACACACACACACACACACACACACACACACACACACACACACACACACACACACACACACACACACACACACACACACACACACACACACACACACACACACATACAGACATCATCGTAAAAATTGTAAAATCGTGTTCTAGGGACCCTAAAACGTGCTTATTCATCAAAAACTCACCACCGAATTTTTTGACCAAAGACAATACCTTCCTTACCTAAAGGTGACGGAAGGTAAAAATTATAAAGAAATTAAATATCATATATTAGCTAGCTATGCTATAACTCTGGAAACAGCTGATGTATTAAGAAAATTCTGATTGAAAGGTGTCAGTGTCAAGTGCAGTTGACAGTATGTATGTGTTATAATTTTACTGGAAGTATAGGATCTTTTGCTTTCTGTATGGAATTTGTATAAAATATATACAACTGCCTTAAGGTAATGTACAAGAAATATAATCTTTTGCAAGGAACTTTCTGTATGACATTTATACAAAATCCCTAGAACTGACGGAAGGTAATGTGCTGGCCACATCAGATTTTTTTATTTGAATGCAGGTTAATATTGAAGTATATATGTCCAGTGTTGAATTTTTACAAAAGTTAATAGTTCTAGTACAAGAACAATTTATTTGAATTTTCGCTTCATATTTTAGTACAGCGGTATCCTTTCCTCTTAAGGAAATATAGTAAAAATTATTGATGTATGTTTATCCCGAATTTAATCCGCTTAAAATTACTATTAATCTAATATAATTTCATGCATGGACTTTAATTTTAAAAATAATCAGTATTGATTCAATAAAGAAAACTTAGTACTAAGTAGTATTAGTAGACCATCTACTCTGGCAATTTTATTTATCTGCATCTGCATATCTACAATTTAATAATAGCACGTAAAATAATTTTATCTTTTATCTGTCACACGTAAAACAAAAATACCTTCAATATTGACGTAAATATATATTATCAATAGATTCATATTTGTCACACACCTAAAAATATGAACAAATTTTTTTTACGTTCCTTCACCTTTAGGTACGGAAGGTATTGTCTTTGGTCAAAAAATTCGGAGGTGAGTTTTTGATGAATAAGCACGTTTTAGGGTCCCTAAAATATGATTTTACTATTTTTACGATGATGTCTGTGTGTGTGTATGTATGTGTGTGTGTGTATGTGTGTGTGTGTGTGTATGTGTACGTGTGTGTGTGTGTGTGTGTGTGTGTGTGTGTGTGTGTGTGTGTGTGTGTGGTTGTGTGTGTGTGTGTGTGTGTGTGTGTATAACAAAATTTTCGTCTACGATAATTCTAATACTACAATTCCAAAAATTATAATTCTTTCGTATTCCTCTTCGTTGCATCCACATGAAGAGCTGATTAGATTTTGGTTATAATTGGTCAACCGGAAGTACCCTTATTTGCAGATTTTAACAGTATTTCTTGAAAAAACGATGTTAAATATAATTTTTCACATTTAATATTATTATAAATATTAAAGAACATTGTATTCTCTATACGATTTGACTGCATTTTATACTTCATATGAAATGGATATAGAGTTATAAAATTATAAAGAACTTAGATTTCATAAATTAGCCATCTATGCTAGAAACAGCTACTATATTAAGAAAATTCTGATTGAAAGATGTCAGTGTCAAGTGCAATGATATATTCGTAGTATATTTGTGTTAGGATCTTTTTGCTCGAAATTTTCTGTATGAAATTTGTATAAAATACATACAACTGTCGAAAGGTAATGTACATACAGAAAATTTATAATCTTTTGCAAGGAACTTTATGCATGGGCATGGAATTTATAGAAAATACATACGCATTTACGAAAATTCTACCGGTAGATACCGCAACTACCGACTGTGTTCGAAAACACGAGTGGTAAAAAGTTACCGTGTTCGAATATTGTTCAATATCTACCAAATCCATCTACTGGATTCATGAAGAATCTAATCTCAAAAAAAGGTAGTGATGCAAAGTGAAGCGTGCGCGGTAAAAGTGGAAATGTGTTCAAAGTAGATCTGCTCATTTTGTTAACTACGTTAAGTTTCTAACCTGTTTTAAATTTTCAAATTTTTTCGTAGGTTATGGATCTACCTTGTTTACCACTTGCGTTCTTTAATATCGATTCCGGTAGCTATAAACTGATAAAAGCTGTTTACCGGTAACAGTTCACCAGTAGAATTTTCGTAAATACCTCATATAACTGACGGAAGGTAATGTGCTGGCCACATCAGATTTTTTATGTAATCAATTTAATATTGATTTATTTTTTATTTTTAAGCAACTTTTAATTAAAATTACCTCCACCCAACGATCACAAATACACATATATTTGTGGTCGTTGCCTCTACGAATATGCGTATATTTGTATAATTTATTTTCTAACTTAAAAAAATTCCAGTCTATCATAAACTTGTTTAACAAGTTCTATTTCTAAGAACTGTCTGCGATTGTCAATTGTTAACAGTTAAAAATACGCAACTTGATAACTGCATCAATGTTTGCATTCAAAATGGTTGACGTCACTGGAATCCTTCGTTGTGATTGGCCAAGGCGGGAAAGTTGAATAAACTAAGTAGGCTTCATTTGTTTACTTGTTAAACATTGTATTTTAATGTGGCAAGATCCTGTTGCTATGAAATTAACAAGTAAATAATTATTAACTGAGTGTGAGTCATTTTAACGTATTTTTGGAAATGGTTGTTTTTCGGTAGTTTCTTAAATATGTTCAAAACATAGTTTACTGTTATTCTGCGTTTTTGTAGAATCTATTATTATTAAAATTAAATTTAATAGATCTCAATAATCATTACTTTCTGAGTCATAAAGAAAATTGTTCACAGTGGAAATGGAAATAAATATTAATATGACATGAATCATAAAATTTACGCATATAAACTCTCAATTAAGTTTTAATTAAAATTTAATCAGTGTAACTTACAGTGTTCTGAATGCGTTCTGTACATACGTACATTCGCGTATTTCGGAAAATACATGTATTTCCAGTTTTTTCTAATTATTTATATTGTGTGGCACTTAAACAATTGAAAGTGAAAAGGCCAACATTGTCTTTCGCCTAATCTATTTTTATTTTATTAAATTCAATTTACGAATTATCCTATATTTAGAGTTTGCAAAAATAAAAATCAGCATAATTTACTTTTTTATTCTTATTGTTACGAAGAATTATGCTAGAATATGCCTAGAAAGTGACCGAACCCGAATCTGAACGAAAGAGAGGCGGAAATTGCCGAGCGAGTGCAATAATAATGGTTATTATATGTGTATATGTTGAAAACTGTGCGCGATTTTCCATTTCATCCACATACATAACGGCACTTGACAAAATGAACACTTTAAATATTCGAAAAATAAGTTTCGAAATCCGTATGTGCAAAATTGTCAACCTACATCATTTTTTTTTTTTATTAAGGTACAAAAATATTTACTATACATTTTTTTGTAGTAAATAATACGCTTATAAATTTTATTTTAACTAAAAAGTATAAAATAAACATATGAACTAGTATAAACCAAATTCCCTAGATTCATGGAAATTTTTGTAGTCGTATCTGTCAATGCATTCATAAATAATACAATGCCGTAAACAAGTTATGCGTTATTTAATTTATAGTTCGAGTTGAGATCTATCTAAGCAAACGCAATTGTTTGTGGTACTTGCGTTTGTTTCTCTGTTATGTAAATACGCAGTACTTCAATTAATGAGTTATAACCTTCTATTTTATTAATATTTTTGAAAGGTCTATTAAAATTTGTTTAGCCTACTTTATTATACGGATCTATGACAATGTTCCTAGGCAATCCCTATACAGGGAATTTATTTTAATGTGCAACATATGGTCAATCACTTCCATGGTTACTACACACTACTGTCAAAAAATGACAGCAATGTAATATTTGTCCATTTTAAAATGCAACATACAAAAATTTGTAGCTATATATTTTCAATACTAATTTCCAATAAATTAGCCTACCACTATTAACAAAAAATCAAAACTTTAATGTACCACATCTTAACAAACTTTTGCTTACAAAAATTCATATTTTAATGTAATAAATTTTCAAAAATACTTCCATTCACACTGAGGCAATATCCTAGTCGCTCGTAGAAAGAATTGACACCATTTGTGATGTGTTCTGGAGGTATCTCCTGTGCTGCAATACTATTTATAATGTTGCATTTTAAAATGGACAAATATTACATTGCTGTCATTTTTTGACAGTAGTGTGTAACCATGGAAGTGAAAAACCATATGTTGCATTTTAAAATAAATTCTCTGTATAAACATTTCCATCTCGAGAGATGTGATTACAGTTAGGAATAACCTCTAAAAGACTTTTATTTTTGAGGACGTATTAAAAATTTGGTTTACTTCAATAAACCGAACAACATCGAAGAATTAAAAAACAGAATTCATGAAGCGGTGCAAAAATTGACAGAAGAGAGCTTAATAGTGTTATGCGAGAATTAAGAAAACGTATTTTAAAATATATTAATTTAAATGGGGGACATATTGAATAAAGATTTTATTACTTGTAAATTTTGAAAATATAAATAAAATAAATATATCATCACTGCTTATTACCCATTGTTGGGTGTGCCAATCTGCTTTGTACACAGATATCGGTAATGATGAAATATTTGCACGGTGCGGGCGCTTACCAGGCGTCACCTCCCGGGCACTCACTGCTGGCGTGGAGAGTGCACCACAGGGATCAATTTTGTGCCATTTAAAATTCGAAATATTTGGCGTCGGTCAGGATCGAATCCGGGTCCCCAGATTCGCGACCTGACACTCATATTATTTATTTCAGATTAACATGAAAACAATTGCTGTCATAGCCTTCTCACATATTAAATTACATCCATTAATGATAAAATTTCAGCCAAAGAAAGTATTTATTTTTAACAAATGAATATGGTAAATACTAAGAAATTTGGTATGGTCGTAAAGAGAATAATAAATACAATCTAAATTTATAAAAAACTTGTATAGGTTGTATTTAAATTTACAAAGTTGTATCACTTCCGGTTATACCGGAAGTCCCAGAATTACACTTTTCATATAATATAATCGCAGATATTGTATTGAATAAATTATGTCTTATAAGCAATAAGCGTATCTGCAATAATAAGCCAGATAAATGGGTGTAACCACTTTTTCAAACACACTATATATATATATATATATATATATATATATATATATATATATATATATATATATATAATATTATATATATATATATATATATTATATATATATATATATATATATATATATATATATATATATATATATATATATATATATATATATATATATATATATATATATATTATATATATATATATATATATATATATATATATATATATTATATATATATATATATATATATATATATATATATATATATATATATTATATATATATATATATATATATATATATATATATATATATATATATATATATTTAAGAAATGCTTTAGAAATAGGAGAGTTTTTTTCCAAAATTTCCCGGTCGCTTATTTGGTGGAGACCTGGGAAGTTAACGTTTCGGACGTGAAACAACACATTTCAATGCATGAGTACGGAACAGGAAAAGTGCCTAATCCTGGAAAGACAGAAGAAGAAGAAGAAGAAGAAGTTTTTTAAAATGTGAACGTATAAAGCTATGTATATATACCTTATATTCAAATAAAAATGATGACAAAATATTAGTTTTTTGCAAACGTTTTCAACAAAAATGGAAAACATAAAAATACTTGTAGTATTTTTCCCACGCTGTTACTACAGCATTCCCAATTTTAATCCATAAATCCTAAACAAATTTACTTTATGAATATCATGCTACATTGTTATATATCAAACAAGCGTACTCGAGATGACGACATTATTAATTTACTACGTTTAGTAAACAGTGCATTAAAATATTAAAAATGTTTCGCCAAATGATACAAAACTAGACACTAGAAGAAAAGACATCCTGATATATTATGTACTTATTTTATTCTTAGAGATTATTAAACGACAACTCATGTATGCACATAATAGTATATTTAAAAAAATCTGATGTGGCCAATACAATATTTCCCGCTATTTAATTTTTATGTATTTAAATATACATACTTACATATTTAGTTGTAGTATGCTGGAAACTGTATTAAAATCTATTCCATATAACTATGGTTCTATTTACTATTATCTTTTTAAAACATTACTATTATTAATTTGAAATGATTAGTTCTTTGAAAGTGACATTAATCTGTCAGTTACATATATTTGTGATAGAAATAGTATTTATGCAAATCTGTAGAAAATTTAATAATCTCTAATTTTTATAATAACACAAATCTCGAAAAAATAACATTTGAAGGTATTTTTCGCACAAAAATAATTTTGAGCTTCAAGTAATGTACCATTTCCTGTTATCTAATTTACCCCAAAATCTAATGGCTTCTTCACGCACGAACGCGCGCGCGCACGCACACACACACGCACACACACACACACACACACACACACACACACACACACACGCAGGCACACACGCACACTCGCACGCACACACACACACGCACGCACGCACGCACATACGCACGCACACACATCGTGAAAATGTTAAAATTGGATTCTAGGGACCTTAAAACGTGGTCATTTACTAAAATCTCTATATGCGATTTTTACGAAGGGTAGCGGGATGTAAAAAAATCTTCCAAATTTGGACTTGTACGATAAAAAAATTGTATACTATTTGTTTCTATTGATGTAATTTTATAATTTTATTAGATTTTTCAAAAATTCGACGTTAAACATGATTTGGTGTTTTTTTATCAGTTATGTTGGTAGCGCTCCCCTTTAAAAATTTGAACTACATAAATGAAAATTTATTGTTGGCTGATAGCAATTTAAGGTTATATGTCATTCATGTGCCAGTTTTGTAAGTAGTCATACCACTTCTAGAAAAAGAAAAGCACGAAAAACAGTGCGTTTATAGATCTTCTTAACGACGTGTTTTCAGTGCGTTTATAGTCTCATCGCCGAAATAGAAAAAACATATAGAAGAAAATAGTACGTGGACCATCATGCCTTTTTATTGAGAAAACAACATATAAATAAAACTCTTTATATAATGAAATACTTTAATGAACAATTTATTGATCTAGACTTTTACTTTGCACCATTTTGTCAACACTCAGTTGCACAGATAACGGCAACAGCTGTTCTTACAATTTTTAATACAAAACATATATGGCATATATTCTATGGTTCGCCACAACGTGGAACTGGAAATCATGAATTAAAACGTCAACTTTTCATATTTGTTTGCTAGTAGCCGCCACAAATTGAGTAGACATTGTCAACATTTTCAAGTAACGTGCATCATACATTTCATAACCTGCCTGGAATAACAATACATTCAATTCAAAATTGCATTACCATAAATTTAAATTGTAATAAATAAAACTTACCGTTTTAATTATTTTGACAAAGTAAACCTGAACGCATTGTTTTTTATTTCATAATTTTTATGTTGAAATTTTAACTTCACAGATTCTTATTCTTTCTTAACTAACACAGCTATAGCTATAAATTTCTTTTCTTTCTAGTCCTATCACCTAGACAAAGGATAAAGATCCACAATTAGAAGTAATATTTTAACATAAACAATTTACCATTTTGAGGTTATCTGTGAGTTATGAAAGCATGACTACCACCTATAGAACATGAAAAGCGCCAAAAACAGTACGTTTATAGATCTTCTAAACGTCGTGTTTTCAGTGATAAACAGTGCTTTTATAGACTCATAAGAACACCGAAATAGAAAAAAGAAAATAGAGGATTTTCTTAATACTTCTCCGAGAATTTAATAGAAAAAACAACATTTGTAAATATTTAAAATAAAAATACGAATGTATTCTGTTTACATGAATTGTAACAATTTGTAAGATCTACCCTGAAGAAGGTGCAAGTGTGACCGAAACGTCGTTGTTGTAAGAAGAATAAATGCTGTTCGACTGAGTTTTCGAGTAATTGTTAACACCTTATATTTAATTTTCATAGTTATCAATGCAAATGTTATCGGTTACAATAAACATATCTATAATGCTTGTAAAAATATCCTAATAATGTTAATTAATATTTGGCCGTTAAAGAAATTTCGAGGAATATAATACTTTCGAGAAATATACTACTTCCTAGAATTATTCTAATGTGTTTATCTAGTTTGTTCTATATTTTGTAAGAAAATGTAAGAGTGGAAAATTTAATTTAATAATAATTTCATCAGAATGACCTTAACCTAATTTTTCGTGCAATCTTTTTAATCAGCGGGACTTTAAGGAGGATATTGCAGGGCAGGAAATTTGGCAATTAACTTTTCATTATTTTGACTTTGCTGCCCTGATATTACCCTTGATTAAGTTTTCAAGAGCAACCTGTGGCGCACCCAGTAATAGGAGACTACAGCGCAATTGATTTAAGAGAAATTAGGAAAAAATGTTGAAAGTCTATGCTTAATAATAAATATTAATAAAGAAATCAAACGACATAATTGAAATACTTCGCAAATAAGGGGATTCTTGTTATAGCAGCTCGTCACTCATATGAAGTCCATATATATTATTTTGATTGGCGACTCAAAGACGGCCTATAAATATACAGTAGAGCGCCGATTATCCGAACGCCGATTAACCGAATCGCCAATTATCCGAATCGGTCCTAAGCGTAATATAAAAAATTAAAACCAAGTATGTATGTATGTAATTTTTGTTTTGTTTTGTTGTAACAAGTTGGAACTCGCTGGAGTCCAGATATATTTCAACTGTTATGGTTAAAAGCTAGAGGCAAGACACTACATGTTTTGCGTCGTGAATTTTTATACTTTGTATTTTTGTTAAGGCCTGTTGGGGTTGCAACTTACTCTGATCGAGATGTTCAACTGAGCGTTATTGTAGAACTGTGTTTGTTAAACTTAATAAAGTTTATTCTATGTGTGACAGTTCGTTTTTCTTTATTACCAGTCTATGTCCGATTATCCGAATTTTCGATTATCCGAATCGACCCCGGTCCCAATTAATTCGGATAATCGGCGTTCTACTGTATAACGAATACCCAGTTAGGGGCGGAGCCTAATACCAATGGAATTAGAGAATTTCAAATAGCGAAGGCGTACTATCAGTCCAGTAGTGCAATTCTGAAACAGTTTTTATTTGAATATAAATATTTTGCATTAAACTTAATAATTTAAATACATTTCCAATTATAAATCTTGTAGACTTGTACAGCATAATAATATTCATTAATTTTTTATAAATATAATTTAAAAATAGCATATATTTCAAGAACATTTAGGTCCACTAAGAAAATAGTTTGATATAAAAACTTATATTCGTGACGTCACATCTATATTTTCAAATTTCGGAGGACTATAACTCGCTTATTAATAATAATTTTTTCACCGGATTTTCACCGACAGTCTTAGTTTTACTTATACGTTCAGATGAAATTATATTTAAAAAATCTGGTGTGGCCAATACAATACCTCCCGCCATATACCGCCCGAGCGACAAAAAAGATTAAGCTAATCCTTATTTTTGGATTAGCGAATTTTACGCTAATTTTGGCAGTTTATTTCTTAAAATTTAGTATAATCTAATCCAAGTAACTACCTTTTTTGATAATAAAATGAAGATCAAATTTTAAATACCGGATAAAATAGAATTCACTAATCCAAAAAGGAGAATTAGCTTGAACTTTTTTGCGAATCGTTAATTTTTATTAATCTAGTGCATACCTACATATGCCGTATTGATTTCCTTTCCCATTGTTCTATTTACTTTTTTTCTTTTTAGAACGTTACTATTATTAATTTGAAATGACTATTTCTTTGACAGTGACATTTATCTGTCAGTTACATACATTTGAATAACTGCGCAACCAAGGAGTTTTGTTTGTGTAAAGCGTAGGCTCCGGGATTTAAATTATAGATAATTTTATAAATTTATCCATAAAATATATAGAAAAAGTATTAATGCAAATCTGTAGAAAATTTAATAATTTTTAATTTGTATAATAACATTATTGTCGAAAACATAACATTTAAAGGTATTTTTCGAAGAAAAACTATTTTGAGCTTCTAGTAAAGTTCCATTTCCGGTTGTCCGATTTACACCAAAATGTAATGGGTTCTTTCCAGTACAAAAAAAGTTAGAAATACAAGGTTTCAAAATTTTCTGACTGATAGTATTTGAGTTACACATACATACACACAGACATCATCGTGAAAATGTTAAAATTGGATTCTAGGGACCTTAAAACGTGGTCATTTACCAAAATCTCGATATGCAATTTTTAGCACGATCCCTATACCTCCCTTACCAAGGGTAGCGGGTGGTAAAAATGGTGGAATCCCCTATTTGGATATGAAGGAGCACTATAAAAAAGCACCAAAACTTGGGTGAGGCAAAGGCATTCAGGAAAAAAGGCTCCGCATGCGATTTTTTTTCCATTCAAGGTCAAATGCCTTGTAATTGAAAGTTACATTTTTTCAAGGGATGTAAAGTTGCATGTTTTTCCCATTTCATGTACAAAAATAAATTGCCAGATCACAGAACATTTTAGACAAGAAAATATATTTTTCTACAGTCTATATACAAAGTAGCCATTTGCGCTCTCTTTTGTCAACGCAAAATGTCACTTTGCCGCTCTAGAGCGACAAAGTAGAAAAACGCTCGCTCCTCAAATTTCTAACTATACAATGTTGAGAAATGTTACTTGGCTACATTCATAATGGAAACGTTTAGTCAGGAATTAATGACACTGTAGTTACACATTACCCACTTAACAAGTCAACCTGACATAACTGCTCTGTCAGTATGTTACATAACCAAACAAAATGCCGCACTGCTGTGAAAATAAAATAGGGCATTCATTTACAAAAATGAATGTATAAAATGCTTAGATTAGATTTAAGCAATAGCTCAAGAAGAATGGAAAATACCGATAAGTAAAAATAAATAAAAAATTAATTTTTGTTATGGTGGAGGACCCCATTGTGGCGACTGTAGAAAAAACCTTGTGTGTGTTTCGAGCGCAAATGGACATTGTTGATTTCGAGAGAATGCCTCGCTCCTGCATCGCGCGGCAACAACCTCTCAATCGACAATGTCCCATTTTGCGCTCTTAATACACATATAGCTGTTAACGGATTTGCCTCCTTTACCAATATTTATTAATGATGTACCTACTAGGATCAGGACAAAGCAAAGATAGTCTGTTTGATTGAGCAACGAAACATGATGATAATTATAATAAATTTATTAATCCAATTTTAAAATCTGTCTAGTTCGAGTAGTTCGGTATCCATATCATTACGGATTATAGATTATTAACTCCAATAAAAATTGTATTTAAATACCACGCAAAATTACTTTCAATTAGTCAATTAGACTCTATTGTTTCCGGTCTAAAAATACCTACTACGCACCTTCGGCGGAAGCATAAGAACCGAACCGGAACCGCGAGACTTGAACCGATGATTATCTTTGAAACGATGTCAACCATCACTTCCGCTGTCACCTGGCTGTGACCTTGACCATGTGGCGACATGACTACATATCCTTTTCTTTTGCAACAATCACGAGAACAATACATGATAAACGATGAGCCAAAAACATATCACCTACAATGGAGTATAGAATCATGTGATGTGCATGTATTGTTTATTCTGGATTTAACTGGTTTGAATGAATTAGAGGTAGACGAGATGATTGGATATGTAAATAATTAAGTTGTCTGATGTCTGGATAAATGATTAAATGTTTCACCTCGATTTTTTAATGGTAAAACGTAATATGAATCGAGTTTCATTCATAACTGGTGGAAACTTTTTGCTCCAATTACGCTTTACAAATTTTTGAATAAAAATAAATTGAAGAACACTAGATCAAAATTGTAGTAGGATGTGAAGTTAATGAATACAAATTTAATGCTTTTAGGTTTAACGGATCTAAGTGCCAAAATATTTTTATATGAAATGGTTATATGCGAGGTTTCATTTATTTCAAAAAGTAATAAATTATTTATCAATATCAATATTGTTTATTACATAAAAGGCTCATAAGATGATCATAGTAAGAATTTTGTATCAATTCCTGTTTTAGCGGAAATGGGTACAAGTTTGAATCTAGCATAGGGAATCGCTATTTTTATATATTTTTCCAGAATGTAAATAAAATTAGCTTCACAACGATACCAAAATATCATACCTTTTCTTCAAGCATTTCAAAATGGCGACCATTTATTTTCTAAATACGTATTAATAAAATTCCATACAATATTAAACATAACCTATGAAACAATTTGAATACCTAAAATTAAATCACAAAATTGTTAGAGCACTTCAACTTTATGTAGATAAATACTTTTCTTTTGTTTTAAGGTAATAATGGCCGATTGCACTGCTGACGCTTAAATTTTAAATATTCCTTAAATTGACAATACCGTATCAAAACGAAATGTCAAATAGGAAAGTGAATATTGCTGTCAAAATTTCGATTTACATTTTTACCTTCAGTCACCTTTAGGTAAGGAAGGTATTGTCTTTGGTCAAAAATTTCGGTGGTGAGTTTTTAATGAATAAGCACGTTTTAAGGTCCCTAGATTACGATTTTACTATTTTTACGATGATGTCTGTATGTGTATGTGTGTGTGTGTGTGTGTGTGTGTGTGTGTGTGTGTGTGTGTGTGTGTGTGTGTGTGTGTGTGTGTGTGTGTGTGTGTGTGTGTGTGTGTGTGTATGTGTGTGTGTGTATGTGTGTATATGTGTGTGTGTGTGTGTGTGTGTGTGTGTGTGTGTAACAAAATTTTCGTCTACGATTACTCTAATACTACAATTCCAAAAATTATGATTCTTTCGTATTCCTTTTCGTTGCATCCATATGAAGAGCTGATTAGATTTTGGTTATAATTGGTCAACCGGAAGTACCCTCATTTGAAGAATTTAACAGTTTTTCTTGAAAAAACGATGTTAAATATTATTTTTTCACATTTAATATTATTATAAATATTAAAGAATATTTTATTCTCTTTACGATTTGACTGCATTTTATACTTCATATTAAATGGATATAGAGTTATAAAATTAAAAAGAAATTAAATTTCATAAATTAGCCACATAGCCAGCTAGAAACAGCTACTATATTAAGAAAATTCTGATTGAAAGGTGTCAGTGTCAAGTGCAATTGACATATTCGTAGTATATTTGCTCGAAACTTTCTGTATGAAATTTGTATAAAATACATACAACTGTCGAAAGGTAATGTACATACAAGGAATTTAGAATCTTTTGCAAGGAACTTTCTGTATAGATTTTATAGAAAATAAATACGCATTTACGAAAATTCTACCGGTAGATACCGCATCTACCAACTGTGTTCGAAAATTGTTCAATATCTACCAGATCCATCTACCGGATTCATGGAGAATCTAATGTCCAAAAAAGGTAGTGATGCAAAGCAAAGCGCGCACGTTAAAAGTGGAAATGTGTTCAAAGTAGGACTCTGCTCACTTTGTTAACTACGTTAAATTTCTAACCTGTTTTAAATTTTCAATTTTTTTCACAGGTTATGGTTATGGGTCTACCCTGTTTACCACTTGCGTTCTTAAAATATCGATTCCGGTATCTATAACCTGAAAAAAGGCTGTTTACCGGTAACAGTTCATTAGTAGAATTTTAGTAAATACCTCATATAACTGACGGAAGGTAATGTGCTGGCCACATCAGATTTTTTTGTATAAGCCTAGCTTAAAATTTTAGTGACAGCGGTGCAAATGGGCATAAATTGTTTTAAAATATCAACCCCAATTTTCTGCTGTCAGTCAAATATTTGCATTAAAAAATCAACATTTTCAACAAATTTTAAGAATAAATAAATGATTTTCAGTTTATTTTATGTGTTTCCTGTAAATTTCAAACGAATTCAAATTGGAAAATTGCGAAATGCAACGGTCGAAATATTTAAATAAAACTTTGTCTAGATGGTTTTAATTTTAATAA
The DNA here is from genome assembly GCA_963082715.1 of Harpalus rubripes. Lineage (NCBI taxonomy): Eukaryota > Metazoa > Arthropoda > Insecta > Coleoptera > Carabidae > Harpalus > Harpalus rubripes. The sequence continues at coordinate 7,064,607 of OY720459.1, read as the reverse complement.
TTTTTTACATGATCACGTTTTTTTACTTTTTTAAACATTATCTACATTCTAACAAATAAGCACATAAATTTTTCTGATTATATTAATAAATGATGACATAATGTGTACCTATTTAAGAGGAATAATTCTAATAAAAAGTGGTCTAAAAAAAACTTCTTTATTATTGCAAGCTACATATACCTATACCTATATAAGGTTAAAATTTCTGACAAAAAATATTGGTTGGTATAAGAGCGGGCAGTTGACTAGCAGTAATGTATCTCTTTTTTATCAATTTATTATTATGTTTTCAAAACCACAAATGAAAGTGCATGGAAACTTTTGACCCACAGTATAAATGAGCGAAATTATCGCCCACAAATTTGGAAATTGCTAATAGGTTTATTAATATAAATAAATATATAGTCATATATTGTACTATACATATATAGGTTTTACGCATAAATGGGCTTGTTCGATAATTATTTATTAGTAGGTGTTAATTTTTACCACATGCTTAAATGTTTCATCAATTAATAAACATAGTTTGACGTAGATTGATGAATTTATATTTACCGAATTACTACATTATTCGATGAAAATTTGAAGTGGTTTATAAAATGAACAAGTTTATCGTATCATCAATAATCGTATTCCATCATTGTTAGGAGCACTGGTAATAAGATCATATACCAATATGAAAATTGCTATAAATTCGAATTCCAGAGTCAAGCGTTTTTCAACAGCAATATTTACAAAAAAATCTGATGTGGCCAACACATAACCTCTCGCCAGATATTTTACCTGGTTGTACGCATAAAACGAAAAATATTTTTAAAAACAAATACATATATTCATGTCTCACTACAAAATAATTCTCACATATATTTGCAAAATCTATGGGATATTTTAAAATAAATTGTGTACAATACTTACATTTTCTTTATATTCAATATCCTGAAATTTTCTTTTTCTACTTTCCTTTTCTTTTTCTTTATATTCGTCATTTTTTCGCAAATTTCTTTTATATTCTTTTTTACGTATATCTTTTGCGTTGTTGTTTTTTTTTTTATTTTCATAATCTTCATAATAATATACAAATATTTTTGACAGAGGCATACAAATATTTTTGACAGTGACATTTATATGTCAATTACAAACATTTGAATTTCTTGCCTTGTAGTAGTTTGATCTGAGATTTTTTACATCAAATTATTTTATATGCCTTTCTTTATCTCTAAATCTATAGAAGATATAATAATGAATTTATATTTATCGAATAAAGAATTTAACGTTCTTTAATATAAGTATTTACATAAATTTTCGATAAATAATATTTAGACGATTTTTTTCTTGTAACTACTACTTCCGGTTGTCCAATTGTTACCAAAACTGACTGGACTCTTCCCATTATTGTTAGATTGAGGAATCCGTAGTTAAAAATGTCTTAAGTCTCATAGTATTTGAGATATAGTGAATCCAACATCCACACACACACACACATCCCCACACACACACACACACACACACACACACACACACACACACACACACACACACACATACGGACATCATCGTAAAAATGTTATAATCGGATACTAGGGACCTTAAAACGTGCTTATTCATTAAAATCTGGATATGCGATTTTTAGCATGAATACAATACCTCTCTTAGCGAGAGGTAAAAAAAAATATGACTGTGACAACAATTTTTATGTTCAGTACTGTGCCGCAGTATCTAATTACTGTTAATGTAACCATATTAAATTTCTGCGAACATAGTAAAATGAGTAGAACTATGAGTAGGGAAAGTCAATTAAAAAAAATCTGATGTGGACACCACACGACTTCCTTGTACGCAAGATTAATATGAAGTATAGACTCAATTATAAAATTACACGTATTTGACGTAATTTGACATTAACATCTATTTTTAATTTTTTTGTTATTTTTGTCCTAATCCATAGCAAGCTTCATTACAAGAACCAAAAAGTATACAAGTTTTAAATTTATATATCTCGCTTATATGAAGAGCTAATTTAATAATGCTTGATGTACTAGACGCAGAATTTAATTCTCTAAAACTCTTATTTGAAGCATTTATTTCAAAAATCAAAATGAAACCATTTTATTCAAGAAAAACTGTTAACAATTTCAGGTAATATATCACTTCCGGTTAGCCTGTTTTAACCAAAATCTGCTATGTTATTCCAATTGATATAAAAGTCTTATATACCAAATTTGAAAAGTTTTGGATTATATTTTAATATAGTTTTTCATTAAAATCTATTATAGGCTTCAAATAAAGTACCATTTCTGGAAATTATGTAATGACTAAAAAGGGAGGTGCACAACTAGATGTTATAGAAGTCCTAAATACAAAATTTCAACTTTCTACGGCTTACCGTTTTTGAATTACGCGAGATACGTACGTACAGACGTCACGACGAAATTAGTCAGAATGGATTCAGGGATGGTCAAAATGGATATTTTCGTTGAAATCTGAAAACAGAAATTTTTCGCGAATACAATACTTCCTTTACTTTGTACAAGGAAGTAAAAAAGTTTTTATCTACCGGGTGTAACTCGAAAAGCGGGTCGTAGGCGTTTAACATGGGAAATCAGTTATTCCTTGCGCAAAAGTGGCCTATCAATTTTAGAGAATAGTGCTTAAAATAAATGTAACAAATTAAATTCTGCATTAAAATAAAATCACAAACAAAATGAATGACATTTTACTTGTCGGAAACGTATCTGTCACCTCTTGTGACATATTTTACAAGTCTGAAACACTTTGTTTGAGTCATCATTATTGAAAATGGAGAATGGGGTCCTGCACCATAACAAAAAATAAAAAAATGTGCACTTTAAAGTTAAAGTATTACTCAATAAATAGCGATAAAGATGAAAAAAATTATTTTTTATAATTACTTTGCGAGATATTTGAGTTTTATTGTCAGTGTCACTGTGACGTCACATTAGTGCTACCTTTCTCTCGCTATTTACTATAGAGTTTGTGAGAGAGAACGATATAACAATAGGTGTCGCCGTGACGTCATGTTGATGTTAAAAATCAAATACAGTGTAACTAAAAACAATTAAGACTTTTTAATACTGCGAATTGCTTCAAAATTAAAAGAACTTTCATTTAAAATAATAAAAAATCTGATGTGGCCAGCACATTACCTTCCGTCAGTTCCATATATTTTGTACAAATTCCATACAGAAAGTTTCTTGCACAAGATTCCATATTTCAAGGACATTATCTTCTGCCAGTTCTATGTTTTATGTATTTTATACAAATTCCATACAGAAAGTTTTATGTACCTAAGAGATTCCATATTTTCAGTAAAATTATAACACAAACATGTCAATTACACTTGACACTGATATCTGTCAATCAGTATTTTCTTAATATAGTAGCGGTTTCCATGGTTATAGCATAGCTGCTTTATGAAATTTAATTTCTTTATAATTTTTACTTCCCGCTACCCTTGGTAAGGGAGATATAGAGATCGTGCTAAAAATCGCATATCGAGATTTTGGTAAATGACCAAGTTTTAAGGTCCCTAGAATCCAATTTTAACATTTCCACGATGATGTCTGTGTGTATGTGTGGATCCTCCACTCTACCTCAAATACTATCATTCAGAAAATTTTGAAACCTTATATTTCGAACATTTTCTGTAATGGAAAGATCCCATTAGATTTTGGTGAAAATCGGATAACCGGAAATGGCACTTTACTAGAAGCTCAAAATAGTTTTTCTTCGAAAAATACCTTTAAATGTTATTTTCTCGACAATAATGTTATTATTCAAATTAAAGATTATTAAATTTTCTATAGATTTGCATTAATACTTTTTCTATATATTTTATAGATAAATTTATAAAAATATCTATAATTTAAATTCCAGAGCCTGCGCTTTAAACAAACAAAACGCAGTTATTCAAATGTATGTAACTGACAGATAAATGTCACTATTAAGAACTAATAATTTCAAAATAATATTAGTGATGTTTTAAAAAGAAAAAAGTTAATAGAACAATAGAAAAGGAATTCAATACAGTTTCCAACATAAGTAAATATGTAGGTATGTATTTAGATTAATAAAAATTAACGATTGACAAATATGTTTAAGCTATTCCTCATTTCTGGATTAGTGAATTCTATTCTATCCCGGTATTTATAATTTAATCTTCATTTTATTATTGTTTCGGTGGCTCAATGATTAGAGCAACGCCTCATGTCATGAGTGCCCTCGGGGCTCTGGGTTCGAATCTCACTAAGGCATGGATGTGTGTGAATGTGAATCCACTCTGTAATTGGGATTTAATCCTGTTGAGGGGTTTAAAAAAAGGTTGTTACTTGGATTAGATTAGACTATATTTTAAGAAATACACTGTCAAAATTAGAGTAAAATTAGCTAATCCAAAAATAAGGATTAACTTAATCTTTTTTGTTACTCGGGCTGTAAATGGCGGGAGGTATCTATATCCATTGAATATGAAGTATAAAATGTAATGATATTGTATAGAGAATAAAATATTCTTTAATATTTATAATAACTTCAAATATGGAAAAATGATATTTAATATTGTTTTTACTTAAATAGTAAAATATTATTCCAGGGACTCTAAAACGTGCTTATTCATAAAAAATTCACCACCGAATTTTTTGACCAGACAATACCTTCCTTACCTAAAGGTAATGAAGACGTATCTGTAACATTGATAGAGTTTACCAGACAAAATTTTGTATTATAGTAAGCGTAAATTTACGTTGAAGTCCAGTGTGTCAGTGGGTAAATTTTATACATTGTATACCAAGGAAAAGATAGTATGAATAAATAAATAATTATCAATAAATTAATAATTTATTTTATTTATCTTGTTGAAAACACGTCACGTAAAAACAACAAATTGTCAACAAAATCACCAGATCTGCCATTATAATATTAAACAGTTGATCAAAATGTCAAAGATTAAAAATTTAGGTTAAATAAAAACGCGTACGCGAATATCTTGAAGATAATAAAATCTAATTACGCAATTTTCCGGAACAGTAAGTAAAATAATTAATCTATTAAGTATTTGCTGATTGATACAACACAGAGATCAGCCATTTATCTTGATAAAAATCGCGGGCTACAAATTGATTGACAAGTTTGTTGACGCCAATAGAAATTTTCTGTCTCGGTGGTATCAACATAAACAAGTAATGAAATAATCAAAACATTTAAAATTTCTTCTGGAATAATACTTTTTATAAACACATTGAATTGGATATTGTTATTCTTTATGTTGATTTAAATGCCCATACGTATTCTCAGAAATTTTTGTTTTCCTTTTAATAAATATGATACTTAATATATTATAACGTTTTTTATTTATTTGGGTGAAGTGTAAATATTAGACAATTATTATTAATTAAAATAAAGGTTTATTAAACTATAACTAAATATTAAAAAGGTATTAAATAATGACAATTACTAATAATGAACAATTATTAAAAACTCATTAAGATTAAAACTATAATTAACTAGATAACACTAACACTAGTTATTTATTTAACCAATTAACACTACTATTTATTTCCACAATATTACTAATTATTTATTTCACTGCGCGTTTCAATATTAGACTGCCGGTCTATTGCAGACTCTTGTAGACTGTTTACGCGATATTTATATCACTGTATACTTATATCACGTTCAACTGTCCGCCTACCGACCTCCACAGCGTCTATATACTCAACTGCTCGGACAGAAGTCACACCTGTCACCTCACTCTCTGTGTATTTATGTAACTAACTTTCTCTTTCCACAGCCTCAGTATCACCAACTATCCGCACAATTCTTCAACACCAATGCCGACTATCCACTCCAACTCGCTGTTACTGTCCTTGTATACCTAGCTTCACAATACTCGTCAACCCTACCGAGTATTCACTTCCACGGCTATCCCAATATACCAGTAATTTCCAGACTCGGCGTTACTGTCCTCATACTCTATAGCTTTCCAATACTCTACAACACTACCGAGTATTCACGTCCACAGCTATCCCAGTATACCAGTAACTTCCAGAGTACGTACTCCACTCGCCACTTTACTGCATACGCTCACTACGATACTGCTGTGCTTCTCAAACTCACTAACACGTGGATATCTCTGTCTCTGAATGCGACTAACTAACTCCCGATCATAATTGCGTCCCTTTTATACAACTGCCATTAACTTCCAGCGACCTCTAGAATGTTCGACCGCATAATAACAATGAACACAAAAGGTTTCGGCGACCGCAAGTAATTAAACACGTCGCGACTTGTTTGTTTACGTAGCCCGGCTGCTACCGCGATTGCGTCATCGCTATAAATAGACACTCGCTCATTCCTACGGCGACGGCGGTGGCGACAGCGGCGGCGACGGCGGGCGTTCCACGTTACTATATTTTAATAAAAGCCCTGTGACTTTTTACCTCCCGCTGCCATTGGTAAGAGAGGTATAGCCCATTAGATTTTGGTGAAAATCGGATAACCAAAAATGGCACTTTACTAAGCTCAAAATAGTTTTTCTTCGAAAAATGGCTTTAAATGTTATTTTTTCGAGATTAATGTTATAAAAATTAAAAATTATTAAATTTTCTATACATTTGCATTAATACTTTTTCTATATATTTTATGGATAAATTTATAAAAATATCTGTAATTTAAATCCCAGAATCTACGCTTTAAACAAACAAAACGCAGTTATTCACATGTATGTAACTGACAGATAAATGTCACTATCAAAGAACTAATCATTTCAAAATAATATTAGTAACATTTAAAAAAAAAGTAAATAGAACAATAGAAAAGGAATTCAATACACTTTCCAGCATAAGTAAATATGTAGGAATGTATTTAGATTAATAAATATTAACGATTCACAAAAATGTTTAAGCTAATCCTCATTTTTGGATTAGTGAATTCTATTCTATCCCGGTATTTAAAGTTTAATATTTATTTTGTTATAGCTACGGTGGTTCAATGGTTAGAGCAACGCTTCATGCCATGAGTGCCCTCGGGGCTCTGGGTTCGAATCCCACTAAGGCATGGATGTGTGTGAATGTGAACCCACTCTGTAATTGGGATTTAACCCTGTTGAGGGGTTTAAAAAAAGGTTGTTACTTGGATTAGATTAGACTAATTTTAAGAAATAAACTTTTTTGGTACTCGGGCTGTAAATTGCGGGAGGTATTGTGTTGGCCACACCAGATTTTTTTATATAGGGTACACTAAAAAATTTGAATATCGCAAATAGTAAATCGCTTCAGTTTTATGTTTCATTTGACTGTTTTCTTTATCCAAATTTATAATTCATATTTTCAAGGACTATCTTTCAATCTTAAAATTTTGATTTGGCGATATCTCTTTACCTATTAATTTTAGAAAAAGTGTAATGAAGAAAATGTTCAGAATGAAAAAGTGCATCGACGAATACCAAGTTTAGAAAATCGCATAATTGGTCCATTACTAGTAATAATTATTTAATTTTTCTTAATCCTACCCTGACCGCGGTCGGTAAGAAAGTCTGCCGCTGTGAAAGGGCTGACCGCATGATCATTGAAGTCAAGTCAATTTGCTAGAAGTTGAGACTCCCTCTACCATAGTATCATTCACAAAATAAGGTTTATGAGAACAGCCTATACAACATCGTAATAATTTAAGTTCCGTTCCCTACATTTTTAGGTCGCCTGGTTCGCATTCCTTATTCCAATTTCGTCATACATCAACATCCAGATAAGCAAAAAAATTGCTTACATATTAAACGCAATACAGTCACCAAACAACGAAACATTAAAAATGCGCTTAATCCGCATTTTTGTCCAACTTTTTAGTACCGCTGACACCCATATCTCTTTCTCTTTTCGTCGTGATCTAGAAACGACGTACGTCATTGACCACGTGGGTTGCGCGGGAACGTTAGTCTTGTTTTATAAATACCACACTCATAGAGTTGTGTTAGTCTTTTCCGAACGCCGACAGTGAAAACTGAGAAAATTTACAGTAAATTTTACGTGTTATTACTTAATTATTAAGTTGTCGTACATTTTATATTAATATATAAACATATATAGTGCATTTTATACGTATATTTTAAGTTTATAAACTTTTGAAAGTGCTCCAAAATCTCGAATAGATTACAGTGAATTTAGTGACAATATAAACTTTAATATACTGATAAATAAACAGTATTAAACGATACATATCTCGTATTTTATATTTTTATAATAAATTAGTGTTCATATCATTTCGATGACAATGTCGCGTAAACAAAATGGAGAAAATCGTGCAAGAAACGGGCATGTACTTGTCTGGAACCAAGCTGGACTTGAAGAACAACAAGACAGGGTTAAGAAAAGGGGTAAGTGCACGTTTATACACGTGTAAACTAGATCAAATATTAGAGCACGTGCTTCTACCGGCATGTTGGAACATGAATGCAAGCTGGCAAAGAACTGAATTGTGATTGGTGGACGGGAAGGTTGTCTATACAGTGGCGTGCGGAAATATTCCAAAAAGAATAAATTCAGTATAATTTTGTGTGGTGCTAAGTTTTCAGAATTACATTACGTCTTTTTCTATGTAATAGTAATTAAAATTTATGGCAAAGTGCTGATATTTTATCAATCCGCTATGTACCAGCTCAAAAATACATAATAACATAAGTAGATAATGATAATCATTTTTTGTAAAAATAATCTGATAATGGACTCAGTATTTACTTAACCATATAGATAGATTACTAAACTGTACAAAGAAATTTGTATACACATATAGTCACTATATAAATATTCGTTTATATATAAATAAAATTTATAATAGGAATTTTAAATTATATGCAATCTAGCATAACTGGTAAATAATATGTCTGGTTATTTTTTTTAGTTTATTAAATATTAAATTATAAATTTCGTTAGAATTAATAAATAATTTATAATTAGATCTTCGCATGTTTTATTCATTGGGGAAATGTTACAATCTGTTACATTATTTATATCTTATCTATATTATTAATGAAGAACATTGTTAAAATAGCGATAAATATGAAGAAATAATTATTTATTTAATAGGAAGGTCACGCTAGAGTTATTAAAAATATGGCACATGGTTCATTTTTCTAGAATTTTATTTAAATATGTTCAAAGTAAGTTCCCTTCAACAATAATACACTTCACCATTCTTCCTTCTACTTCTTAAAAGCTCCTTACCAATCTTTCTGTGGAATGCTTCCAAATTAATTTATGGGAGATTTTAAAACTGCCAAAGCTATATATTACTGCCGAAACGTTGGTTTGTAATAAATATACACAGAACTAAATAGTTGTTTTATTTATAAGTTGCTGAAAGATATTTTACTAACAATAGTTATTTGTATCACTAGACCAGAAACTAGACATTTGCGAGAGCGAGTTTATTTTATACGAGATGTCGCAATACAGTTTTTGGTGCCGACTTCTCCATAAATCCTTCTACACTATTATTCTCTTTTACATAACCTAAAAAAATTTGATGTGGCCAGCACATAACTTCTCGCCAGATATTTTACCTGGTTGTACGCAACGAAAAATATTTTTAAATACAAATACATATATTCATGTCTCACTACAAAATAATTCTCACATATATTTGCAAAATCTATGGGATATTTTAATATAAATTATGTACAATACATACATTTTCTTTATATTCAATATCCTTAAATTTTCTTTTTCTACTTTCTTTTTCTTTATATTCGTCATTTTTTCGCAAATTCCTTTTATATTCTTTTTTACGTATATTCTTTTGCGTTGTTGACTTTTTTTTATTTTCATAATCTTCATAATAATGTACAAATATTTTTGACAGTGACATTCATGTGTCAATTACAAACATTTGAATTTCTTGCCTTGAAGTAGTTTGATCTGAGAATTTTTACATCAAATTATTTTATATGCATTTTTTTATCTCTAAATCTATAGAAGATATAATAACGTATTTATATTTATCGAATAAAGAATTTAACGTTCTTTAATATAAGTATTTACATAAATTTTCGATAAATAATATTTAGATGATTTTTTTCTTGTAACTACTACTTCCGGTTGTCCAATTGTTACCAAAACATAATCAACTCTTCCCATTATTGTTAGATTGAGGAATCCGTAGTTAAAATGTCTTAAGTCTTATAGTATTTGATCGTGGATCCAACATCCACACACACACACATACGGACATCATCGTAAAAATGTTATAATCGGATTCTAGGGACCTTAAAACGTGCTTATTCACTAAAATCTGGATATGCGATTTTTAGCATGAATTCAATACCTCTCTTAGCGAGAGGTAAAAAATAATTGTAAATGCATATGTTTTACAGGGCCGAAAGGTAATATTGAAATAATTTTTTTTAATAGTCCTTAGAATAAGGGAGTTATTACGATTTTTCGAAAAACAAAAGAAGTCCACTAACTACGAACCGCGGCACCAAATCAAATGAGTTCTAACTACCATATTCGGATGTGACGACTTAGTATTAACACCCTGTATATACCTACAAGAATCTAATAAAAATCCGAGAAAAAGTCTAAAAGCGAATTGTAGCGTGCGTGCACCCAACGCCACTGAGTCTAGCGATCACGCGATCGACGCCGCTGGTCGAACGTTTAATAAACATTTATTTTAATTAATAATATTTCTCGAAATTTTCACTTCACGCAAATAAATAAACGATACAAAATGATAGCCAACAAATCTTATTCTAATTGGACCAAAAGAAATTACCTCGGAAATTACTAATATAAAGAGTTCTATTTGTTGAATTTTAGTCGTTCGTAACAAATAGAAAACTTTTTTATTATCGATCTGGCAATTGATTTTATTTCTTCTTGTGAAAGTAAAAAATTCATTAAAATATTAATTTTATCTTCTAATTCAATATTGGCAATTTTCTAAAGTACGAGTTTAACACAATTTACGATAATTTCTTTGACGTTTTAATCCGTAACATTGGGATTATAATACTAATACAGAAAACCAATGGAAAAATTATACCAAGAAAACAGTCATTCATTATTACAATCTGTTTCCATTCATAATCTCTTACGTTCTGAGGGGTTCAGAGAATTTTGTGATTTTTTATTTCATAATTTTAGTTAGAAGCGATATTTGAAACTGACTTATGCAGGTTTTATAACCTTTTATTGTGGGTTGGGTAGCTTAGTGGTCATCTCGGTGGTCATGCACTATAAATTATTCAAACTTGTTGACAACACTTGAAGGGTGAAAAAAAGGGCCGTATTAAAAAAAATCATATTGAATTTACATTGTATAAAGTTTTTTTTTTGTAAAGTATTTAATATTTTTATCTATTTAATAGGGCTGATGCAAGAATTGTTATATGATTTCTAAGTACTAAATTTTAAAAGATATTGTTCTTTAAAAAGCCTCAAATTTGAAAATATCACGAAATATCCATTAGATATTTTACAATTAATTATTGAAATTTGTGTAATATTTTGAAAAAGACTCGTGATCTGAAACAGAATGTGACGTCAGAGCACATACTACAGCTACTATATATAATATATAGCTGACTCGTCCGCCATATTGGTGCCAAAATCAATGCAGTAAATTATGAAATAAAAGTGAATTTCTTATATGTTTATGTACTAACTATTTTTCATAATTAAATATAACTTCCATATTTGCCATTTTATACTTATTTAAAATAATAAAACAAGAAAAAATACGGTTCGTTAAGATTTTTGAGGTTAGAGAAAAATATGTGAATTGCGTAAGTACCTGTAAAAATTATAACCATTTCTCAAATTATTTGCATAATTTGGAGCAGAATAACCCGTTGTTATGGATAATTTCTGTGATTAATAATACTGTAACATATTGATAACGTAAACTGTTTTCCTATTGGATATGAATGACGTACTGTATGTGCTCCGACGTCACAGGAGTAGGGGTTGTTTTTATAACTATTTTTGGCACTATATTTAAAAATGATTTAAGAAAATAATAAATTATTATTTTTCATATTTCTATGAAAAATATTGCATAAACTTTAATTTAAAATACTTTTAAAAAATTGCGAAACTGGCCCATTTACATTAATATTAGAAACAGATTTAAAGAGCATTGGATTTAAAAAAATCTTAAATGCAAATTTCGTACGTAAATTGGTACAGGCCATTGTGTCGTATGACAAAAGATAGTATGGTATGACTAGCGAATGAAAGTTGACGTTTAAATTATTTTATAGATGTGGTTTTTTTTTAAACCCTAGAGAAGAATAGAATTGTACGAAATATTCAGGTATGAAATTTTTGCAAGAACCCATTTAAATACTGGACTAGGAAAGCACAGAAATACATTACTATGTCTGGCTGAAAATAGATGGCCGACTAGGGTAACTGAATATCAAAACAGGGGTGCGTTTAAAATATTTTAAACATTTTTCGTTTATGTTGATTATAACAAAAATTTTTGATCTTTAAATTATTTAGTTTGGCAATTCTATGAAATATGATTATTTTTAATTTCCTCTGAAAGTAATTCCGACTCGAGGGTTGCTTACACGTGAAAAGAACGAACTAGAATTTGCGGTATTAAATATTTTAAATATATCCCTGAATCCTGTTGCTAAGGTCATTGTAAATGCCTCTGGTATTGAGTACAATTCTAATCTTCTGTAACGGATTAAATAAGGGTGAGTTTCCTTTCAAATCAAATATAGGGAACTGTTTTCAAAAGAAACCACACCTATTAAATAATCTAAACGTCAACTTTGATTCGCTAGTCATTCTATATCTGCTTCTCCAATATTGATAACGGGCAAACGGATTATTCTATAATGAGTTTCATGTATCATATGACATACCACTATACTATTAATTATTATTAATATTTATATTTATTATTTAATGTAGCATTCAATTTGCCCCCAAAAAATTCTTCCCTGTACGCCACTGGCCACAGGTTAACCTTACCCTATTTTAGCGCCAACTCTCACTACTTTTAAAGAGTGGAGGGGGAAAATTCATTCGTAGTTAGGGGGTGAATCATCCCTTTTTGTAAAACAAAAACAAGTAGGAACCTGTTCCTGAGTTCCTGGCGGTGTTCCTCAAAGCAGTATGCCCCAAACTGTTAATTATGGATCAAAGATGTGAAAATGATCGAGTATTGATTTTCCCTCGTTTTTTTCCTTATTAGGTTGTGAAGATTGTGTTTTGTTATCGCTTATTTTCGCTTCGCAGAGCGTAACATTTGTGGATGTGGTTTAAAAATATTGAAATATGTATTGCGAGGTGTATTGCCATCCTTTTCTATTTATAATTCCAAGTTTATAAATTTTTAGCGAACGATATAAATATTTTATGTATTTTATTACTTTGCTGATCATTTTTGAAATAACTTAAGCTTTAGTTTTTTTTTTTTTAATAAACTTTCAGGTTATGTAATGAAACTATAGCGGATAATAGGGGATTCCACCATTTTTACCTCCCTCTACCTTTGGTAAGGGAGGTTTAGGGATCGTGCTAAAAATCGCATATCGAGATTTTGGTAAATAAACCACGTTTTAAGGTCCCTAGAATCCAATTTTAACATTTTGACGATGGTGTCTGTGTGTATGGATCTTCCACTCTAACTCAAACACTATTACTAATAGAAAAAAATCTGATGTGGCCAGCACATTACCTTCCGTCAGTTCTATGTATTTTGTACAAATTTCATACAGAAAGTTCATTGCTAAAGATTCTATTTCTTGTACATTACCTTCCGGCAGTTGCATATATTTTTTTGCAAATTTCATACAGAAAATTTATAGCAAAAGATCCTATATTTCCAGTAAAATTATAAGAAAAACACACTTTGTCAATTTCACTTGACACTGACATCTTTCAATCAGAATTTTCTTAATATAGTAGCTGTTTTCATAGCTATGGCTACTTTAGGAAATTTCATTTCATTATAATTTTTTAACTCTATATCCATTTAGTATTACGTAAGTCTAAAATGCAGTCAAATCGTATAGAGAATAAAATATTCTTTAATATTTATAATAACATTAAATGTGAAAAAATGATATTTAACATAGTTTTTTCAAGAAAAACTGTTAGAATCTTCAAATGATGGTACTTCCGGTTGACCAATTGTAACCAAAATCTAATCAGCTCTTCATATGGATGTAACGAAGAAGAATACGAAAAAATTATAATTTTTGAAATTGTAGTATTAGAGTTATCGCAGACGAAATTTTTGTTACACACACACAGGCGCGCGCACACGCACAAGCACACACACACACACACACACACACACACATACATACATACATACATACACAGACATCATCGTAAAAATAGTAAAATCGTATTGTAGTGACCCTAAAACGTGCTTATTCATCAAAAAACCAAAGACAATACCTTCCTTACCTAAAGGTGACGGAAGGTAATTAAGAACTATAACAAAACTACTAAATTATGCTTACAACACACCTAAATAAAGAGCTACATCAAGAACTAACACAAATTAAACACAAATAGGTACTATAAGAACAAAGCCACGATCATCCACAGTCAAACTAGAGTGATAGCTATCAGCACATTTGACATGTCATTAAAGCGGATAGCATATGTCGCTATCCGACTTGAATCCATCTGTTGGCTACTAGTAGAACTTATATAGCGGATAGTACATGTGGCTATCCGACTTGAATCCATCTGTTGGCTACTAGTGGAACTTATATAGCGGATAGCACATGTGGCTATGAATTAGAATAGACCCCCTGGTCTTATTTTCAAAGCCACAAAAGAAGGATTAGAAATTAGAATCGTGAATGAATAACTCTCGGAAAAACTTTATTTCGTTAGCTTTCATCCCAATCACTTTTCTGATGCCAAGTATTAAGGCATATTTTATTTATTTAATAGTTTTAAAAATGTATTATCGTGAGCCTCCTAGTAACGTACAACTTATGTTCACCAGCGGCGTATTAAGGTAGTTTGGCGCCAGAAGCCCTTGAATTTTGACTATAGGCACAAACTCGTAGGATAGCTAAAATACATTTTTTATATTTTGCGTTCATAATGAAGTCATTACGACACGCAATTGCGTATCGTAATGACCTTCATTTCGATACGCAATTTTTTCTTTTAGACGGTTGGTACTAGATGACGTTTCTTTAACCCATTTTTACCTAATTTATTTTTAGTTAATTGACAATTCATTTTAGTAATATAATGTCGTTATTATTATTATTTTTTATTTAGGGAAGATTATTTACATGAAAATGTACAAATATAATCACAAATTGAGTAAGTAAATGTAAATATAATGTTCGAATTAGTCCACATAGATGGACCTAGTAGTAATAAAAATTTGTAGATTGAACCTTTGAACGATAGAAAATTATTTTTAATTAATTTTAAAGCGTTTTAATTCAAATATAAGAAAAAATAAAAATTTCCTGTACACTGAGGCTGAAAGGGTTAAATTGTCAAACATTAAGCCATTGGAAGATAAGAAATTTCAATATAACCTCAAAAAAATTTTTACTTAATTAATCACTTTATTTAATGAATATAATAATAATAATACATATTTTCGTCTTACTTTGCATTTCAAAATAAGCAATCAAAACATTCTCTGTTACGCCTTTGACATTATTTTCTTTACACCATGTCAAAATTTGCAAATTCTTTCACATAAATCTCGCGCGATTTTTTAGGAAGTAGATTATTTCCTGTAGTCTGAGCTATATTACGTAGCTCAGGCGGAGTGCAACTGATTTCATCTTCCATGATTACACTAAATTCACTTAAATTTATTCGTAAATATTGAAATGACATGAACTTTCAAATAATAATTGAATGTGGTCAATTCAATGTTACCAACTACAACATTTCACTTACAAATTTCCCTAAATCAACTCGGTTTAATATTAACAGTTTTTTTAAAATATTTTAGTTTGTAGAAGGTGCAAAATATAAAAAATAGTATAAAGAACTCATTTTATAAGACTTTTTTTCGCACTTGTCAATTAGAAAACTCGCTGACGCTCGTTTTCTAAATTTTGACGCGTGCGAAAAAAACATGTCTTATAAAACACGTCCTTTAATATACTATTTTGCATTGCATCTTTTATCATATATAATATCATAAGTGGTAAATTTTTGCCGGAAAAATTTTCAGATTGTTACGAGAGCCGGTTGCCTAGCAATTTATTGAGTGGCATTGACAAAAAAATTACGAGTTGTCAAACGAGTAATTTTTGATCAATGTCACGAAATAAATTGGCAACAGGCTCGAGTAAAGCAATCGGAAAATTTTTCCAGGATAAAATTTAACCACGAATGGTATTCGGATGACTATTTCCAAAATAAAAATCAGGTAATCATTTATATAATTTTTTTCTTGACAAAAATCTTGTAAATATTTATTGTGTTTCGAGGTATTATGTTTCAGTTTGCTTTTTCAACGTTTTAAATATACTCCTGTCCAAATTAACTCGTTTTTAATAAAAACTGATAACACTGAAAATATACAGACTTTGACAGGTATGTCAACAATATGTTTCTAAATGTCAAAATTTTTTCGCTTATCAAAACTCACTTACTTGTAAAAATACGACATCTTATTGGCTTAAAGGGTGCGAAAAAACTTTTGTGACGGTGTTTTGTCGAAATGAAACTTGGTAACTAGGTAAAATCCTGAATTTGGATTGGTTTATATATTTATGAGTGAAATAGTCATATATAATATCATAAGTGGTAAATTTTTGCCGGAAAAATTTTCAGATTGTTACGAGAGCCGGTTGCCTAGCAATTTATTGAGTGGCATTGACAAAAAAATTACGAGTTGTCAAACGAGTAATTTTTGATCAATGTCACGAAATAAATTGGCAACAGGCTCGAGTAAAGCAATCGGAAAATTTTTCCAGGTTAAAATTTAACCACGAATGGTATTCGGATGACTATTTCCAAAATAAAAATCAGGTAATTATTTATATAATTTTTTTCTTGACAAAAATCTTGTAAATATTTATTGTGTTTAGAGGTATTAGGTTTCAGTTTGCTATTTCAACGTTTTAAATAGATTCATGTCCAAATCGACTTGTTTTTAATAAAAACTGATAACACTGAAAATATACAGATTTTGACAGGTATGTAAACAATATGTTTCTAAAACGTCAAAAAATTTTCGCTTATCAAAACTCACTTACTTGTAAAAATACGACATCTTATTGGCTTAAAGGGTGCGAAAAAACTTTTTTGACGCTGTTTTGTCGAAATGAAATTTGGTAACTAGGTAGAATCCTGAATTTGGATTGGTTTATATATTTATGAGTGAAATAGTCACTATAATATCCAACTCATACCTGCGCCTGCTAGTTTATATTTTTTTAAATATATGATTTTTTTTCAATTCCTGGCATATTTTTGCGCCCCCCATAATTTTGCGCCAGAAGCCCGGGCTTCTTGGGCTTCTGGGATAATACGCCACTGATGTTCACTGTTTTATTTATGTAAGTATAATGAATTAAAGTTTTTTTTATTCATTTAATGTGTTAAACATTGAGCCATTGTTTATTTTAAGGTTACAAATTTTGCAAAATAACTTCCTCTTTGCAAATAATACAAATTATTCTTTATCGCATGAATTGCTTTTTTTCTTTTTTAATGTCATTAATCGAAACTAATAATTTCCTAAAGCTACTATACACACTAAGTAAAAAAAGTAATAGACTGTAGCAAAAATAAACGACTTCCTTGGTCGAAGAGAGGAAAGAAAAAAGCCGGCAGCCGGTTGTCTTAGCCAATTAAAATAGCGGATATCGCGGTAATGTGTACACAAGTTGGTGAAATTAGTTGGCGATTTCAATGTAAGGCTAGAAAGGCCTTGATCCACAAACGTTACAAGCCAGGTATTGCACCTGACATACTCAAGACTTCAACACACACGAAGAACTTGTCTATGAATACATACATATAACAGACGTAATATGCAATTAAAATAGGTGAACAGTATTTTTGTACAACTAATTTATTTGTGGGTTTAGTTCATGGCTTCTATTTATATTATGTATACAAAGTGTTCTGTCAAAATCAGAACATGGGTATAGTTGTATGAAGCAATCTATGAAACTAACTTATGCAGGAAATAAATTGTGAAAAATTGTCAACCATCTGGATTCGAACCCGAGACACCTACCTTGCCGGGATAGTGCTATACGAACTAAGCTATTGGCTATCGTATAGGCGGTGTGCACAAAAGTAGTCAGTGCCGACAGCGGACAAAATTGACAAAAGTGGTTACTCATTGAAACATAACAAGGTTATGTTTTATGTCAGAATAATTTTAAAATATCTATTTTATAAAATGTTTGCAATGAATGCCAATGATAAGACGTCAAATATTATGTGATGCAGTGGGAGATGTAAAAATTCTGACAAAATTATCGATTGAAGTATCAAATTTTATAAATTTCTTAGAATATTATATGAGGAATATATGCGTAAGAAAATAACTTTTCAACAGATATCTGCTACTAACATGAAAAACTCTTATAGGTTTACATATTTTCTCATTGTAAAAGATACTTATCGTATGAATAAAATTCAAACAATGGTCGTATGATTGAAACAATGAATTATATAAAAATGTGTTTCTTAAGTTAAAATTTGAACAAAATATAATAAAAGAAGCAGAAAATTATCTTATAATTGTTTAATAATAGCAGTTGTATCATATAGAAGGTCTATTTTTGATATAATTAGTCTATTTATTATATATTATGTACATGTAATGTTAATGTTAAAAGTAAAAATTCACATGGTTCGTATTTTTCGTGTATTCTCCATTCCGAGCTTGTGCAACTGATTCCACTTAGAGCCTGGTATATTTTTAAGGAAGAATATTCATCAATTATTGCGAATATAAAAGAAATATGCTAACATCATCCACTGATATCGTGAAATGCTGAAATTTTCTTCTTTCCAATCATCCAAGTTTTCCAACTCTTTAATCGCAATTTCCAGGTATTCTGCATCTTATAATATTTAACTAATATTATAAATTATAATATAAAACTAAGTATGATAAAATGGTTTACAGAAATCACATATATTATGAGAAAAATTATATTTTTTGTCACAGTACCTTCGCTGGTATGTTGACTTTTTTGATTCACATATAACTTTTTAAATAATTTCTTTATTCATTTCAATATACTATGACGTATAATATTCATATACAACAGCAAAAACTCAAAATAAAATTGAAAATTGTATCACTTTCTCGAAATTTCAAAATTTATTAGGTACCCAAAAATGTCAAAGTAGCCGTTAGAGGCGCTGACGCTCAAAATGTGCACATCGCCTATAACTGCTGAGGATATTATTAATCGTCACGTGATTAGATGTGGGGTTTCCAAGCTACAACTGCGTTTAAACATCTAGGGAACGAGTCATAATATACTCAAGGCCCTACCAGACCAAAATCTAATATTAACAATGAGTTATATAAAAAAAAATCCCGACCTGACTCAAATTCGAACCCGCGATCTCTTAGTCCAGAGAATAACACTCCACCCAAGGATGTTCTAATAAAACACTGGATAGCTGACATACGTTTAACAAGTAAGGCAAGTGGTGGGGGTACGGCGCCATTTGCAGAAAAGGCAAAATGTCAAACGTTCGTTGGTCTATTATTGCATTATATGGTAGTTTTCTTGAATAAAGTGGTGTGTTGTGTTCTTAGTGATTAAATACTCTAAGTGAGATATTTCCATAATAAAAGGCAATATGCCGTCTTCTTGTATTGCTTTTGGGTGCACAAATAGACATAGCAAGGATAACTCTCGACAATTTTTCAAGTATTGTTGTTCATATATATGTATAGATATTTATTCATACTATTGTTTTAAATATTTTACAGGTTCCTTTTAAATAATAGTGGTATATTACGATTGTGGATAGATGCCATAAAAAGAAAAGATTTCACACCTACAAAAGCATCAAAAATTTGTAGTGATCATTTTCTTGAAACTGATTATTTGAAAAGGCCTGGAACATAAATAAGAAGATTAAAACTGGTCTCAGCACTTACTGTATTTCCAAATTTTCTACCACATACACAAAAGGCATCTTTTTAATAAGCAAATATTATTTTTAAATTCATAGTCCTATTTATTGTAAATTTGCTATGTAATAAATGTATATTATATTATTAAAATAATAACTATAATTTTTAAAATATACGCAATAAATATAAAAATCTGTTAATTCATTCCGTTTATAATTTGTTTCTATTATATAATTTTAAATTTGGCGCGTATTTTGCCTTTTCTGCAAATGGCTTCCGTCCAGTTGCTTACCTCACATATGACTATGTGCACAACATATAAGTTAGCAATCCAGTGTATACAGGGTGGTGGCGGTTAGGGGTGAACATAGGGATTTAACATGGGACTTTAGTTTTTTTGCAATTTCCTGCTCTCCTGTTCATTTTACGGCAAAAATTGAAGAGTACAAAATTGTTCAGAATTAAAAATTGCATACGAAAATGTATTTACATTTATTATTATGTTTTTGGTTTCTTCACAATTTTAAAAATAAATTTCAAAATGTCTGTTAATTTGTAGAAATAGCCACGACTTATAACACAAATGTTTAAACATAATAATGTCATTCAATTTCTGTCAAATTTTCGAAATTTTCTCTAATAAAAAGTTAATTTAATAATGAATGTTTATTCGAATAAGCAACGCGTTTTCATTATAAAAAATTATTATGGTGGAAATAGTTTTAGAAGAATACGTGATTTGTTTTCCATAAAGTACGAAAATACACCAATTCCTATTATAGCAACAATTTCTAAACTTGTAAAAATCATTGAGAACACAGCTAGTGTAGCTGTGAACGAAGGTAATGAAGGAAATAATAATAATAGAAGACGTCATAACGAATTGAATGAAAAAATGGTATTGGCTATGATAAATCAAAATTCTACGTAGTTGATACATTTGGAATTGGTTTATTATTAAATGGTATACCTAATAAAAAATGCGTATTAAAATTAAAAGTTGTTTGTTTTTATTTAATTTTTAAGTTAGATTAACGCATGGTTGACGTTTATAAATAATTTTTGACAACCAGAAAAAAATAAATTCCATGGCTATTGCCACAAAATAACAGAAATTGTGAAATTTCTTTTTAAAATTATGAAGAAACCAAAAACATAATAATAAATGTAAATACATTTTTGTATGCAATTTTTAATTCAGAACAATACAGTTTTTGCCGTAAAAAGAACAAGAGAGCAAGAAATTGCAAAAAACTAAAATCCCATGTTAAATCCCTATGTTCACCCCTAACCGCCACCACCCTGTATATTAATATCCTTAACTCCACCACTGTGCTATCCCGCCGTTCTTTTAAAAGATATTACAAAATCTGTTTTTCTGTAAGTCGGTATTTTTTTTATTTGATGTGTATTTTAAAATATTTGAAAGAATCCTCGAAAAAATCATTTGTTTTGCCATTACTATAGATATATTTTCACACAATAATAAAGTACATATATTTAATTTAATGACACCGGATGTTTGACGAAGAAACGTACCTATATTTATTGTAGAAACTTTATGATCTGTAATCCAGTTTTAAATTTCTAAAGTATGACATAATTACGTACAGAGTTAAGCATGCATGATAAAAGCTATAAATATTTTTTTCACGTTTCATTTTTATGATTCAGTTTTAATCTCCGTAATCCAAGTTGTAATTTATCTGTATGTGTTGCATACACGGACAAATGAACGCTATCTAGATGGTACAGATTTAGGATCAATGTCGTAATTAATGAAATAGTTACAATCTGTTTTGATTTGGAGTGCTATTCCATTTATGCGAGGGTCAGGACTCAAGAGTATCTGCGTCATTTTATGCATTGAAATACATGATTTTTTTTCAAAAATCAAATATTGGTTGTTTGTCAGGAAAAATAAAAGACAAATATAAATAAATACTAATTTTGTGCGTGTTATAAAGTTTTATGGAACTTGCGATAAGGGTTTCTGGAGACTGGTAAATTTTTCTGTCCTGGACCAGACCCGAAATTTGTGTTCAAGATGTTTCCTAATTATGTACTTTTAAATGTGTATTTAAAATAATAATGCGTTTTAAACCCTGCCTAAAAGTAATGCCTTCGAGTTTGAATAATTTATGAGTCTTGACCACGAAGATTCCCAACCCTCCATAAAAGGTTGTAAACCCTGCATAAGTCAGTTACATACAACACATATACTATTATTCACGAAAGATGACTATTCAAGGCCATTTGTTCGAAGAAATAATACACAGCATTTTATAGCAGTAGCTTAGCAACATTTTGTACTAGAAAGAGAAAGATTATTTAACCTACGTCTATTTAATTTATATGGTGTGGCAGATATACGTAAATAGTGGCATTACTTTCTAACACACTATAAATAGTGATGACATATGTCGTATAATTACAGATACCTAATTATCTACTACACTGCCCAATGTGCTAATATTTGCCCAGTGGCATTGACGTTTAAATCAAATTATTATTCCTTGGTTTATAAGTTAAGTCTATAATTGTGTACTATGCAAAAACATAAGTGAAGAACATAAATCTTTCAGAAAGGCATTAGTTAGAGAGAAACATAATTTTCAAATGAATTACTTTTATTTTTTCAGTTAAAATATGGCCATAAATATTTCATGTTGCACGCCTATGCATATGAAATGCAATGAAGCTATCTGCAAGTAATATTATATCAGACGGCTCACAAATGACCTTGAATAGTCATCTTTCGTGAATAATAGTTTAGATAGCTTCCTATAACTATATTCGTTTTTATTTTTATCACGTTGGTACCACAGCCAAGTATAATTCATATTGGACGCGTAGTTTGTGTTCGACACACTCGACTATTATTATTTTAAAATGAAGGAACAAAGAATTTGTATTAAATATAAATATAAAAAATCTGATGTGGTCAGCACATAACCTCTCGCCAGATATTTTATCCGGTTGTACGCATAAAACGAAAAATATTTTTAAATACAAATACATATATTCATGTCTCACTACATAATAATTCTCACATATATTTGCAAAATCTATGGGATATTTTAATATAAATTATGTACAATACATACATTTTCTTTATATTCAATATCTTGAAATTTTCTTTTTCTACTTTCCTTTTCTTTTTCTTTATATTCGTAATTTTTTCGCAAATTCCTTTTATATTCTTTTTTACGTATATTCTTTTGCGTTGTTGACTTTTTTTTATTTTCATAATCTTCATAATGATATACAAATATTTTCGACAGTGGCATACAAATATTTTTGACAGTGACATTTATGTGTCAATTACAAACATTTGAATTTGAAGTAGTTTGATCTGAGAATTTTTACATCAAATTATTTTATATACATTTCTTTATCTCTAAATCTATAGAAGATATAATAATGAATTTATATTTATCGAATAAAGAATTTAACGTTCTTTAATATAAGTATTTACATAAATTTTCGATAAATAATATTTAGATGATTTTTTTCTTGTAACTACTACTTCCGGTTGACCAATTGTTACCAAAACTTAAACAACTCTTCCCATTATTG
This sequence comes from Harpalus rubripes, assembly GCA_963082715.1. Taxonomy (NCBI): domain Eukaryota; kingdom Metazoa; phylum Arthropoda; class Insecta; order Coleoptera; family Carabidae; genus Harpalus; species Harpalus rubripes. The sequence continues at coordinate 7,040,934 of OY720459.1, read as the reverse complement.
TTAGATTGAGGAATCCGTAGTTAAAAATGTCTTAAGTGTTACAGTATTTGAGAAACCGTGGATCCAACATCCACACTCACATACTCACATCATCGTAAAAATTTTATAATCGGATTCGAAGTACCTTAAAACGTGCTTATTCACTAAAATCTGGATATGCGTTTTTTAGCATGAATCCAATACCTCTCTTAGGGAGAGGTAAAAACCAATCTGTTGCCTGAAAAATCTAATGGTTTCTCATTTTAGTGGAAAGTTTAAAATTTCGACCTCATTTCAACCATATCAGTCACTCACGGTTTACTTCAAAATATTACATTTGTATTTGTCAATTATATTACAGTAGTAACAAACATAATAATAAATCATATGTTTTCTTAAAATAGCAGACACTTCACGATGATTACAAATAATTTGTTCTATAATCATTTGTCTCGCAATGCGAGAGGTACCCACAAGGAAATTTTTCAAGCAAAAGGTGTAAAAAATTAAAATATCTTTAATATTTAAAAATAAATATATCATCACTGCTTATTACCAATTTTAATTGTCAAATAATTCATTTTTAAAAGTGATAAACAATGCCACATATCAACTCGCTCCATTAGGCCGATGTTACATTAGCCAACTTTGGTGATGGAAACTGGCAACCTTTGTTGAAGCAACTTAGGTTTCTTCAACTAGAGTTGTAAAAATTAATTCCACTTGTTAACTTATATCTATCTATATTCTGCGACCAGATAAGCTCAAATATTATTCAGGAACGAGATATTTATGTAGTTCTGAACTAACTGACAAAGTTTTGGTTTTATTTGCATTATATTGTAACGTGTGAGCCCCGCTGCTACGCTGAACAAGCGTCTAAGTATAGCGATGACGCAATCGCGCTAGCAGCCGAGCTACGTAAACAGACAAGCCGCGACGTGTTTAATTACTTCCGGTCGCCTGAACCTTTTGTGTTCATTGTTATTATGCGGTCAAACATTCTAGAGCTCTCTGGAAGTTAATGGCAGCTTTGTAAAAGGGACGCAGCTATGCTCGGGAGTTAGTTAGTTACATGGAGAGACATATGGAGATATTCACATAGAGTGTTAGTGAAGCACAGCAGTATCGTAGTGAGCGTATGCAGTTTGTGTCGAGTAGGTACTCGGGAAGTTACTGGTAAATTGGGATAGCTGTGGATGTGAATACTCGTTAGTGTTGACGAGCTATAGTATACGAGGACAGTAACGGCTAGTCGGAAAGTTACTGGTATACCGGGATAGCTGTGAAAGAGAATACTCGGTAGTGATGAAGAGTATTGGGAAGCTAGGTATACGAGGACAGTAACGGCAAGTGGAAGTAGATACTCGGCAGTAGTGGTGAAGAATTGTGGCATACGGACAGTAGGTGACACTGAAGCTATGGAAGTTAGACTGTTAGTTACATAAATAGATAGATAGTGAGGTGAAAAGTGTGACTTCTGTCCGAGCAGTTGAATATACAGACGCCGTCGAGTCAGTTGAGTGGAGCTCGGCAGGCGGACAGTTGAACGTGATATAAATAAACATTGACATAAATAGTCGAAATAAATAATTAGTAAGATCGTATAAGTAAATAGTCTTGTTAATTGTTAAATAAATAAATAGTGTTAGTGTTATCTAGTTAATTATAGTTTTAGTCTTAATTGTTTTTTTAATAATTGTTTAAAATTAGTAATAGTCATTTTCATAATAGTTTAATAAACACTTATTTTAATTAATAAGAATTGTCTAATATTTACACTTCACTTCAATAAAAACCTCGATAAAAACGTTACAATATGTATTTGTGGTTAAGATTCCACAGAATATCATATTTTTCAAAAATATTCAGAAAGTAATTTATATTGTCTGAGTTCCGTTTTGCCATGTTTAATTTTCAAAGCTAAACCGTTTAAAGAAATGAATAAATATAAATAAATACGACTAAATACTACAGTTTGCAATGCAAATGGTTGCAGGATTGATGGCATAACTTGCATCTAAAATTGACTGCTGTTTAACTTTGGTTGATATAATCGAAGTTGTCGGTTGCCATGAACCAAATTTAACTAAAGTAATATGGGCATTTAAGACACTCAAAAAAAAAAAAACAATTGGATTACAATTTTTGTTTCTTTTAGTCACATGTTCCAAAGTTAGGCATTTTCTTCCTGACTCACCTTGCATAATGAAATTTAAAGAATTCACAACTAATATATGATTATTACCTATTAAAAATTCTTGTCTAGATTCCTAGAATTGTTCATATTTTTCCTATTTCATTTCTATTTTTATCTAAATTAATTATAAACCACAAATCTACAGGGTGTCCTAGGACGAGGTTACGCTGTCGTTACTTAAAGAACTACTCAATATTATTTTACGAAATTTGGTATCTAGGGGTTTTCCGACATGCCCGCTTCAACTAAAATATTTTCAATACAGTAGCACTTCCGGTTTAACCGGAAGTAGACCCTAACTTTCTTATTTTAAATGGAATGCAATTTTTTAACTTACCATTGAATTCAACAGAAAATGTTACATATGAAACAATAAAAACATTTTACTCATGATCAACCACTTCCGGCGTAATTAAACTATTTTGGTTTTTTCTCTAAAAACGGCCACTGCTTTATAACTCCATATTTCAAGAATGGAATCGAATTTCTATAATCTGTAAAAAACAGTTTTATAAAGAATAGTATATTATGTTATTAGGAGTAGAAAGCGGTCTTTTTGTGTTGAACCCAGCTATTGCGGCCGAGGCGCCAGCCGAGGCTAGGCAAGCTGGGTAAAACACAAAAAGGGCGTTCTACTCCGAATGACATATACTATTTTTTCTTCAAGTGTTTCAAAGAATTTTTTTACTCTTTTTAGGAAATTTTTAATTGTAGTGTTTGCAATTTTAGCTAAAGCAGGCTGTGTACACTACTAAACAAAAACAACACAACTGTCAAATAACAATTTTCAATATAATATGTGTTGCTGTGACAACTGCTACCGCCAGCGGTGAACTAAAACACTAACATTTTTTTACTAGTACAACAATAAGAACATTTTTGTACTAGTAAGACAATGAACATCTTCTATAGTGTGTGTACAGGAGCATAATATGAATATTATAATACGCTTGAAGAAAAAGCTTTTTTTTACACTAATATAATTTAATAATCGACTATTTTTGAAAAATATTATTTCCAAGTCAACGTAAATTTGAAGTTCAAAAAGTTAAAAAAACACCACATTTTTTAATATTTAAATGAATTCTTCGTTAAAAAATAGAGATAGTTTGTGCGTAGCATATCCTATGTTGAAAGTTGATAGATTTTTGTGATGTGTACATGTACCTAAAAGATTCTATATTTCCAGTATAATTATAACACAAACATGTCAATTGCACTTGACACTGGCATCTGTCAATCAGCATTTTCTTTATATGATAGCGGTTTTCATGATTATAGCATAGCTAGCTACTTTATGAAATTTAATTTCTTTATAATTTTTTAACTCTATATATGCATTGAATATGAAGTATAAAATGTAATCAAATCGTATACAGAATAAAATATTCTTTAATATTTATAATAACATTAAATATGGAAAAATGATATTTAACAGTATTTTTTCAAGAAAAACTGTTAAAATCTTAAAATGAGGGTATACTGCCGGTTGACCAATTATAACCAAAATCTAATCATCTCTTTACATGGATGTAAAGAAAAGGAATACGAAAGAATTATATATTTTTTTAATTGTAGCATTTGAGTTATCGGATCCGAAAAAATCATCACACGCATACATACATACAGACATCATCGTAAAAATAGGAAAATCTTATTCCAGGGACTCTAAAACGTGCTTATTCATCAAAAACTCACAAATGAATTTTTTGACCAGAGACAATACCTTCCTTACATAAATGTGGCAGAAGGTAAATATATCATTCCATTTAAAATAAGAAAGTTAGGGTCTACTTCCGGTTAAACCGGAAGTGCTACTGATTTGAAAATATTTTAGTTGAAACGGGCATGTCGGAAAACCCTTGATACCAATTTCGTATAATAATATTGAACAGTTTTTAAAATAACGATAGCGTAAGCTCGTCCTGGGACACTGTATACATTTTCTCATTAATATGACTAGCTTAAATTTTTACTATACCTAATATTTTTTTGTCGGTTGATATGAAAACATGAGTTAGTAAATTTTTTATTTAATTAAATTTTTATCTGTGACGTTCATAGTTCTGTCCATATCTTTACAAATGGATTAGGAGTTTATATTTTTCAGTGACAAAACGAAACGAATAATAAAATTATTATTATTGTAAAGAATGGAAAAACCATAAATTAAGTTAAATATTTAAATTAGGCTAATTACTTAATTTAGAAACTTCCACTAGCACTAAATGGAAAATCTTTTTGTTTTGGACAAAATGTGACAAGTTAAAATAAATAAATATTTTTGAGGTATTTAAGTTACGCATGATTTACATTCATTTCACATAAACAAAATGAGACTAACGTTGCAACGCTAATGGAAATTATACTTCGCTTCCGTCACCTTTAGGTAAAGAAGGTATTGTCTTTGGTCTAAAATTTCGGTGGTGAGTTTTTAGTGAATAAGTACGTTTTTAGGTCCGTAGAATACGATTTTACTATTTTTACGATGATGGCTGAATGTGTGTGTGTGTGTGGATGTGTGTGTGTAACAAAATTTTCGTGTACGATAACTCTAATACTACAATTCCAAAAATTATAATTCTTTCGTATTCCTCTTCGTTGAATCCATATGAAGAGCTGATTAGATTTTGGTTATAATTGGTCAACCGGAAGTACCCTCATTTGAAGATTTTAACAGTTTTTCTTTAAAAAACGATATTAAATATCATTTTTTCACATTTAATGTTATCATAAATATTAAAGAACATTGTATTCTCTATACGATTTGATTGCATTTTATACTTCATATTAAATGGATATACAGAGAATTTATTTTAACATGCAACATATAGTCAATCACTTCCATGGTTACGCACTACTGTCAAAAAATGACAGCAATGTAATATTTGTCCATTTTAAAATGCAACATACAAAATTTGTAGTTTTGTATTATCAATACTTATTTTTTAAAAAATTACCCTACCTACGATTAACAAAAAATCAAAACTTTAATGTAGCACATCTTAACAAACTTTGGCTTACAAAAATTTATAATTTTAATGTAATAAATGTTCAAAAATACCCACATTTACACTGAGGCAATATCCTAGTCGATCGTAGAAAGAATTGACACCATTTGTGATGAGTTCTGGAGCAGTTTCCTGTGCTGCAATACTATTTATAATGTTGCATTTTAAAATGGACAAATATTACATTGCTGTCATTTTTTGACAGTAGTGTGTAACCATGGAAGTGATGAACCATATGTTGCATTTTAAAATAAATTCTCTGTAGAGTTATAAAATTACAAAGAAATTAAATTTCATAAATTAGCCAGCTATGCTAGAAACAGCTACTATATTAAGAAAATTCTGATTGAAAGATGTCAGTGTCAAGTGCAATTGACATATTCGTAGTATATTTGGCTTATAATTTTACTCGAAATAGATCTTTTTGCTCGAAACTTTCTGTGTGGAATTTGTATAAAATACATACAACTGTCGTAAGGTAATAAGGTAATGTACATACAAGAAATTTAGAATCTTTTGCAAGGAACTTTCTGTATGGATTTTATAGAAAATACATACGCATTTACGAAAATTCTACCGGTAGATACCGCATCTACCGACTGTGTTCGAAAACATGAGTGGTAAAAAGTTACCGTGTTCGAAAATTGTTCAATATCTACCAGATCCATCTACCGGATTCATGAAGAATCTCAAAAAAGGTAGAGATGCAAAGCGAAGCGCGCGTGTTAAAAGTGGAAATGTGTTCAAAGTAGAACTCTGCTCAGTTTGTTAACTACATCAAATTTCTAACATGTTTTAAATTTTCAAATTTTTTCATAGATTATGGATCTACCCTGTTTACCACTTGCGTGCTTAAAATATCGATTCCGGTAGCTATAACCTGATAAAAAGCTGTTTACCGGTAACGATTCGCCGGTAGAATTTTCGTAAATACCTCATATAACTGACGGAAGGTAATGTGCTGGCCACATCAGATTTTTTTTCTGAAATTACTGTCTGAATGATTGCTCAATAATAATAAATAATTCTATTTACAAATAAAAACATATTTTTTACATTTCATTCATATATCGAATATAATGCGTGGTACTTACAAGTAATAAACTGAAACATCAATTAATTTATTATCAATATTTATATTTAGCTATTTTCTGGAGACATAAAAACAAACCGTTATCGCATTTATAATTAACTTATGTTACATGACTACACAGGCATAGACAACTCTAATGAAAAGCCATGTTATTGATACAAATGAAACAAGAAACAAGTAAACATCGCGCGTTGCGAATGTTTTACCGGAAAACATTACTGGAGCCGTCTGCTGTACATGTTTCCGCTTTCAGCTGGTTTGAACCGCTGACGACGCCAAAATTAGAGATAGGCAACCACTGAGCTCATATTGCAGATTTTGTACCTATTGATTATTTTATTAATTTGTTATTATCTATGATTAAGGAGTATGTGACTAAGTTATGAAATTGGTTTTGATTTTGACGGACACGAGTTCGAATTCAACGAGTTAAATTTTCAAATATAATTATTGTGGCTTTCACGGCTGGCGTCTATAAAAGGCTGATTCTTTTCCACGTTGCTTAATATTGACATTTTTACTTACTTCTAAAAAAAATATTTTTTCAAGACTATTGTAGCGACTACTGCCATATACGCACATGTCACTTGTATGCAGGTATACATATTCTCTGCCAAGTTTTGTAAATAATTACCTTTCTACATTTTCTGTAACTTTCCACTGTTTCTTGCTACCTGCTTTTGTCCCGTCTTCAACCCTCTGCTACAGATGCATCCGAGAGGTCCGTCACTCAAGAAATCCTTGTACACTTAAATAAAAATCCGATTGAAAATCCTGAAAATCTTTATCTTAATACTGCAATCTTTGCAATCAACATTACAATCCCAAAAATCATGACAATCTTTATAAAAAAAATTAAAATCTTTGAAATCTTACTTGCAATCTCATATTCTTAGACAAGTCTATGCAAGTTCTTGGTAACTATCTCAAGAAATCTTTGTACACTTACACATAAATCCGATTGAAAATCCTGAAAATCTTTCTTTAATACTGCAATCTTTGTAATCAACAATCCCCAAAACAATCAGAAATCTTTCCAATCAACATTATAATACCAAAAATCATTACTATCTTTGTAAAATCCCAGAAATCTTGGAAATCTCGTTTGCAATCTTATATTCTTAGATAAGTCTATGCAATTTCATAGTTCCTAATTCAAGAAATCTTTGTACACTTACATGAAAATCTGATTGAAAATCTTTGACAATCTAATAAAATCCCTATAAATCATCTTGAATCTAGCAAATCTTCAAAGATTTACAATCTTTGTACGCGTAAACGTCGAGTGACGAACCCCTCGGATGCATCGCTTTTCCACTTCCTACCCAGTCTTTTCCTATCCTAGCCATTAGGCTGGACCTTAAAATAAAAAAAGCGCAAGCAATGATTCCGCTTAATATATTAATATTACATCGTACTTAAATACTCTTGATTTTCCCCCATTTAAATAACATTGGATTTTGACACATTTTGGAACTATTTTTGTCAAAGGCAATAAGAGTTTTAAAAAGTCCACTTAATATTGGAATATATACGAGGGTCGTTTGATAAGTCCGGTAAAAAAGCTATAAATTCTTTTGTTTTTTTAATTCACCTTTATTTCTCAACATAGTCTCCTTCAAGGGCTACACACTTGGTCCAGCGAGATTCCATTTTTTTCATCCCGTCACAAAAGTACGATTTCTCAAGGTCTGCAAAATATACATCCACGGCATCGATGACTTTTTCATTAGATGAGAATTTCTTCCCACCGAGCCATGTTTTCAAATTGGGGAACAAAAAGAAGTCGCACGGAGCCAAATCTGGTGAGTCAGGTGGACGCGGAACCAATTCGTAGCCCATTTCGTGGATTTTTGCCATTGCGATTGCGGAGGTGTGAAGTGGCGCGTTGTCCTGATGAAAAAGAACTTATTCTTCGCCAATCGTGGCCGTTTATTTTTTAGCTCGGCGTTGAAACGGTCCAATAACGTTGCATAGTACGCTCCTGTGATGGTTTTACCCTTTTCCAAATAATCGATGAGGATAATTCCTTGAACATCCCAAAAGACTGTGGCCATAACCTTTCCAGCCGACAAAACACTCTTCGCCTTCTTTGGCGCACTTTCACCAGGCAGTATCCATTGCTTCGACTGTCTCTTTGTCTCGGGTGTATAGTGGTGGATCCAGGTTTCGTCGTTGGTCACGAATCGACGCAAAAATTCTTGCGGGTTCCGATTAAACATCGCAAGACACTGCGCTGAAATGTCTTTTCGATTGAGTTTTTGGTTGAGAGTCAATAATCGCGGCACCCATCTCGCACACAGCTTCTTGACCTCCAATTTTTCATGCAGTATGTTATGCACTCAATCAGTAGAGATGCCTACGGCCTCAGCAATCTCACGCACTTTTAATCGGCGGTCTTCCATAACCATATGATGGCTTTTTAACCATATCTGATGTGGTGACTTCAATTGGGCGTCCAGTACGCGTTTCATCTTGAGTTGAGGTTCGGCCACGTTTAAATTCATTTTCCAAAAATAAACAGTTTTCAACGTAGGAGCTGAGTCCCCATGAACTTCGTCTAACTCAGTTTTGATCTGCGCGGCTGTCCACTGCTTCTAAACTCATTTTTATCCATTTTTTAGAAACTGTTGAGTTACTCACTTCAAACGACTACCAAAATTAAGCTAAGCGTTGCTTATGGAAAAAAAACTACGTATCTAGAGGTTTGAAGAGTGACATTTCTAGGTTATGTATTACAAAGTTCATTATGGCGCCATCTCTTGGAAATTTTTCCAGACTTATCAAACGACCCTCGTACTAGAGTGACCTGAAAATATGTGGACAAAATTTAAAGTCCCAATCAATTTTCTTAAGACAATTGTAGCTTTTTTGTGCTTTTGCGCGACAGTTTAACCATCTATAATTATCTTAAGAATAATGATTGGAACTTCAAATTTTGTCCAGATATTCTCGGGTCATTTTAGTATATATTCCAACATTGAGTGGAATTTTGAAACCTCCTATTGGCTAGGAAAAAATAAAGTTCCAAAATGTGTCAAACCCCAATGTTATTTAAATAGAGAAAATCAAGGGCATTTTGGCACGTACAAATATTAATATTAAGCGAAACCATTGCCAGCACAATTTTTATTTATTTATTTGAAACCATTCTAAGGGGCATCCAGGATAAAATTCGACCCCTTTTAAGGTCCACCTTAATATACATATACCTACATATATTTTAAACAATTTCATATACTTATTTTCTCATATTTAAAATAAAAGCAAATATTTTTAAAGATATTAAGGTACAGGAACGTTACATTAAAAATATTAGAAACATTAAACAAGAAAATCTGTCACCTAATAGCATGATTTATACTTGAAAATGGCTGCTTGTTCCCTAGAAATTCTAGTGGAATTTTTTCATCATACCAATTTTTTCTTGATAACACGTTGCAATTTCTTTTTTATTGTGAACGATGCTTAAGTCAGATTTACTTACGTGAGGGGCCATTATTAGAAGAAATTTCGAGATAAATGAACAAAACTTAGAGCAATTTTATGACAATTGTTACAACTAACTCGAAATATTACTGATATAAAAAATCTGATGTGACCAGCACATTACCTTCCGTCAGTTCTATGTATTTTGTACAAATTTCATAAAGAAAAGTTCCTTGCTAAATTAAATATTCTATTTCTTGTACATTACCTTCCGGCAGTTGCATGTATTTTATGCAAATTTCATACAGCAAATTATTATTTTGTGACGTTTTCTATATACAGTGTAATGTATCTGCAGAAATAAAAGATTTATTATTCTTATTTCTTGTACATTACCTTAAAGCAGTTGTATGTATTTTATACAAATTCCATACAAAAAGCAAAAGATCCTATATTTACAGTAAAATTATAAGACAAACATTCTTCTTCTTCTTGTTGGCTCTGCTATCCTTGGTGGATATTCGCCTCCTTTACTCTCCTCCACTCTTCTCTATTGAGTGTTTTCTGTCTCCAATTTTGTATATCTGCTTTACGTAAGTCTTCTTCGACGTTATCTAACCATCTTAATCGGGGCCTTCCTTTCGGTCTTTTATAACTCGGCATGTATTTGTACATTCTTTTCGTCATTCTGGTATCTTTCATTCTGTTCAAACAAAGACAAACATACTATGTCAATTTTACTTGACACTGACATCCTTCAATCAGAATTTTCTTAATATAGTAGCTGTTTCCATAGCTATGGCTACTTTATGAAATTTAATTTCTTTATATTTTAACTCTATATCCATTTAATATGAAGTATAAAATGCAGTCAAATCGTATAGAGAATAAAATATTCTTTAATATTTATAATGAAAAAATTATATTTAACATAGTTTTTTCAAGAAAAATGTTAAAATCTTCAAATGATGGTACTTCCGGTTGACCAATTGTAACCAAAATCTAATCAGCTCGAAGAAGTATACGAAAAAATTATAATTTTTTTAACTGTAGTATTAGAGTTATCGCAGGCGAAAATTTTGACACACACACACACACACACACACACACACACACACACACATACATACATACACACACACATTCACAAACACACACACACACATACAGACATCATCGTAAAAATATAGTAAATTCGTATTCTAGGGACACTAAAACGTGCTTATAGATTAAAAACTCATCATCGAATTTTTTGACCAAAGACAATACCTTCCTTACCTAAAGGTGACGGAAGGTAAAAAAAAATGTGTAGGTTTAGGGGGGCAGTCGCCCCCATCGCCCTCCCCCCTGGGTACGCCACTGAGTCCTGCCCTTCGATTCATTATCGTACGTAAATAGCGCGTCATTAAAATTGTTCAGTTATACCGCCAACAATGTATCTCGTTTAAAAAATATATTACTATAATTTATTTAAATTTGTGCATTTTGGAAAATTTGGACACTTTAAATATGTCAACCATATCTATTCACGTAAACAGCTATTTAGACTTTAGACTATTACTTAACTCAAAAATTTGTGTCCTTTTATTACTACGCATTTAAGTAACCTAATCTAGAATAAAATACTCATATAGAATATCAGTCATATTTCAGTAATTTATAAATAAACAACGTGACATCTGCTGTGTGGAAAATATCTACATATGTTACTAAAAATAAACAAATGTTTTATCATTAAATGATCTGTTTGTCATTGTGAATAGCATTTTACTGATTAAGGTACTTACTATCACGATACTATCACGATCAAAGATTGCTAGGACAACTGCCTGTGACGTCATATATGTAATAAGCAGTTCTTAGATTTAATACAATATATTTTAAGTACTTAAGTAAGCAGTATATTTGCATGTGCATGTGTGACGACTTTACATAAAATAGCAAGGTAGAAATTCCGAGTCCAAAGGTTAACTCTGTAGCCGGCTTAATTCCAATACCTAATGAGTCATATTCGTGGAATGATATTGAACTTATTATGCAATGTGATGTAATTTTATAGTTATTGTGAAATCAAGAAAATCCTGAACTTTATGAATTCATATTCGCTTATTGTGTATTTTACGAGGCCCCGCTAGAATTATTGGGAATAATATACATGCTTCATATTTTTTAGAATTTTATTTAAATAGCAATTAACATACCTAGGAATGTTATGGATATCATAACTGCCGCAGATATCTGTTTGAAATGCGAGCTCGTAGACATCTAAATCTTGTTATGATTCATAACATCTGTGGTTTGTTCAATAGTTTATCGGTTTCAGAAAATGAAGACTTAATAAATAACTTTTTTGAAAATTCTCTCATTAATTGATCCCTGTGGTGCACTCTCCACGCCAGCAATGAGTGCCCGTGAGGTGACGCCTGGTAAACTCCCGCACGGTACAAATATGGCATCATTACCGAAATCTGTGTACAAAACAGATTGGCACACACAGCAATGGGTAATAAGCCGTGTTGATATATTTATTTATTTTATTTATTTCTCTCATTAATGCTACTTTCAGAATGCTGTGGTTAACAGAACAATTATTTTAACATATGTGAATATGACATATTTAAATTATATGCTTTTCCTCATGTTCATTATTTTAGAATAAAGTAAACCGTATTTAAAACGATACACTAACGTTATCTGTATGTATTAATGAAGAGCATTATATTTTATTCTATTTTCATTTTGTAGACCGTTGTTGGCAAGTCAGTATGGTAATAATATTCAGTTATTACTTAGTTACCAGCCTACTTTTGTACATGTAAACAATGGATTAATATACTGAAACCGGTAAATATTGTAATGCTTTTATTTATTTGAGTGAAGTGTAAAAAATCAAAGAATTATTATTAATTAATTAATGAAAATAAAATAACAATGGTTAAAGAAATATTAAAAACTAATTAAGACTAAGAATATAATTTTCTAGTTAAACACTAATATTATTTATTTATTTAATCAATTAATACGATTATTTATTTACACGATCTTACTGATTATTTATCTATATCACTAACACTATCTATTTATTTATATCACTTTCAACTGTCGGACCTACCGACCTTCACAGCGTCTATATACTCAACTGACTCAACAGCGTCTTTATATTCAACTGCCCAGACAGAATTCACACCTTTCACCTCACTGTCTATTTATATAACTAACTTACTGTCCTTCTGACGGACTAGCCGTTCTAACATCCACAGTTTCAGTATCACCGACTGTCTGTATTCCAGAACTCTTCAACATCACTGCCGAGTATCCACTTCCACTCGCCGTTACTGTCCCCGTATACCTAGCTTCCCAATACTCCTCAAAACTACAAAGTATTCACTTCCACAGCTATCCCAGTATAACAGTAACTTTCCGAGTATTCCATTCGACACTCAAACTGAATACGCTCACTTAAACTGTCATTCTGACAGACTAATGCCCAGTTGCAGAAACGATAATCAATGTATTGTTCGGTTAGCGGTTCATCAAAACGAACAAATGCAACTCGATTTTTTGACAGCAATGATTTAAATGTCATAAGAATAAGAAAACTGATTCGAATTTGTTTAATGTGATGAACCGCTAATCGAACAATGCGTTGATTAACGTTTCTGCAACCGGGAGTAACTCTAACTCTTGCACAAGTACGTCGTTTATACAGTTTTTCTAATATTTGCCAGAACATTCTAGCAATGTCTCGACCGATATAACAATGCGCGAGTAATTACGCTTACTTATCTCCCCTCTTGTTTACACAAGAGTTCGCTAGTCGACCACTGGTGAGGACTTGCTACGCCATATGCCAAACTCTGAACTGAACTGAAAAATTCTCGCTTATTAAGTAAATTTTTTAACTCGTATTTGCACTAAATTTAATATTCTTAGTTTACTCTGTATTTTCAGAAAAAAAAAATTGGTATACGACCCCGCCATTACGATATCATTAGGGCAGACAATATTTGAACACTTCGAAATGAGCACTGAAATCGCTATGATGCGTTTTCCGATGAACCATCTGTATGTCTATGTAGTTTGGTTTTTAATTTAATTCTACTCTACAAATATTATGAAAATTGCATAACAGTTGCGAAATTCTTTGTATAGTTATAGTTTATTTAAACTGTTCTGAAAACAGCATATGCAAATAAGTTTTTTAAACAGCCACAATGTGTTCCTTCGACGATGAAAATATAAATTGCTCATAAAAAGATAATAATTAAAAAATAAATATTTATTATTAAACGTTCTTGTTTAAGATTTCATAAAAAATGACCTTGTATGTAACAACAAAAATATCGTTTTTACGAGTCAGATAAATTTACTATTTTATGTAGTATGTTCTAGATGTAGACAAAACATATGCGGGTCACGCTAGAATGATTTAAAACAATACCTATACATGGTTCATATTTTCCACTTAATAAAAACTCCCGACTAGGGCTGTGCGATCTTAAAAATTTCGACTTGATCAATCAATAGCAAAAAATCGATATTTTAATATAAAACCGAAATACTATATATCAAAAAATCGATTTTAATAATCAAAATTCGGTTTTTAATAAAGAATCAAATAAAAAATTAATAGATAAAAAAATCGCATAATAATATTAATAAAAGCTATGGTTTTTACTAATTTTTGTTAATCTTTTTCATTTATTACTTAACTAGAATATATGGGCGATAATACATGCAATAATCTAATATATACAATTCACATTCCTTTTTGAACTGTTATCGGTGTGTAACACGAGGGGGGTCTCTGAAGCTAAGCTGACTGATGATGATACTACTTTGATGACTGGTGGACGCCTCGGATGGCTGGCGTCCACGACTTCGTGTGATGGAAGAACACACATACACTTCACTTGAGGCTTTTTACACTTTACACTAATGAACACTACGGACATGAACACAACTTATTGATTTAAAAAATAATACTTTTATTTACACGGTTACATTATTATTATATTAATTAACACTAAGCCTAACATAACTAACAAAACTGTTACATTCTGTAACACAGCGGACGAGCGTCGCCCCAAACTAAAACTCTTCCATGTTTATCCCATGGCTAACTAATACCGACTCTTCCATGTTTATCCCATGGCTAACTAATGCCGACTCTCCCATGTTTATCCCATGGCTAACTAATACCGACTACCTTATGTCGACCCTTCCATGTTACTCTCATGGCCAACTAATGCCGACTAACTTAAAACAAAAACGCTATCTCCAGGACAGGATTATCTTAGGGGTATGGGGTGCACAGGCAAGGGCATCCATAGTCACGTATGCATACACAATAATTTCTAGACTTAATTATCAACAAATAAATGTCGTGACTATCATAATACGATAAGAATTTCTAAACTGAATTTTGACATTTATAACTTAAACAGATAAACAGAGTTAAAATATGAATATTGAAACTATAATTTAGAAGAGTTTATAAAAAGTTATTTATCTGTTATTGTGCTTACCCTCGCCTTGTCACAGGTGTCCTCTTCTACACGCGTCAGTGACGGACTGGCCCTCTATGACGCGTTCCCCTAAGTGGGATAAAATACACATTGTCATTCCAATTTACAACAATTATCACAGGCGTGTATTATCATCTAATAAGATAGACAGGAGGGGGGGGGGCAGGTATAAGGTTGCTCCCAAGTCCCAGACTTGGGCAGGTGCCCCGCATATTAAATTCGGCCTAACACCTCGTAGATTCCGGTACCCCTATCCGCAAAAGTATACACCCAGTGCATTGACGAATTGCTGGAATACGGCTCTCGTGAATAGTCATTTCTGAGCCACTAGCGGTACCGTAGCCACATACGCATGTCCCAGACATGTGAGTTCCCAGAACTCGACCTCCCAGAGGTCAATGGGTCCCAGACCCATTATGAGAGTTTAGCTTACGATCACACGTGTGTAGGTCCCAGACCTGATAAACCCCAGGTTTATCCTTTACGTCCCAGACGTTCTCGTGGATCTCAGCCTCTCAGTATGCATGTCCCAGACATTTGAGTTCCCAGAACTCGACCTCCCAGAGGCCAATGGGTCCCAGACCCATTATGAGAGTTTAGCTTACGATCACACGTGTATAGGTCCCAGACCTGTCATGATAAACCCCAGGTTTATCCTTAACGTCCCAGACGTTCTCGTGGATCTCAGCCTCTTAGGTGGTGTTTTTCACACCTCGAAGCATATAGCTCCATGGACCCAGAGTTGTCCCAGACAACTCTTCGGATAATTAGGAAACTACTACATATGTTTGCGGCCACAAACTAATAATACAAATGTATATTTCACATATACCATGCATACCAAATACACAAGCAGTGTATAACATATCAATCAAGCATCTGGTGATCCACACCAAACTATACCTGTATAATAATTAGAATGACAGCGAGTTCTACCACTCACCTATAATTACTGCAAGCATCTCGTCTTTTCTTTGTTGACACTATTCACAGTTTCACCCACATCCGAATATGACTGCTAGCACACAGCAACTAACTGCCCTGACCATTCAAGGGTCGGGGGTTGTTATTATGTTTAAGAATGTCAAGTGTTTTTGCCTTAAGCCAGCGCTTCTAAACCAGTGGCGCCCAGTCGAAAAGTGAATCTTACATTAATAATAATAAAACAATATTTTATTTTGAGACCTGAAATTTGAGGCCCCTCGATTTAAGATAATAATAATAAATGTATCTTTTTTTGTTTCAGGTTGGATGGGAGCCCGTCATATTATGACATTCATGCTGTTCTTGGGCATGGCTAACGCCTATATTATGCGAACCAACATGTCAGTGGCCATCGTAGCCATGGTCAACCATACCGCCCTTAATCCTGAAGAAGAATTGTTCGATGACGAATGTGTAGCCGATGGAGCCAATTCGGTAAGTCAATCTTGACAGTTGACAAAAACCTGTTAATGCTCAGGGGCGCGCCGTCACAGGGTGCGATGTGTGCGTCGCACACGGGCGACACTTGGTTAGGGGCGACACGGCGAGCAAAATTTTAATAAGACTTAAGTTTTTTAATGTAATATGCCCGTTTTTCGAGGCTCACATTGGGATCTCGTAAACTACAATAGATACGAAGTCGATTAAATTAGGGCAAAGTTGCCCCATTAGTAGACTACTTTAAAGAAGTTTTTGTTTTTCCCGAAAAATGCATATACAAATGGTTACTGTACAAAACTCCAAATGGCGTGATTTAGTACCTCGTTTAGTACTAGAAATGTAGAAGAGACGTGTCTTAACATTCGGGACCGTTGTTAAAAATTCAAATCCCGGCATGAACGCGGGACCGTTGTTGAATAGCTTACTAAGGTTGCTTTTATATTACTCTAAAGAGAACAACAATAACCTCACCTAACGCATAATACTTGACCCGCGTTTTCCAAGCCTGATTTTGGGCGGTAGGTTGAGTACCTAATGTTGGGGTATATTTAGAGAAATTGCGAAAACCATGTCAATTTGAGATCTTAATTTTTTGAACACGGTCCCGCGTTCGGTACTCTAGCCACTTCCTTTTATATTCACAAATAACTTCAAAATATGAAATTTTATGGAATTTTGGTTGCACGTCTTTAAGGACCCTTTTTTATTTTCCTTTAAACGACGATGCTCAGATTTTTTATCACTATTAGATTTCAAGTAATGGGCTCCAATTTATAATTTCCATAGTCGCAAAATTATACCATTGAAAGAGAGTTCATTTTAGCTTTCCAAGGATGTATTTGTTTCAAGCAGAAAATGCGAGAATTCTTAATTTTATAGGGTAAAAACAATTATTGTAGTTTATTTAAAACATATTGTAACTATGAAAAAGTACACAGGCTGTTCAAGTTAACGTGGTCACATAATTGTTGCCAAATTAGAACACCCATTTTAGTGGTGTCGTTATTTGAGAAAAAATCCGTAGGTCACTAGATATAGGCAAAAATGTATTTACTCAACAAGAATCTATGTCGAAATTGGCTAGATATTTACATAAAATCCACTTATAATCGAAACACGTCGATCGAAAGGCAACAGTTATCGAACTGTTTCGATATTTTCGGCATTTCTGCTTGGTGTTTAAATTACCCGCACATATCGTTGCTATGGAGCGTACCGATCCTATGGCTTTACGGCCATTCATTTGTTTGGCGTAATTCTACGTCATGCATGGCGGTAATTTAAATAATCAAATTTCATTAATTTTTTCCGGGCCAGTTATTGAAAACTTTGCCAAAAGAAAAAATATGGGTAGCAAGCTTTTATCGTCTTTTCAAAAATATTAAATAAAAAATGACATGCAAGTAGCCCATTGTCGAGTTAATTTGCGCGATGACTTTCTAATTTTGTCTTGAGCACTTTGAATGATTGAGAATTACATGGCGGTAATTTAAATAATCAAATTTCATTATTTTTTTCTGGCCAATTAATGAAAACTTTGCCAAAAGAAAAAATATGGGTAGCAAGTTTTCATCTTCTCTTCAAAAATATTAAATAAAAAATCTGGTGTGGTCAACACGATACCTCCCGCCTTTTACCGCCCAAGATACAAAAAAGATTAAGCTAATCCTTATTTTTGGATTAGCGAATTTTACTCTAATTTTGGCAGTTTATTTCTTAAAATATAGTCTAATCTAATCCAAGTAACTACCTTTTTTTAAACCCCTCAACAGGATTAAATCCCAATTAAAGAGTGGGTTCACATTCACACACATCCATGCCTTAGTGGGATTCGAACCCAGAGCCCCGAGGTCACTCATGACATGAGGCATTGATCTAACCATTGAGCCACCGGAGTTATAATAAAATGAAGATTAAATTTTAAATACTAATCCAAAAATCAGGATCAGCTTAAACATTTTTGTGAATCATTAATTTTTATTAATCTAAATATATACTTACATATTTACTTATGTTGGAAACTGTATTGAATTATTTTTTTATTGTTCTATTTACTTTTTTCTTTTTAAAACGTTACGAATACTATTTTGAAATGATTAGTTCATTGATAGTGACATTTATCTGTCAGTTACATACATTTGAATAACTGCGTTTTGTTTGTTTAAAGCGTAGACTCTGGGATTTAAATTGTAGATAATTTTATAAATTCATCCATAAAATATATGGAAAAAGTATTAATGCAAATTTATAGAAAATTTAATAATCTTTAATTTTTATAATAACATTAATCTCGAAAAAATAACATTTAAATGTATTTTTCGAAGAAAAACTATTTTGAGCTTCTAGTAAAGTGCCATTTCCGGTTATCCGATTTTCATCAAAATCTAATGGGCTCTTTCGATTACAGAAAAATTTCAAAATACAAGGTTTCACAATTTGCTGAATGATAGTATTTGAGTTAGAGTATATATACCTATATACCTCCCTTACCAAGGGTAGCGGGATGTAAAAATAGTGTATGATATACGTGTTAACAGTGATTTTATTTTGTTCGAAGGTTTGGATCACTCCGTTTCGCGTCGTGTTCCAAACTTCCTTCTCACAAAATAAAATGTCACTTTTAACACATATCATAAATAACTATTATTTTGAATTTGTTTTAAATTGTTTTTTATTCAAATTATAAAATTTAATAGGTCCTTATACAAAAAATCTGATGTGGCCAGCATATAACCTCTCGCCAGATATTTTACCTGGTTGTACGCATAAAACTAAACATATTTTTAAATACAAATACATATATTCATGTCTCACTACAAAATAATTCTCACATATATTTGCAAAATCTATGGGATATTTTAATATAAATTATGTACAATACATACATTTTCTTTATATTCATTATGCTGAAATTTTCTTTTTTTACTTTCCTTTTCTTTTTCTTTATATTCGCAATTTTTTCGCAAATTCCTCTTATATTCTTTTTTACGTATATTCTTTTACGTTGTTGCCTTTTATTATTTTCATAATCTTCATAATAATGTACAAATATTTTTGACAGCGGCATACAAATATTTTTGACAGTGACATTTATGTGTCAATTACAAATATTTGAATTTCTTGCCTTGAAGTAGTTTGATTTGAGAATTTTTATATCAAATTATTTTATATGCATTTCTTTATCTCTAAATCTATAGAAGATATAATTATGAATTTATATTTATCGAATAAAGAATTTAACATTCTTTAATATAAGTATTTACATAAATTTTCGATAAATAATATTTAGATGATTTTTTTCTTGTAACTACTACATCCGATTGTCCAATTGTTACCAAAACTTAATCAACTCTTCCCATTATTGTTAGATTGAGGAATCCGTAGTTAAAAATGTCTTAAGTCTTATAGTATTTGAGATATCGTGAATCCAACATCCACACACACATCCACACACACATCCACACACACATCCACACACACATCCACACACACATCCATACACACATCCACACACACATCCACACACACATCCACACACACATCCACACACACATCCACACACACGTCCACACACACGTCCACACACACACACACACACACACACACACACACACACACACGCACACGCACGCACACGCACGCACACACACACACACACACACACACACACACACACACACACACACACACACACACACATACGAACATCATCGTAAAAATGTTATAATCGGATTCTAGGGACCTTAAAATGTGCTTATTCATTAAAATCTGGATATGCGATTTTTAGCATGAATACAATACCTCTCTTAGCGAGAGGTAAAAAGTGTTTATTTAAATCAAATAAACATATCTCTGATCGTAGTTAAGAAATTTAATTCGTTGTTTTTTCTTCGAGAAAAAAAGCTATGAGGGGGGGGGGTAGAGGGAGAGAGAGAAAAGCTCTTCGTGCACCCCCCTGAATAAAATCCTACCGGTGCCTTTGATTCTAAAACTGCTAGATAAACTGACGGCCTACCATTGGCTTAATACATATTTTCTAACAATCTTCTTTTCTTTCTAGTCACGCAAACCCAACGATCCATCCGCCGACGGCGAGTTCGTCTGGGAGACAGACGACCAGGCCATCATCCTCTCAGCGTTCTTCTACGGCTACGTAATCACCCAGATCCCGTTCGGTATCCTGGCCAAGAGGTACGGTTCGCTCTGGTTCCTTGGAGTGGGGATGCTCATCAACTCCGTTTTTGGTTTGGCGGTGCCCCTTGCAGCACATTGGGGGTACTACTGGCTCATCGCCGTTAGGTTCATACAAGGACTTGGAGAGGTGAGTAGACAAAGAGGAGGAGATGCGGAATGGTGGGAAGGGGGAAGGTTCTGCTACTGAATTGATCTGATGATTCAATTTTATAAAATAATAATTAATAGTGGAAATATTAAAACAACAATCATTCGTGATTTGGCGCCGGTGTTGCATATCGCTGTGAAGAGAAGCGAGTTGCGAGTCATCCCGGGCATGCTTACTTGGACTCGTCATTTTTGAGACGATGAAAGTTGCGGCGGTCGGGAATCGAACCAGGGATTATATGGTAAGAGGGAGACAGGCTGACTACTGAATAGGGGAATCCACCATTTTTTTTTTTTTTTATATATAATTTCATCTGAACGTATAAATAAAACTAAGACTGTAGGTGAAAATCCGGTGAAAAAATTCCTATTAACAAACGAGTTATAGTCCTCCGGAATTTGAAAATATAGATGTGACGTCACGTATATAAGTTTTTATATCAAACTATTTTCTTCGTAAACCTAAATGTTCTTAAAATATATGCTATTTCTAAATTATATTTATAAAAAAAATATGAATATTATTATACTGTACAAGTCTACATGATTTATAATTGGAAATATATTTAAAGTATTAAGTTTAATGCAAAATATTTATATTCAAATAAAAACTGTTTGAGAATTGCACTACTGGACTGATAGCCACGCCTCCGCTATTTGAATTTCTCTATTTCCATTGGTAGTAGGCTCCGCCCCTAACTCGGTATTCGTTATATATTTATAGGTCGTCTTTGAGTCGCCAATCAAAATAATATATATGGATTTCATATGAATGACGAGCTGCTATAACAAAAACCCCATTATTTCCGAAGTATTTCAATTATATCGTTTTATTTCTTTATTAATATTCATTATTAAGCATATACTTTCACTATTTTTTACTAATTTCTCTTAAATCGATAGAGCTGTAATCCCCTATAGGGGATTCCACCATTTTTTTTTTATAATTTCTTCATCAGAAAGTATAAGTAAAACTAAGACTATTGGTGAAAATCCGGTGAAATTATTTCTATTAATAAGCGAGTTATGGTCCCCCGAAGTTTGAAAATATAGATGTGACGTCACGAATATTAGTTTTTATATAAAACTGTTTTCTTCGTTGATCTAAAATGTTCTTGAAATGTATGCTATTTTTAAATTATATTTATGAAAAACAAATTAATATTGTAACACTGTACAAGTCTACATGCTTTATAATTGCAAGTGTATCAAAATTATTAGGTTTAATGCAAGAAATTTATATTCAAATAAAAACTGTTAGAGAATTGCAGTACTGGACTGGTAGCCATGTGTCCGCTATTTGAATTTGTCTACTTCCATTGGTAGTAGACTCCACCCTTTAACTCGGTATTCGTTATATATTTATGTGGTCTTTGAGTCGCCAATCAAAATAATATATATGTATTTCATGTATGACGAGCTGCTAAAACAAAAACCCCCTTATTTCCGAAGCATTCCAATTATATCATTTTATTTCTTTATTAATATTTATTATTAAGCATCTACTTTCACTATTTTTTACTAATTTCTCTTAATTGGATTGAGCTGTAATCCCCTATTGGAAGTGTATTTAAATTATTAAGTTTAATGCAAAACATTTATACTCAAATAAAAACTATTTGAGAATTGCAGTACTGGACTGATAGCCACGCCTCCACTATTTGAATTTCTCTACTTTCATTGATAATAGGCTCCTCCCCCTAACTGGGTATTCGTTACATATTTATAGGCCGTCTTTGAGCCGCCAATCAAAATAATATATATGGAATTCATATGAATGACGAGCTGCTATAACAAAAACCTCCTTATTTCCGAAGTATTTCAATTATATCGTTTTATTTCCTTATTAATATTCATTATTAAGCATATACTTTCAATATTTTTTCCTAATTTCTTTTAATTCAATGGGCTACTTGCGTGCCATTTTTTTTATTTAATATTTTTTAAGAGACAATAAAAACTTGCTATCCATATTTTTTCTTTTGGCAAAATTTTCATTAATTGGTCAGAAAAAAAATAATGAAATTTTAATATTTAAATTACCGCCATGTATGACGTAAATTACGCTGAACCAATGAATGGCCGTAAAGCAATAACATCGGTACGTCCAATAGCAACGGCATGTGCGGGTAATTTAAACACGACAGATCATCTGTTTAACGTTTGAATAATAGTTTGGAGGTTAATATTTTTGTTTGTCATTTTAATGTTGTACGATTATAAGCTAAGTTAAAATCCTTCAAAATCCTGCTTAACAAATCGAAATACGTAGTAAAAGTAACAAAAACCACGCAAATTGTAAATAATAAAGAAGAGAGACAGTGACAGAAAAAAGTTAATTGTCAAAATAAAATTAAAACTCGCACTCGCTCGCCATCTACAGATTACATTCTTAAATATGCATCCCTTTCTCCAGTTGAAAATAATGACGTCAAAAAAAATCTTCTTTCTTAATTTATTAAAAAACATAATTTTTTAAAATAAAATTTATATTTTTACATACGTTTTCAACTTTAGGTATTTAGTGATTATATATCAGATTTTCAGTACCACGCAAGTAGCCTATTGCGCTGTAATCCCCTATTGATGGTTGAATAGAAACATCCCAATTATTGTCTTGGCTATTTTAAGAATAAACAATTAATATACAGATTTAAGATTCTAACCTATTATCATTAATTTATTAATTTAAACTGTAATAAACAATACCAAGTAATAAATATAAAATATCGTTGAGAAAAAACATAAATTAATACGTAAACTAATATTCACTAACCTAAAGAAAGAAAATCAGTCAAGTCAGTAGTAGAAAGGTACTCCAACCTACCGTCTCCTGTTGGTGCCTGGTCACCACCTCTTGTAATGGGTAGGCGCTAGCTCGCTGCCCGATACTGAACGTTACGTTTCTGGCTAGGGCCCTATTGTACCATGTACGCACGCTCTACTGGCAAAGTGGATCCCTCCTAATGAGCGAAGCCGTATGGGGGCGTTCGTATACGCAGGTATAGCACCACATGTTCTAACCCCCAAGAAAACGGCCACGTGGCCAATGGATAGAGTCTGAACAAGGGGTGTGCAGGTGGTAAGATCATATCTGAATGTTCCTTCAAATTAATTGTACAAATTTTGCGATTTCGTAAAGGAAAGTGTGACGTGCAGTTGACATTGTTTCGATTAATAATCGTAGCTTCTACTAAACACTGTGTCATTTCAAGCTGCCAAACTGACAATATATGAAAATTCATCAAAGTAATTGTTAACTTAAAGGCATGCTCTAATTTTTGTGTGGAACTAAAGCTTTTTCACAATTGCCTTCATTCAATAGTGCGCTTTCTATTGTCGTAATTAACTAGCTTCATTCATTTACATGGCTCAGTTGGTAAGCCAGTTTTGACAACTAGAACATACTTTGACAATGCAAAATAAATAATCAAAAGATATAATTACTAATTATTATGGTATTTCTAGAAGTGGTTTCTATAATTTTTTGGTTTATTTCATGATCAGAAATGGCACAAAATTGGTCTATTCCGCTCATTTTACTTATGTGTTGATTAATATCTGACATATGTCAACAGAAACAAAAGCTACGGAGATTATTTCCGGGAATAATTTCTAGAGCTTTATTTTCAGTATAATAGTGACAGGATTGGTTAAAACGCACACACTTCAATAAAAGCTTCTGTAACTTATTTCGATAAGATTTTTTAAAGTTATTTGAGATATTTCTCACATTTTACGTCTAATTTTTTTTAAATAATGACAAGAATGATTAAAACTCAGACACGTGACACAAAATAGAACATTTCATTGGTTGTAAGAAATGTCAAAAAATAATCAAGATTATAATTTTGGATTACGTACATAATAGACAGTTTTTTATTAATATTCTAAATTTTGTTTATTTTGAAATATGAAGTTTACGATGGTGCCTTAAATTTTTTATTTCAATTGTTTCTAGTAGTAAATAGTTAATTAAAAAATCTGGTGTGGCCAACACAATACCTCCCGCCATTTGCAGCTCGAGTCAAAAAAGATTAAGTTAATCCTTATTTTTGGATTAGCGAATTTTACTCTAATTTTGACAGTTTATTTCTTAAAATTTAAAATATAGTCTAATATAATCCAAGTAACTACCTTTTTTTTTGAACCCCTCAACAGGATTAAATCCCAATTACAGAGTGGGTTCACATTCACACACATCCATGGCTTAGTGGGATTCGAACTCAGAGCCCCAAGGGCACTCATGACATGCGGCGTTGCTCTAATCATTGCACACCAGAGATATAATAAAATGAAGATTAAATTTTAAATACCGGGATAGAATAGAATTCACTAATCCAAAAATGAGGATTAGCTTACACATTTTTGTGAATCGTTAATTTTTATTATTCAGAACACATACCTACATATTTACTTATGCTGGAAACTGTATTGAATTCCTTTTCTATTGTTCTATTTACTACGTTACTAATATTATTTGGAAATGATTAGTTCTTTGATAGTGACATTTATCTGTCAGTTACATACATTTGAATAACTGCGTTTTGTTTGTTTAAAGCGTAGGCTCTGGGATTTAAATTATAGATAATTTTATAAATTTATCCATAAAATATATAGAAAAAGTATTAATGCAAATCTATAGAAAATTTAATAATCTTTAATTTTTATAATAACATTAATCTCAAAAAAATAACATAAAGGAATTTTTCGAAGAAAAACTATTTTGTGCTTCTAGTAAAGTGCCATTTCCGGTTATCCGATTTTCACCAAAATCTATTGAGCTCTTTCCATTACAGAAAAAGTTCGAAATACATGGTTTCAAAATTTTTTGAATGATAGTATTTGAGTTAGAGTGGAGGTTCCACACATACACACAGACATCATCGTGAAAATGTTAAAATTAGATTCTAGGGACTTTAAAACTTGGTCATTTACTAAAATCTCGATATGCGATTTTTAGCAGGATCCCTATACCTCCCTTACCAAGGGTAGCGGGAGGTAAAAACTATGTGTATTTTAGTCTAAATTTTAATTTCTACTGGCATTCTATGTCATTCTTTAATTTGCATGCATATGCACGTGGCGTGGCATCGTAAATTCATCAAAATATTATTTGGTTTACTTTTTACTATTTTCTGCATTGATTTATTTGAAAATTTTCAAAATGGCGATATCAGAAGGCTTGAAAGTAGTAAGTTTTAATATAAATAACCGATATTCTAATTTGTTATTATGGTGTATAATTAATAAATGACTGCATGTAATGATGAATGATTCATATATTAAAAAAAACAAATTTGCAAAGGAACATTAGATGCATTTTACCTACTTGTCACACTTTTTACTGTGGTGGATATAACTAAGCAAGACAACTTATTTATTAGTTATTGAAGAAAGAAGATTTTAGGATTTAGGTAGTTGCTTTGCTATTATATACTTGGTCCTTGCTTTGACATACACAAATAGATGAAATGCTAAATGTATCTACATATTTATATATTAGACAATAATAAAATTTACAGTGATTATTTTTCATCTTTGCGTACGTCAGCAAGGTATACTACCACCAGACTCTATTCTCTCTACCCCCTAACCTCATTATTCGCATTTTTCCTGTTCTAATCATTTGCCGATCCAACAGGCGCGCAGTTCGGCACCGTCATCTCGATGCCTCTCAGCGGCTTGCTGGCATCATCTTCGTTGGAATGGCCTAGCATCTTCTACGTGTTTGGTGCGCTAGGAGCTGTATGGTCTGTCACGTTCCTCTTCATGTGTCACGAAGATCCGGAAGTACATCCGAGAATCGATGCAGAGGAGAAGAAGTACATTTTGAGCAGTTTGTGGGGAACTGCTGGGGTGTCGGTAAGTA
Source organism: Harpalus rubripes (assembly GCA_963082715.1). Taxonomy (NCBI): domain Eukaryota; kingdom Metazoa; phylum Arthropoda; class Insecta; order Coleoptera; family Carabidae; genus Harpalus; species Harpalus rubripes. Next base: position 7,014,056 of record OY720459.1, on the reverse strand, counting down.
CAAAGAGGTAAAATGGAGACAGTTTTGCAATGGAGTAATAATGGGAATTTTCGCTGATTTATCATATCATATACGAGCGGTTGCTATTTCAAATAACTACGTTGAGTATCATTAAGTTTTCATCACATTGATATGTACCTATTAATTTCTTAAAGTACAAATTGCTTTGGTCACTTGTCTTACAAATTCTAATACACTAGAAAGACTAATCCCGGCAAAACCGAAACATTCCACAGTGTCTAAATGTCATAGCGTCTAAATTTCACATCGCCCAAACATTACTAAATGATGCCCTACTACCAATTGTCACAGCGTCTAAATTTGTCCTAGTTAATTTAATCCACTACAAGTGGTGTTGGTAATACAGCAAACTGTAAACATTTGTTCTGAATGGGATGGAATAGTGTGACGTCAGAGTATAGCGCGAAATATGAAGCATTGCCCTAAGCAAAAACGATACTTTCAAAGTAGATTCTATTGACAGTACACATAAGGGTTAGAATTTAAAGGCTTGTAATTTGATGCTGATATTATTGTTATTATGAAGAAGTTAACTATGAGATATTAATAACATCAAATTGTAAACATTTTTCTATTACTTCGTAATACAATATATACACATTAATAAATAACAAAGGTTTTATTTTACATTGATATCATTTCTGTACATTCTACCCTAGAGAGTATCAAGTTTGCGCAGCTTCAAGCTCATCGGAGAGTTTACCAACATACCGACTGAGATTTTGTTTGTTGGCGTTTTTGAGCATTTCCAAATCAATTCTTTACAGAACATTAAATTTTTTCTTTTTAAGTTTAAGGTACGTAAATAACACTAACTATCCACATTAATATATTAATAATATGTCGTGATCTTAGGGCACTGTAACCTAAAAATGGTTCGCTGTCTTTCAAACGGGCTCTTCCGGCCGCTTCACGCGATGTTTCACGAACATGTTCGAGATTGAACGAATATGTAATTCCATTCAAAGTTTTCTAAAACACATAGAATAATTGTTACTACAAATTGGGATATGTTTTATTTAATTGAAAGGGTAGTATTTAAACTTAACTGAATGATAGCTTAAATAGCTAACTTTGCTTTGTTAATTAAGATATTGGCGACGAAATGAGCTGCTTAAAATTATAGTTCTTATTTGCTGTGGCAATAATGTTCACTTTGAAAGATGTGTTTACCGGTAGGACAGTAGTTTAAATAAAGCGCGCCGCATATGACGTAATTACTGAACTACTCCATTATGCAACAGATGGCGAGTTTGTTTTGTAGTTAATACAGCCCCACAATGCCTGTAGGTAGGTACTATAGTAGTTAACAGTAGTTAATCAAATAAATACCGTACAATATTTTATAAATACATTACGGGTATATAATGTAAATAAAGAATATGCACTAAAAGCCGAATATATTTCAATATATAAAAATCACCAGAAAGCGCGTCTCCCGAATCATTCAAAAACCGAATTCGTGGGTGTGGCCAAACGGAGGTCACTGTAGGTTAGGTTTGGTTGGGTTTGATTAGATTAGATACGCTTTCTGTTGCACAATTCGCAATAAATGTTGATATATTTACAGTTTGCTGCATTACCAACACCACCAATTTAGATGTTGTGACCATTGGTGGTGGGGTATCATAAATAAAAACCTGCTGGCATTATCATATTCTTAATAACATCATCACGTAATATTAAGCGAAAACTAGAGGTGGTAGAAACGGGCCTTAAGAAATGAAGCATTGTATTTATGGACTGAAAAGGAAAACTCGAAGGAAAAATTGAATTAGACAATGAAAACTGATTTTTCGTGGACATGCGTCTCTAAGATTTTAATCAACTAATAAATAATATGTTTCAAACAGTGACGTTTTCTAAAATTAAACTGAAATTATGGCAATATTACTTAATTTATTTTGAAGCATTGTCTAAATCCAGCATCGAAAACAATGAAATTGGAGATACTGCATCAACTGTGGGTTTCGAACCCGCGACCTCCCGATTTTAGTATATTTGTTAATTCAAATGGAAAGTAAAGTTGTAATCAATCAAATTGGTAGCTTAAAAATGTCTTTATTAGACTTTTATAAGTTGTACCTGCCTACATATTCGGTACTTCACGAACATGTCTTGGTTTATGAAATCTCTTTTGGAGAGTAGGTACGTATATTTGCGAGCAAATTTTTCTATAGTATTGTAACGTTTTTATTTATTTGGGTAAAGTGTAAATATTACACAATTATTATTAATTACAATTAAGTGTGTATTAAACTATAATGAAAGTTACTATTACTAATATTACACAATTATCAAAAACTAATTAAGACTAAGACTATAATTAATTAGATAACACTAACACTATTTATTTAACCAATTAACACTACTATTTATTTCCACGATATTACAAATTATTTTTCCTACAACCGTGCGTGAAAAGTACTTTTCACGCACTCATTACAGTGTGTAAAGTGTCACTTTTCACGCACTAGTGCTTGAAAAGTAAATAAGTGTTGCTAGGCAACATTAAAATTCGGTTAATTTACCTGTCAAGTATATAATTTGGTAGTAAATAATAATAAAAGTAATAAAATTTATTAAGAAATATGAATATACACTGTAAATGAAACAAATCTAATATGTTTTTAACAGATTGAGTACTGATCTAATTTTTAAGAACATTAACATTTTTGTGACATGTATTCTAACCTAACCTAATTTTTAATATTAATATTAAATATACAATTTGTACATTATAAAAAACTAATATCGTCTGTCTGAGATTCGTCCAAGTGTTTAAGTTACATTTTGTACAGTGTTATGAGAAAAAATACTAACAGTATTTGAAGCTGCTGGATGCCTGTACACTCAGTATTATGAAAAACATCAATATCATTTCGGTTGTAGGAAAAATGTTGTATGCAACACGTGTGTAAAATAGTATTTTTTGTCTCGTGCTACAATTTGAATGTGTCTTCTTTCTTAGCTAGGTAGATTTCTTTAAAAATTCAGTATAAAATCCAAAAAGAATTTGAGATCTATAAATATTATTGCTCCAATGCATCTGCTTACCTTATTCATATTTTCTTATGAAAACTGAAATAGTAAATGGATTTAATTTGTTATTTTGACGTTTTCAGAGTCCTCCCATTCCATGGAAAGCAATTGTTACCTCTTTGCCTTTCTGGGCTATTCTAATCGCACATATGGGTCACAACTACGGTTACGAGACATTGATGACCGAACTTCCTACCTTCATGAAGCAAGTACTCAGGTTTAACATCAAAGACGTAAGTATTCTTTTCATTAACCGTTACACAGTCATTATTTCCCCAAAGCAAAAGGAAACAATTTTCAATTTGCATTTCTGACTAAATATTCACTTGCTCTTCTAGAATGGTATCCTGTCAGCTTTACCATATCTGGCTATGTGGATCTTCTCCATGGCAATCTCCCACGTCGCTGATTGGATGTTGGCCACCAAGAGGTTTAGCCATACTGCTGTCAGAAAAATCATCAACGGCATTGGTGAGTATCTTTCATATATATTGTTGAACATGTCTAAACTGGATATTTTATGTTTTTTGTTCACTCAGTGAGCGTCTAATGTAAGTTGGGTAGATTCAGTTCGTTGAAGATAGTTAGATTTATTTACAATTTATTATACAGTAGTCTGCATCTGCATGTTTATGTATACAGGGTGTTATGTAAGCAACGGCTTTTAAAAAAATAAGTATTGCATTATAAATTTTAGTATAAAGTATATTAATATAAAATAAAAATAATGATAAATTATGTAGTATTTATAAATGAATTTTTAAATTGAAAAATACATATGTTCAGAACGGTCGCCAAATGACGCCACAACCCTAATGAGGTCACACAACGAAGCTATTTCATTTGATGGTGTTTGTGCGCATGCCTGGCTTTTATCGCGAATTATTTTTGTTGTCATTCAGAGGTTAAAGACACGAGTGTAACAACAAAATAACATAATTTTTGGATAGAAGAAAAACTTGATTAATTGAACATATAGAAAAGAATTTAAATATATCGGAAAGCTCTAATCTGATAAATAAATATGACTGCTCCTTGCATGTCACAAAGAAAAATTATAATACAATTTTGCAGGTATATAGTTTTAAGACAATTATAGACCAGAAAAGTGTAACGGTCAAATTTAGGCGCCAAATTCAAACTCAGTTCATAACGCTGAGAACATAATTTTAATCGCCGTTTATATCTTACCAAGGCAATTTTATCTCAACTTTAAAAACCGAGAATGATCCTTTATCTCCAGATTCGTACAATAATATTCACCTGAAATGTGCACAGTTTATAATTATTTAAATAAAAAATACACTACAAAATTCAATGAACGTATATCTCGATTGGTCCTACAACTTCGGTACGCAGCCAATCGCAGCATAGCTTGTGTTGCACTTGACGTATTTACAGGCGGGTGAGGGACTATCCACGACATACAGAATTTTAACTTACACGTAACATTTTATTTTCTAACAATTTTCCTTCTCTACCTTTTTAAGGATTTTAAACAGTTGCAATCTATTACTGAGTAAACAAACTATCAAATCCTTAACAAGAGCTGCTTATAGCTATTAATATATCATAATTGCCGAAGATGTCGGTTTGACATCTAAGGCTTGTTATGATTAATAATATCCGTGGTTTGTTCAATAGTTTATCGGTTTCAGAAAATTAAGACATTATTGATAAATACCATTTTCGAAATTCTCTCATTAATGCTACTTTCAGACATGTCAATATGACAAATATTCATATTATGTGCTTTGTTCCACATGTTTATTACTTTAGAATAAAATAGACCATATTTAGAACGATAGGCTAACGTTATCTGTATGTATTCATGAAGAGCATTGTATTTTCATTTTATTTTATTTTCATTTTGTAGACCGTTGTTGACAAGTCAGAATGGTAAAAATATTACCATACAAATACAGTTATTACTTAGTTACCAGCCTACTTTTGTACATGTAAACAATGGAATAATATCCTGAAACCGGTAAATTTCTTTTACAAAATATCTTTTTTTGGCAGTAAAATCACACTTTCATAAGAAACCTATACTAGGGAATTCAAACTATAAACTCGCGCCAAAAGCAAATTCTAACCTTACTTTTCTGGTCTATTGACAGTTTTTATAAATAAAATTTATAGTTTCATTAATTTTACTAATTTTTATCCTTGCAGACTGCATTTCCAAATCAGGATTGTCATACGGCGAGTTACGCCACAAGTAGTAATTAATCACGAATTTATGAATTGATGACCCTTAACTGTTTCTTGATGAAGGATATGACTTACACTTAAAAATTGTGTTGATTTGAACTGTTAACATAATTTTGGGACATAAAGCGCTTATTCAAAATCCAAACAAATCTGACATGTCCTACTGGCCGTATAAAACCATTACTCAGAATATATTTGTAGATTATAACCTCTTTCAATTCTTTTTATTATACCATGAATTATAGCACATTACTTACATAACACCCTATATATTATTGGTAGAAATCTCTATTTATAATGAATTTAAAGACACTATTATGCATGAAGCTAATAATATACTTGACTTAGTTCAACCAGTGGCGGATTTAGGGGGGGGGGGCACTAGGGTACGTGCCCCCTGTTATTTAAAAAAATTAATTATTACATATTATCATTCACGTATTACACATCATAGATAAATAAAAGAATAAACATACTAATAAAAATACATAATTTCAATTTATTTTTCAAATTGTTTATTATTTTGGAAATGTCCCCCCCCCCTCATTTTTTTATAAGTAGAACAAATGGTTCATATAAAAGTTTTATTATTTTAATTATACTATTTGATGGCAGATGTAGATATTTTTTATAAAGTCACGTTTAAAAGATACGACTATCAACTTTTATTTTTTAAATAGCAAAAAATAATTATTTGACTAAAATATAAACCATTTATATGAGCAATTTATTACAATACAGTATAAAAGTTAACGAAGTGGGGGGGGGGGGGCTCACCCTATATATTTAACATTTGTTTTTCCGAATTTAGTGCCCCCCCCCCCTATTATAATTTTCTAAATCCGCCACTGGTTCAACCCAATTTGATTAAAAGTACTATGCAAGAATATTTAAATTAAACTTTAGTTGGGCTGAATGAAAGTTTCTTTGTAGCGTTGTACAAAATTTTAATTACTTTAAAACGAAGTGTTTCATTAAATAGATTTCTAATGATGTTTTAATATCTTTCTGAGAATTACGCAAAATTTACCAAATGAAATACTTTTAACTGAAAACGTGACGTAAGCAGTGTTATTCAAAATGTTAAATTCGGTGTTCTTAATCACAGTATTTCAAAGATATAATTTTACAACTCGTTGTAATACGAGTTTACTTATTCTGGCTCCAATTTATTTAAATTAATCATTTAGGAAAGTAACAAATTATTTTATAAAATCTATGACGAATATTGCACAAACTTTCATTTGAATATTTTTTGAAAAATATGAAACCGGATCATTTCGCAACTTTTTTTTAATAGGCTACTTGCATCGTACTGAAAATCTGATATCTATCACTAACTACCTAAAGTAAAGTTGAAAGGTATGTAAAAATATTAATTTTGTTTTAAAAAAATTATATGTTTTTTAATAAATTAAGAAAGAAGATTTTTGTTGACGTCATTATTTTGAACTGGAGAAGGGGATGCATATTTAAGAATGTAACCTGTAGATGGCGAGCGAGTGCGAGTTTTAATTTGATTTTGACATTAGTTCATTTTCCTGTCACTGTCTCTCTTCTTTATTATTTACAATTTGCGTGGTTTCTGTTACTTTTATTACGTATTTCGATTTGTTAAGCAGGATTTTGAAGGATTTTAACTTAGCTTATACTCGTACAAGATTAAAATGACAAACGAAAATATTAACCTCCAAACTATTATTCGAACGTCAAACAGATGACCTGTCATGTTTAAATTACCCGCACATGCCGTTGCTATTGGACGTACCGCTGTTATTGTTTTACGGCCTTTCATTGGTTCGGCGTAATTCTACGTCATACAAGGCGGTAATTTAAATATTAAAATTTCATTAATTTTTTTCTGGCCAATTAATGAAAATTTTGCCAAAAGAAAAAATATGAGTAGCTAGTTTTTATAGTCTCTTCAAAAATAATAAATAAAAAAATTTGATGTGGACACCACACGACTTCCTTGTACGCAAGACCAATATGAAGTATAGACCCAATTATAAAATTGCACATATTTGACGTAATTTGACATTAACATCTATTTTTTCTTTTTTTATTTTTTGTCCTAATCCAGAGCAAGCTTCATTACAAAAACCAAAAAGTATATAAGTTTTAAATTGACATATATCGCTTATACAAAGGGCTAATTTAATAATACTTGATGTGCTAGACGCAGAATTTAATTCTCTAAAACTCTTATTTGAAGCATTTATTTCTAAAATCAAAATGAAACGATTATATTGAAGAAAAACTGTTAACAACTTCAGGTAATATATAACTTCCGGTTAGCCTGTTTTAATCAAAATCTACTATGTTATTCCAATTGACATAAAAGTCTTATATACCAAATTTGAAAAGGTTTGGATTATATTTTAAAATAGTTTTTCATTAAAAACTATTATAGGCTTCAAATAAAGTACCATTTCTGGAAATTATGTAATGACCAAAAAGGGAGGTGCACAACTAGATGTTATAGCAGTCAAATACAAAATTTCAACTTTCTACGGCTTGCCGTTTTTGAGTTATTTGAGATACGTACGTACAGACGTCACGACGAAATTAGTCAGAATGGATTCAGGGATGGTCAAAATGGATATTTCCGTTGAAATCTGAAAACCGAAATTTTTCGCGATTACAATACTTCCTTTACTTTGTACAAGGAAGTAAAAATGAAACGCAAGTAGCCCATTTAACCGTCTTCGTATATTTTAAGATAACTATGAACCAGAACCAAAACTTGCACGTAATAATAACAGAGCTATAGCTTGCATACTTTTTGTTGTTGAAACTAGTGTAATATTAGACAAATATATCTCCATTTTTATGGAATAAACCTAACATTGTTCTTCCCCCAGGTGAATACGGTCCAGGTGTCGCTTTGATCGGCGCCTCCTACACAGGTTGCAACCCTGCCCTAACGGTAGCTGTTCTCACCATCGGTGTGGGGATGAACGGAGGTATCTACTCCGGTTTCAAAGTCAACCACTTAGATATATCACCCAGGTTCGCTGGCATCCTCATGGCTTTCACCAACTGTTTGGCTAACCTGGCTGGGCTTTTGGCGCCCATTACTGCAGGGTTTATCATCAAGGGAAAGGTAAGGGAGATAGATTAATGGAGATACTTTAAAAACATTGATTAATTAAGATCTAATGTCCAAATGCACGAACAGGACTTAAATTGCAAGCTTCCCACAAAAAAAATGCAAATCGAAATTTTGACAGCAATGAGTTATTCTAATAAATTTTTTATTTTATTTTCTGAACCTCATATTTGTACTATAAATCTAAAATTTTGAGTTCTTTTTGCTTAATTTGAGCAAGATATGCATTTTTAAATATAAATTGAAAATTTAAATTTTACTGGTCTGACGTAGGAGGAGTTGATGTTATTTAAGAAATATGTAGAAATAGAAAACTTGTAAAGACACAAAATGTAATACAATTTTACTGTTTGAAATAACGAATTTTAACAGATAGATTAGGGAGTTTTTGCACAGCATTTCCCGAAAGACGTATACGTTAACGTCTTGGTTGCTAGGCAATTGTCGTACCTGAAATTTGAACACGCACTTGAACACGTTATACGTCCGTCAGGGGTAAAAGACGGGCCAGTTGTCGTACGTCTACTATAACCTAGTAGGCACAGAATTTATTTTAAAACGACAGAACTTTTTTGTTTTGCAGTCAGAACTGTCATTTGTTTTCTTTCAGAGCTGTCAGTGAACATGTAGAACACCTTTTAAAGCTATTTAGCAAACATTAAATAGTTCTTCCATTAGTATTTGATTCCTTTGCCAAAATACAACGAAAATCATATATACATGGTGTAAATGAAATAAGTGCATTAAGTTTAACCAGTAATGTAACTCGATGAGAGGAACAATATTTCCTAATAACTTTTTTTTTCTGAGTCTTTTAGATTTTGAGTTAAAATTCTTTAAAGATTTACTGCATATTTCGTTACCCGCCCATGGAGAACAAATGGCTGCTGCCGTAATCAAGTGGGATACAAACAGCTCAAAAATTGTCGGTTATCGGTTACACTTACAGTCACAGTAATTAATAAACGAATCAAGGGAAATAACATTATTATTAATTAATACGTAATAATAACAAATTATAAAGTTGTATATTAAAACAGGCTTTTAATCACCTGTGAATAGTGTGAATAGAGGAGTGACGAGGTAACGAGAGGAAGAGCAAAAGCATAGTTATTAGGTTATGAGATGATTATTTATCGTCTACAAATCATAATAGTTTAAATACGTTATTCAAAAAATGTAAGTACAAACTTTTGTCCATTTAAACGAGGTACATGAATACCAATAATAAGTCGTCCATTTTTTTGTTCCCCAAACATTTTTTAATGAAAATTTTTACAGCATTTTCGTCTGTCGAGATGTGTATTGTGCATAATAAATACACCTTCCCAAGTAAATTCAGTCTCATTAATGAACATTATGAGCCATTCCCAAAATTGAAGTCTATGTGCTGAAAACATAGAACTTTTTGCACATGTTATGGATATAACTGTTGCTTTTTTAAAAATTGTCATATGTGACACTCCGTATTGTGATGTGATAAAGTTGTACAAAATTAAGAAATGTGCGAATATTAAGAACAGAATGATTTGGTGATGGTTTGGAAACGCTCCGTGTAAATGCGTTGGCAACTCCATGACACTGTCTTTGTCAACCGTGATGTCAAGTAAAATGTAGTACAGATACGAGTAAAAAAATAAATAAATAAACCATAGGTAAGTAATTACAATGTCTGCGTACTCGCATTTTGACAGAATGTTACCTTATAAACAAGTTTATTACTAATGTCAAAATTTAATTGCAACAATTGACAGGACTGTCAATTGCTAAAACAAAATTTATCATAGCTATTGCTACTGTATTCAATTATCACAAAAATATTTGGAACGACTCGTCAATTTACGGGGTGGTAAAAATGCTAAAAAAATATGCGATTTCGAGAAAAAGTTATTAAGAAATATTGTTGCTCTCGATGAGTTATATTACTGGTTAAATTTAATGCACTTATTTCATTTACACCCTGTATATTTAAACATCTGTCATTTGAATGTCAAAATCAAGTGTGATTAAAACGTAATGCAAAATCTATACTTTTGAAAACCCGATACTTTGTACCTCCGTTATTAAAGACGTAACGTTAGCGTTGACGGAATCTTCTCGTACGTTACGCAAAAACTCCCTAATATTGTAATTTTATTGGTTGCTGTGCGCTGTAGTCAAGCGCAATTTACACAAACAGAATTCAAATATGATATTAACAATGAGTTAACAGTTTGTATATTTGTAATAAATTGTGAAAAATTGTCAGCCATCGAAGCCGAGACACCTACCTTGCCGGGATAGTGCTCTACCAACTAAGCTATTGGCTGCTCTCCTCTCGATGGCTGAACAATCTTTCACTTTTAAAAGGCCGATATTCAAATCAACTTATTATTTTATAGTTTCCGTCTATACTTTTGTTTTATACAAAAACGTAGGTGAAGAAGTTAAAACTTTGAGATAAGCATTATTTAAAAAGAAACAAAATTTTCAAATAAAGTACATATATTTTCTCAATTAAAATGTATCCATAAATATTTCGCGTGGCATGCCTATGGGTACGAAATGCAATGAAATTATCTGCAAGTAATATTATATCAGGCGGCTCACAAATGACCTTGAATAGTCATCTTTCGTTTTTTCTGTACATTTATGTTGGTAATGGTTCTGCAGTATTCAACTTCAGATCTGTTATCTGTCAAATATGAAGTCTGTATTTGTTGTGTTCATATTGTCAAATTTCTAATTTGTTTCAGGAATGATATTTAAGGTCGTATAAAAAATATTGTATGCAACTAAAGGTCTTATCACAGTAGAAGTAATATCACTGACTAGTCACGCATTATCCATGATTTCGGTTCATATCGCTGACTTATTCCAGTGTGATAGCTACAAGGAAATCAGCGATCTTGTTGTCAGATGGAATCGGTTTCATTTCCTCTGACTATTTATCACTGACTCCTCTCTTGCGCATGCGCAATTGCCTCTGAAGTACAGGAATTTAACTTGACGGAGTAAAATATAACTGGAAAAACGTTAGAAATTGGTAAGATCCAAGGTGGAAGGGTCGAAATTAAAATGTGATTTAATTAATTGTGTTAAAGAATATAAATACATACAGGATCCAGCGAAAAATGTAGTTTATGGCGAAATTTGAGGATGCGCAGTAGTATCTGACATTTTTTATTATATTACAAGAGGTGGTCTCCTGTGGATCCCTGTACTGCGACCTGTAGATCTATTGTACCCTCCATATTTACTCCTATTCTAGGAGTCCTGTTTGTTTAATAAACTCCAGGGTTTTCTTCAGATCTAAATCTTTTAGCATATCCCGCTGGATCTTTTCTGCCCCCAGGATATTATATCTGCTGCTCGTAAAGGCTTCACAGTGACATATAAAGTGCTGAGGGGTTTCTTCCTCTTCACCACACCCCCTGCATGTCGGTTCTTGTGTTAGTCCCATCGTGTGTAGGTGTTTGTTTAGTAGACAGTGTCCTGTTAGGAATCCTAACGTCTTGTTTGCTCATTAGGAGTAAACGTTCCGTTCTTTTCTTGGTTGGTTCATTTAGGAAGAGCTTTGAGTGTCTCTCCAACCAGTGATTCTTGTGCCATTGATTCAGCAATGTTTTTATTTCCAGTTTAAATGTTTCCGCTGAGATGCCGAAAGCCGGTTCTGGTCCTGTGAAAGGAAAACGTCCCATTCTTAGCCAGACTATCTGCTACCTGGTTTCTTTCGATCTCTGAATGCCCGGGTACCCATATTAACTTCAATTTGTTCCTCGCTCCTAGTGCATTTAATCTGTGGATGCACTCTAGAACAAGCCCAGATTCTGTCTCACAAGATTCTAGTGCTTTTAGTGCGGCTTGGCTGTCTGTTACTATAGAGATTCGACCTTTGGCGGGGTGGGGGGTGGGGGGAACTGTAGTCTCCTTGGGACTCCACATACTTCTCCCAGTGGTGCCGTCATTGTTGGAAGCCATAATGTTATCTCTTGTCTGAAATCGCGTTCCTTTCAATGGCCTCTTGAGTTTGGGGAACAGCCAGAAGTCGCAGGGGGGCATATCAGGAGAGTAAGGAGCCTGTTGAACCACAGGAATCTTCGCCAAAAAAGATTGAATCAAGTGCGAGGAATGTCGTGATGGAGGCGCCAATTTCCTATTGACGCACAGCATCACGTAGGCAACGGAGGGCATCCCTGTAGTACTCTTTGGTGATTTTGACGTTGCTGCGGCCGTCTTTAAACCGGTTGTATCACTCCTTAATCTGTGTGGTGCCCATAGCATCGTCACCGAAAGCCGTCTGAATCTTCCGAATGGTTTCCACCTGGCTGTCGCCCAGTTTCAGGCAAAATTTCATGCAATAGCGCTGCTCCAGTCGTTCCGTCATTTTCCTTGCAATGAAAAACCGACGAGAGCACTTCACACTACCTCATTCAAATGCTGCTTGCCAGCAACAGACGCTATCGACAGGCGGGAAAAAATTCACGCATGCGCACGAAGGTTCAAGGTCGGCTCATGCAAGTGCGCTTGATTCAAATCCATCAGGTTTTCGCAAAAAAATAAGATCGGATAATTTTCTAACAGACTCCGTACTTGTCTCTTTCTAGTGCGTTCTTTCTTTGCGCACTATTTATCCCCACAGCTCACGGCTCGGCGGTCAAGCTGTATTAAGTCATAGAAAAGGGTTGTGGGGACTTACAGTGTGATACATCGAGTTTGTCGTTCAAAATAAGTCAGCGAAAAAGAGTCAGAGATATGATTGTAGTGTGATAAGAACTTAAAGTGTAAATAAGCTTTATGACATTCAATAAGTAATTTGGCATTGGCCTCGTGTCAAAAAGTTTGTGTTACTGTCAATTTATGGAACGCTTAATATCTAAGTTACGTTGGAGGAAACAGCGATAAGTAACTTATCCAAAATTTAATTTCAAATACAGATAAATAACTGTTCAAATAATAGTGATTATTTTTTGTCATTTCTTACGACCAATGAAATGTTCCATTTTGTGTCACGTGTCTGCGTTTTAACCAATCCTGTCATTATTATACTGAGAATAAAGCTTTAGAGATTATTCCCGGGAATAAACTCCGTAGTTTTTGTTTTTGTTGACATATGTTAGATATTAATCAACACATAAGTAAAATGAGCGAAAAAGACCATTTTTCACAAAATTTCTGATCATGAAATTAACCAAAAAATTATAGAAACCACTTCTAGAAATACCATAATTAGTAATTATATCTTTTGATTATTTATTTTGCATTGTCAAAGTGTGTTCCAGTTCTCAAAACAGACTTAACTTGTGAATCAAAAAATAATCTAATTAAATATAATTCAACAGTTCGATAAATTAGAAAATAATGACTTTTCTCAAACTTGTTGCCGTTTGGCAATAGGCGGTGTGCACAAAAGTAGTCAACGCCGACAGCGGACAAAAATGACAAAATGGTTACTCATTGAAACAGCAAGGTTATGTTTTATGTTTGAATAATTTTGCAATATCTATTTTATAAAATATTTGCAATGAATGCGAATGATAGGACGTTAAATATTATGTAATGCAGTGGGGGGATGTAATAATTCTTACAAAGTTACCGATTGAAGTATCAAATTTTATAAATTTCCTAGAAGATTATACGAGGAACAGATGTGTAAGAAAATAACTTTTCAACAGATATCTTCTACTAACATGAAAAATTCTTTTAGCTACACATATTTTCTCATTGTACAAGATACTTATCGTATGAATAAAATTCCAACAATAGTCATCTTATTGCAATAATGAATTATATAAAAATGTATTTCTTAAGTTACTATTTGAACAAGATATAATACAAGAAGCAGAAAATTGTTTAATACTTGCAGTTGTATGAAATAGAAGTCTATTTTTGTCATAATTCGTCTATTTATTATAGATTTTGTACATCTAATGTTAATGTTAAAGATAGAAATTTCGTGTATTTTCTTTTCCGAGCTTGTGCAACTGATTCCATAGGTTTGTTCGAACCGTCAGTTCTAGTCAGTTCGGAACTGTTCCAGAATTAGGAGTTCTGCGCATGGCATGTAGAAAAACAAATTCTGAACTGTTCTCTCTTGGCCAGGTTCGAACACTCGCATAGATTTAAATTTGGCGGTGCAGTATATAATTTGGCACATGCATTTGTTTTGACTTTTGAATAACCTAAAATTATTTTTAAAAATGAGTGGTCATGGACAAGGTATGCATAATGAAATAATAAATTGTTATTAAGTAATTATAAATACATATTATATTTTCAGGTGTAATTATTGTGCATACCCACAAAAGGAGTATAAAGAATGGACAACAAATTTAATTTGTTCTTGTGTAACTTATAAGCTTATTTTTTTTATAGAATTTTTTGTTTTTTATATTTATCTAGCGTACAATACAATTTCATTTTTTGTTTCATAATAAAAAAGTTTAATTTTATTTCAACAAAATCTAATTTTATTTTAAATATTTAAAATTCCTTAACATACAAGCTTAAAATAATAATAATAAAAATAATAATAATAAATAAAATATATCATCACGGCTTATTACCCATTATAATAATAATGATAATAATTAATAATAATAAATAAATAAAATATATCATCGCGGCTTATTACCCATTATAATAATAATAATGATAATAAGAATAATTATAATAATATTGTGATACAAAAACACAAACAAAAGTTAATTATCTCTTCTATTAAACAGCAGTTCTGCTATATAATTTTTTCTGGCTGCACCATCCCTATCATCATTTATATTATTATAGTTTTTCGAGTGTAAATCCTAATAAAATATCATTCAACATTGATAATAAATTAATGACATTACACAAAAAACTTACCTTAAGAAAAATAAATAACAATAAAAAATGAAGGAAACTAGTACATTAATCTAGCTATTATTTCCTAGAATTCAAGCTTCGGCTTCTAAATCTCAAACAAAATTCCTATACTTTTCATTGCGCATACTCAGAATTTGAAATACCTGCTCTCTAGCAAGAACTGGTAGAACCGTTCCATGAGAATTTGAATTTAAAATTCAACACGTCCGAACGCTGAACTGATAGTTCTCAGAATTTCGAATTTAAGAACTACGGGGTACGAACGCTTTTAAGTGAAATGCGCAGGCGCACTAGTTCGCGAACTGCTTAGAACTGACGGTTCGAACAAACCTCATTTAGAGCCTGGTATATTTTCAATGAAGAATATTCTTCATTTATTGCAAATATAAAAGAAAGATGCCTAACATCATACATTGATATCGTGATATGTAGAAATTTTCTTCTTTCTTATCATTCAAGTTTTCCAACTTTTTAATCTCAATTTCCATGTATTGTGCATCTTCTAACATTTAACTAATATTATAAATTATAATATAAATTTAAATATGATAAGATGATTTACAGAAATCACACATATTATGAGAAAAATTATATTTTCCGCCACAGTACCTTCGCTGGTATTTTGAATTTTTTGATTGTCACATCACATGTATAAGCACTTTAAATATTTTCTTTATTCATTTCAATATACTATGATGTATAATATTCAAACATAATAGCAACAACTCAAAACAAAATTGTAAATTGTATCATTTTCTCGAAATGTCAAAATGACATGCGCACACAAATCAGCTGATTGTAAGCACGTGACTCAAGGGACCTTGACGTACTTCAGTAAATTAGCTGATTGTGTGCACATGTTATTTTGACAAGAATAATGTCATGTTGACAAGACCAATGTTTTGACTTATTTTGATTTTTAACTGCTAAAATGTTATTATTTTTAATTTCATGTGTTTTACTGTCTAAAAATTATAAAATATTAACATTTTAGCAATTCAAAATCAAAATAAGTCAAAACATTGGCCTTGTCAAAATGACAATGTTCTTGTCAAAATGACATGCGCACACAAATCAGCTGATTCTAAGCACGTCAAGGTCCCTCGAGTCACGTGTCTGATCGCGCCCTATAGCCACTCAAACCCTACAGGCTTTCGTGAGTATTGCCTGGCAACAAGTTTTCGAAAAATCAAATTATTTTCAATTTATTCTCACTCTCTTGTTATAGGCGATGTGCACATTTTGAGCGTCAGCGCCTCTAACGGCTACATTGGCATTTTTGGGTACCTAATAAATTTTGACATTTCGAGAAAGTGATACAATTTACAATTTTATTTTGAGTTTTTGCTGTTGTATATGAATATTATACGTCATAGCATATTAAAATGAATAAAGAAAATATTTAAAATGCTATATATGTGATTTGACAATCAAAAAAGTCAAAATACCAGCGAAGGTACTGTGGCAGAAAATATAATTTTTCTCATAATATGTGTGATTTCTGTGAACCATTTTATCATATTTAAATATATATTATAATTTATAATATTAGTTAAATGTTACAAGATGCACAATGCATGGAAACTAAGATTAAAAAGTTGGAAAACTTGAATGATTGGAAAGAAGAAAATTTCTACATATCACGATATCAGTGTATGATGTTAGCATCTTTCTTTTATATTCGCAATAAATGAAGAAGATTCTTCATTGAAAATATAAGTGGAATCACTTGCACAAGCTCGGAAAAGAAAATACACGAAAAATATGAACCGTGTGAATTCCTATCTTTCACATTAACATTACATGTACAAAATCTATAATAAATAGACGAATTATGTCAAAAATAGACTTCTATTTCATACAACTGCAAGTATTATACAATTTTAAGACAATTTTCTGCTTTTTGTATTATATCTTGTTCAAATATTAACTTAAGAAACACATTTTTATATAATTCATTATTGCAATCAGACGACCATTGTTGGAATTTTATTCATACGATAAATATCTTTTACAATGAGAAAATATGTATACCTAAAAGAATTTTTCATATTAGTAGAAGATATTTGATGAAAAGTTATTTTCTTATACATCTGTACCTTATATAATCTTCTAGGAAATTTATAAAATTTGATACTTCAATCGGCAATTTTGTAAGAATTATTACATCCCCCACAGCAGTACATAATATTTGACGTCCTATTATTCGCATTCATTGCAAATATTATATAAAATAGAAATTGCAAATTTATTCTGACATAAAACATAACCTTGCTGTGTTTCAATGAGTAACCACTTTTGTCATTTTTGTCCGCTGCCGGCGCTGACTACTTTTGTGCACACCGCCTATATTATTACTGAAAATTTTGTGTCGCACGGCTTTCCTAAACTTCTTATTCTCATTAATTAACAATCTCTTCTTCTTTCCAGCCAACACAAGCCCAATGGCGCATCGTCTTCATTATCGCCGCCATGGTGTACATCCTCTGCTGTACCTTCTACACCATCTTCGCCTCCGGTCAAAGGCAGCCTTGGGACAACCCCGAGGAAGACGAGACCTCCGAGAGGCGGAAAGCCGACGTAGAGGCTAACAACCATACGCAGCCGCAAACGCAAACGACCCAGCACTGACCCCAGGCCACGGGGAAGGCGCCCACTATTTATTACTAAGTCCGCGATGTGAGTGTGTGAGAGACAGCCAGTGAAGATGAAGTGCAGTGATGTTTTTATAGTTTGATATTGTCGGAATATTTATTGTTAAGTTAAGCACCGAAAGGTTATGTAATTTTACATATTTTGATTTTATGTACATAGTCGATATACATATTCTTATTCATACGATAGAGAAAAACTCAGTGAAATATAGAATTTTACATTACCAACCCGTATACATGTGTTTTATTTTAACCGACTAACGAAATCCCAACTTCAAAGTTTTATTATAAAAAAAAAAATCTGATGTGGCCAGCACATTACCTTCCGTCAGTTATATGACGTATTTACGAAAATTCTACCGGCGAACTGTTACCAGTAAAGAGCTTTTTATCAGGTTCTAGCTACCGGAATCGATATTTTAAGGACGCAACTGGTAAAGAGGGTAGATCCATAACCTATGAAAAAATCTGAAAATTTAAAACAGATTGGAAATTTGACATAGTTAACAAACTGAGCAGATCCCTACTTTGAACACATTTCCACTTTTACCGCGCGCGCTTCGCTTTGCATCACTACCTTTTTTTGAGATTAGATTCTTCATGAATCCGGTAGAAGGATCTGGTAGATATTGAACAATTTTCGAACACGGTAACATTTTACCACTCATGCTTTCGAACACAGTCGGTAGATGCGGTATCTACCGGTAGAATTTTCGTAAATGCGTATATATTTTCTATAAAATCCATACAGAAAGTTCCTTGCAAAAGATTATAAATTTCTTGTATGTACATTACCTTTCGACAGTTGTATGTATTTTATACTAATTCCATACAGATAATTTCGAGCAAAATGATCCTAACACAAATATACTACGAATATGTCAATTGCACTTGACACTGACATCTTTCAATCAGAATTTTCTTAATATAGTAGCTATTTCTAGCATAGCTGGTTAATTTATGAAATTTATTTTCTTTATAATTTTATAACTCTATATCCATTTAATATGAAGTATAAAATGCAGTTAAATCGTATAGAGAATACAATGTTCTTTAATATTTATAATAACATTAAATGTGAAAAAATGATATTTACCATCGTTATTTCAAGAAAAACTGTTAAAATCTTCAAATGAGGGTACTTCCGGTTGACCAATTATAACCAAAATCTAATCAGCTCTTCATATGGATGCAACGAAGAGGAATACGAAAGAATTATAATTTTTGGAATTGTAGTTTTAGAGTTATCGTAGACGAAAATTTTGTTACACACACATACACACACACAGACACACATACATACACACACACATACAGACATCATCGTAAAAATAGTAAAATCGTATTCTAGGGACCTTAAAACGTGCTTATTCATTAAAAACTCACCACCGAAATTTTTGACCAAAGACAATACCTTCCTTACCTAAAGGTGACGGAAGGTAAAAAACACAAATATTAGTACTATATTAAATGTTATGGCGACCTTGGCCAATATTTAATTTTCAAATAACTTCATAACTATTAGAAACTGAGACAATATTAAATTTTGTTGTTTTTTAGTCTTTTACTGACAGACAAAATTTTGTTCAATCATTACCTTTTACATTTGTCAATTTTCCTTCAATTTTTCATTTTTTTTCAGAAACAGTTGAAGATGAGACCTATAATGATTAGGCTTTTTTACCTCCCGCTGCCCCTGGTAAGAGAGGTATTGAGATTTTCAAATAAGAAAACGATAACTAGCGGCAAAAATTAGAACTGCAAACAGTGGTACACATTTGATATTTACATGAAACTACAACTATATGACTACAAAAACTCTATTATACGTACTTGGATTATAAATAAAAAATACTAATAAATGAGAAAATAATACGAAAACTAAAGGAATACAATTGACAGAAATGCTACGTTGACACACGTCAACAAAAAGTGTACCAGTGTTTAATGCGATCAGCGCCATCTCTTGATACTTGAAAATCCCAATAGGGATCGTGCTAAACATCGCATATCGAGATTTGGTAAATGAGCACGTTTTAAGGTTCCTAGAATCCAATTTTAACATTTTCACGATGATGTCTGTGTGGATATGTGTATGTTTGTATGTGTGGATCCTCCACTCTAACTCAAATACTATCATTCAGAAAATTTTGAAACCTTGTATTTTGAACTTTCTCTATAATGGCAAGAGCCCATTAGATTTTGGTGTAAATCGGATAACCGGAATTGGCACTTTACTAGAAGCTCAAAATAGTTTTTCTCCGAAAAAATACCTTTAAATGTTATTTTTTCGAGATTTTGTTATTATAAAAATTATTAAATTTTCTGCAGATCTGCATTAATACTTTTTCTATATATTTTATGAATAAATTTATAAAATTATCTTCAATTTAGATCCCAGATCTTACGCTTTAAACAAACAAAACTCCTTGGTTGCGCAGTTATTCAAATGTATGCAACTGACAGTTAAATGTCACAGTCAAAGAACTAATCATTTCAAATTAATAATAGTAACGTTTTAAAAAGAAAAAAAGTAAATAGAACTATAGGAAAGGAAATCAATACAGCTTCCAGCATATGTAAATATGTAGGTATGTATTTAGATTACTAAAAATTAACGATTCACAACAAAAGTTTAAGTTTTGTATTAGTGAATTCTATTTTATCCCGGTATTTAATTTTTTTTAAAGGTAGTTACTTGGATTAGATTAGACTAGATTTTAAGAAATAAACTGCCAAAATTAGAGTAAAATTCGCTAATCCAAAAATAAGGATTAGCTTAATCTTTTCTGTGACTCGGGCGGTAAATGGCGGGAGGTATTGTGTTGGCCTCACCAGATTTTTATCCATTTTGTTCAGTACTATACATGGTGGTGACTTGGACGACTCAGCATAGGGGTTTCAATGGTAAATTATTAATGTGCGGTTATTTGTTCTCCTAATTATTTTAGAGCAAAATTGTATTTAGGTCTTTCCTACAGAAAAAAATCTGATGTGGCCAGCACATTACCTTCCGTCAGTTCTATGTATGTTGTACAAATTTCATACGGAAAGTTCCTTGCTAAATTAAATATTCTATTTCTTGTACATTACCTTCCGGCAGTTGCATGTATTTTATGCAAATTTCATACAGAAAATTATTATTTTGTGACGTTTTCTATATACAGTGTAATGTATCTGCAGAAATAAAAGATTTATTATTATTATTTCTTGTACATTACCTTAAAGCAGTTGTATGTATTTTATACAAATTCCATACAGAAAGCAAAAGATCCTATATTTCCAGTAAAATTATAAGACACTATGTCAATTTCACTTGACACTGACATCTTTCAATCAGAATTTTCTTAATATAGTAACTGTTTCCAGAGCTATGGCTACTTTATGAAATTTAATTTCATTATAATTTTTTAACTCTATATCCATTTAATATTAAGTATAAAATGCAATGAAATCGTATAGATAATAAAATATTCTTTAATATTTATAATAACATCAAATGTGAAAAAATTATATTTAACATAGTTTTTTCAAGAAAAACTGTTAAAATCTTCAAATGATGGTACTTCCGGTTGACCAATTGTAACCAAAATCTAATCAGCTCTTCATATGGATGTAACGAAGAAGTATACGAAAAAATTATAATTTTTGTAACTGTAGTATTAAAGTTATCGCAGACGAAAATTTTGTTACACACACACACACACACACACACACACACACACACACACACACACACACACACACACACACACACACACACACACACACACACATCCACACACACACATCCACACACACGCACACACACACACACACATACAGACATCATCGTAAAAATAGTAAATTCGTATTCTAGGGATCCTAAAACGTGCTTATTGATTAAAAACTCATCATCGAATTTTTTGACCAAAGACAATACCTTCCTTACCTAAAGGTGACGGAAGGTAAAAAATACTGCATCCGAATATGATATTGTTTATAATTTTTCAATATCCGGAACCGTAAAAATAGTCGAAAACAATAACATTTTTGCAAAAATCATTGATGCCATGGAATAAAAATTTAAACAAATATCACATACTATCATATAAACAATTAGCAAATGTCAGACAAGAATTTTATAACAGATTGGGGATTGGGGCATTGTTTAATGGTAAATAGTGGTCTGTTTGAACAATTGCTATAATACGTTATTTTATATTAAAAATGTATTTGTGATAGCAAAATAAAAATTCTTAATAATAAGTTAAAGGGGGTCGTATTAAAAAAATCTTAAATTTCATTCCCGTCAAACTACATTGTTGTAATCAACTATTATATTGTCATCAACTACAATAAAGGTGTTTTCATTTTCCTCGTTTTGAAAATAAGTTTAAACGTCAAGAACCTGTGACACATGTTTCCCATGTTTCCGCTTTTGTTTAAATTTTTCTTCCATGGCATCAATGATTTTTGCGAAAATGTTATTGTTTTCGATTATTTTTACGGTTCCAGAAATTTATAAATTATAAACAATAGCATATTTGGATGCAGTATTTTATTCTGTAGCAAAAACCTAAATACAATTTTGCTCTAAAATAATTAGGGGAGCAAATAACTGTACATTAAGATGTTACCGTTAAAACCCATATGCTGCGTCGTCCAAGTCACCCTGTATACCTTAAAAATTATGACACAGGTTTAGAAACACCCTGTATATCAAATGTTAATTGTAATTTTTAGAAAAGCTCTGTAAATGTTCATTACTCCATAAATGTCCTCAAACTAAAAAAAAAAAAAAAAAAAAAAAAAAATAGAAATGATGGTACCAACATTTTAAAATTTGCTGTTCTTACGTAATTTTGTATGAAAAATCTAATATTGCCCTTGCCAAGTTTGTATATCTCCTCATTTTTTGACTTATTGCGCCCCAAAAGTCACATATACATACTTATATTTGGATAAAATCTTCAAAAAATTTAAAAATATAATTTATATATTTCTCAATCCTCTGATTCCAAATTTTAAAACCGCAAGTCGATATTTGAAGGTAAGTTAGTTAATAATTTTTTTAAAGAACCGTTATGAATGAAAATATTAATTTGTTTGTTTTTCGCGAAATAAAATATAATATTACTAGAGTACCCGCCATACTCACGTGATATGGTAGTGTGCGACATTTAGTTATTTTTTGGATATTTAAAAAGTACGGGGTAAAAGATTTACATCTGATGAAAAAATTGATGCTGCCATTCATAATTATTTTGAAAACATTCCAAAAGAAGATTGGTTGGGAGCTTTTAGAAGTGGAAGGAAAGAATGATGAATTTTGTATTATTGTTGAAGAGAACTACCTTCTTACCATGAATAAATAGAATCTCTAGAAAAACTCCAAGTTTTGCAGGTGTCCAAATATTGCCTCCAAGCACGAGGGAGTCATCCTCAAAATCATTGTTCAAGAGCACACCACACGCATGTTTGTTTACTAGGACTATAACATTAAAACTAATAAAATTAATACAACAGGTAGGCATTAGATAACAATGTAATTAAATTAAATTCTCAAACAAAACAACAAAAAAATAAATACATTAGCTACTGATGGGTGTTATAACGCGAGATAAAAAAATCTGATGTGGCCAGCACATAACCTTCCACCTTCCGTCAATTCCATGTTTAAAATAACAATGAGCTTCCGATTGATCGTTTGTAAACAAAATCTAATTTCTCGTTCCAATAAATAGAAAACTCTGTATTACGAAATTTTAGATTATATTCTATTATGTTTTTCCTCGAAAATCTGTTAAGAGCTCCATATTAAGTGCCACTTCCGGTTTATCATATAAGCATAGTCAAAATCGAGTTTTAAATACCAAATTTGATAAGTTTTGGATCATGTTTTAATATATTTTTTCAAGAAAATCTGTTTATAGCTTTCTGTAAAGTACTACTTCCGGTTTATCAATTTTAGAAAAAAATCTAATACGTCGTTCTCATTAATATAAAAGTCTTAAATACCAAATTTAAAAAGTTTTGGATTGTATCAATATATTTTTTACGAAAATTTGTTCAAAACTTCAAATAAAGTATCACTTCCGGTTTATCAATTTTAGTCAAAATATAATATGTTATTCTCCTTGTAATAAAAGTCATAAATACCAAATTTAACAAGTTTTGGAATATATCATAATATATTTTTCACGAAAATCTGTTCAGAGCTTCAAGTAAAGTATCACTTCCGATTTATCAATTTAAGAAAAAATGTAATATGTCCTTCTTATTAACATAAAAGTTTTAAATGCCAAATTTGAAAAATTTTGGTATATATCATGAAATATTTTTCACGAAAATCTATTCAGAGCTTCAAGTAAAATATCATTTCCGGTTTATCAATTTTAGAAAAAAATTTAATATGTCGTTCTTATTAATCTAAAAGTAAATACCAAATTTGATAAGTTTTGAAATATATCAAAATATATTTTTTACGAAAATCTGTTCAGAGCTTGAAGTAAAGTATCACTTCCGGTTTATGAATTTTAGTCAAAATCTAATATGTTGTTCCCTTTCACATAAAAGTCTTAAATACTAAATTTAAAAAGTTTTTGAATATATCATAAACTATTTTTTATACGAAAATCTGTTCAGAGCTCCAAGTAAAGTATTACTTCTAGGTTATTAATTTTAGCCAAAATCTAATATGTTATTCTCCTTATTATGAAAGTCTTAAATACTTAAATTGAAAAGTTTTGGATTATATTTTAATATATTTTTCATTAAAAACTTTTATGGGCTTCAAGTAAAGTATCACTTCCGGTTGTCCAATTTTAACCAAAATTTAATCAACTCTTTATATGAATGTAGAAAGCTTAAATACGGAAAATAGTAATATTCGGAAGTTTGTTGTACGAGTTATCGTGGACGAAAGATCGTCACACACACACGCACACGCACGCACACACACACACACACACACGCACACACACACACACACACACACACATACACAACACACAAACAAACACGCACAAACACGCACAAACACACGCACACACACACACACACACACACACACACACACACACACACATACACAACACACAAAACACACCACGCACACACACACACACACACACACACACACACACACACACACACACACACACACACACACACATGCACGCACATCCACACATTAGCCATGATCGTGTGAAAATGTTACAATCGGATTCTAGGGACCTTAATAAAAATTAAAATGTGCTTATTTATCAATATGTCGATAATATGCGATTTTTAGCACGATCCCTATACTTACCATGCGGGAGATAAAAAAACATGTAATATAAAATGTAACTGGTAAAAATTTCTATTATTTTAATTTACAAGGTTATATTACTACAAACAAAGTAAATTACTTCCAGAATATATATTATTAATTTAAATAAATTTACCGCCTACAATTATTTTCATGAAAATTGTATAGTAGGTATGTCAAGGTTTAGTTGAAATAACAGAAATATAAATTAGTCTTATTAAATATGACACAAATATGGAATATTTGTATAAAATAATAATTATTTGCAGGAACTATTTTACAATAATATAAATAAATTATAATAAAGAGAAATCACTTCAAAATTGAAACTTTTTAATTAACATGTACGACATGAAATAAGTGTAATAAAATTTTCAACTGGTTTCTGTATTAATTACTTTTTAATGTAATTAAACACAAATTAATCTTTATTTCTTGTTATAATGCAAATAATTTAATTTATCTTGTAAAAAGTGCAGTGACAAAAATATTGTCTTATTTCAGAAAGCTTTCTTTAGAAAATTAATTGAAGTAGTTTCAAATTAATCTTCATTATCTTTAGTGCCTCAAGAATAAAAATTTAACAACAAATACATTTAATAAAATCATTACGGCATATTACCCATTGCTGGGTATACCAATCTACTGTACGCAAATTTCAGTAATAAAATAAAACCTCGAATAAAATTATTCTTTTTTTATTATAATGGGGGAGTTTTTAAATTTTTGATTTTTTTCTATATTAAAATATTTTTAAATCAAAGGCGTTTTTACTTTTATATTTTGTAAAATTTTCAAAAATACCGGAGAAAAAAATTTAAACGTTTACAATATTTTCTTCCCGCCATTACGGTGTACATAACTTCCACTATGTGCGAATTGGGTCTCGACATACGTGCCAAAAACGTGCTTCATAAAAAGAGACAGAAGCAAAATACGGCCACCTGTTTATGTAAACATTTGACACTTGACAATTTAATTTCTGTGTTTATCGTATTTTCTAGATTTTACATTTACATATTTAAAATAAAATAATTTGATTTTTGCGAGTTGACATTGAATTTGACGTTTCAATATCAAATTTAGAAGACATACGTTCATGTTTTTATTTTAAACTAGCGCTCGTAGCGGACAACTACGACGGCGAACAAAATATGAAGCATACGTCATCGTATTACGAGCGATATGACAAATATTCAAATTATGTGGTATATTTATTATTTTAGAATAAATTACACCGTATTTAGAATAATACACTAATGTTATCTGTATGTATTAATGAAGAGCATTATACTTTCATTTTATGTCATTTTCATTTTGTAGAAGAGCATTAAACTTTCATTTTATTTTATTTTCATTTTGTAGACCGTTGTCACGGTGTAGTATCTATAGGTGAGTGCACGACGTATTCCAATACATTACGAAGAATGGCTAACTAACTGGGCTAGTTCATACAGTGTGCCGCTAGATGTCAGGTTTTGTTGCGACCCGGGTTTTACACAAAATATTTAAAATATTAAATTATTCATATATAACGCATAATATTCTATATTTTCAATCATTACCTTTTATCTTTTGTCAGTTCTATGTATGTATTTTGTACAAATTCCATACAGAAAGGTTTCTATATTTTCAGTAAAATTATAAAACAAAAAACAACATATGTCAAAATCACTTGACATTGACACCTTTCAATCAGAAATTTATCTTAGTACCTGTTTCTGTGGTTATAATGTAGCTGGCTACCGCAAAATTATACATTTTGGCACCTTAAAAAGACTATATTTCTCTTCATTTGATCCATACCCTGTTGTGCATCTTGTAGCAAAATATTTTCTGTCAAATGGTAACGGGTCGCGTTAGCACCATTTTGTTTCCCAGTTACTTAGCCATGTCAACGCATCTCGTGCTTTCACCTATAGATACTACACCGTGACCGTTGTTGACAAGTCAGTATGGTAATATTACCATACAGATACAGTTATTACTTAGTTACCAGCCTACTTTTGTACATGTAAACAATGGATTAATATCCTGAAACCGGTAAATATAAAAAATAACCCGATTGTACAAAAACGATGATAAATAATATTTTTCCTACAACCGTACGTGAAAAGTACTTTTCACGCACTCATTACAGTGTGTAAACTGTCACTTTTCAAGCACTAGTGCGTGAAAAGTACTTTTCACGCACTAGTGCTTGAAGTAAATAAGCATTAAAATACGATTAATTTACCTGTCAAGTATATAATTAGGTAGTAAATTATAATAAAAGTAATAAAATTTATTAAGAAATATGAATATACACTGTAAATAAAACAAATCTTATATTTTTTGAACAGATTGAGTACTGATCTAATTTTTAAGAACATTAACATTTTTTTGACATTTATTCTAACCTAACCTAATTTTTAATATTAAATATACAATTATATACATTATAAAAGACTAATCATCGTCTGTCTGAGATTCTTCCAAGTGTTTAAGTTACATTTTGTACAGTGTTATGAGAAAGAGTACTACAGTATTTGAAGCTGCTGGATGCCTGTACACTCAGTATTATGAGAAACATCGATACCATTTCGGTTGTAGGAAAAATGTTGTATGCAACACGTGTGTAAAATAGTATTTTTTGTCTCGTGCTACAAAAACATCGCACTCGACCAAAAAAGTACTACTTTACACACTTGTTACATAAATAACTATTTTATATTTTGCGTTCATAATGAAGTCATTACGATACGCAATTGCGTATCGTAATGACCTTCATTTCGATACGCATTTTTTTGTTTTAGACGGTTGGTACTAGATGACGTTTCTTTAACCCATTTTTACCTAATTTATTTTTAGTTAATTGACAATTCATTTTAATAATATAATGTCGAAATTATTATTATTATTATTTTATTTAGAGAAGATTATTTACATGAAAATGTACAAATGGTTACAAATATAATCACAAATTGAGTAAGTAAATTGTAGAAGGCGCAAAATATAAAAAATAGTGTAAAGAGACTTTCTTTCGCACTTGTCAATTAGAAAACTCGCTAACGCTCGTTTTCTAAATTTTGACGCGTGTCTTATAAACACGTTCTTTAATATACTATTTTCACATTTAATGTTAATATAAATATTAAAGAATATTTTATTCTCTATACGTTTTGACTGCATTTTATACTTAATATTAAATGGATATATAGAGTTAAAAAATTACAAATAAATTAAATTTCATAAAGTGGACGGCTATGGAAACCGCTACTATATTAAGAAAATTCTGATTGAAAGATGTCAGTGTCAAGTGCAATTGACATAAGTGTGTTTGTCTTATAATTTTACTGGAAATATAGGATCTTTTGCTAGAAATTTTCTGTATGGAATTTGTATAAAATACATACAACAGCCGGAATGTAATGTATAAGAAATAGAATCTTTTGCAAGGAACTTTGTGTATGAAATTTGTACAAAATACATACAACTGACGGCAGGTAATGTGCTGGCCACATCAGATTTTTTCAATGATATAAGTTTCCTCTACCCTCTACTTTTTTATATAGTGTTCATATAAAAATTGGCAATATAATTGAAAGTCTAATAATGATAAAAAGAATTAAGCATCGACATTTGAAAGAGCTTAGTCACTATAAGCCCGAAAGAAGTGTAAACCAAAATCTAGTAATATTTCATATTTAGAAGTTATTTATAAAAATAGAAAACTGCAAAAATGTATTTTCGCTTATATCTAGTAACCTATGATTTTTTTCCGGCTAAACAAAACACCGATAAAATGGCCGCCTAAATAGGACAATTTTTATTTAATTTTACCGACAGTTTATCAAGCCTGTATACGCTTGAAGGCAATAAAATGCATTAGTACATAATAAAATATTCAACAACTCATATATTTTTCAAATCTGACCTAATTAAAAAAATTAGCATCCTTCCGATTTTTGTTTACTTCCCAAATTATCAAAAAGAATGTGAACAAATTATAGTTCTACATTTTCCATTCATGCGGTTGACGTATTTGATAAGCCCAAATCCACTTAATAATTGATATGGTAACCATTGGTTACAAAGTTAACGTAAGGTCAAGGACGAATATATAAATTAACATAATTGAAGAGTAAACAAATAAACAATTTGAGTTAGAAAGATTCAACAATGTTTGAAATAGATATACACCGTTTAGACTTGAAGATGTTCTTGGAAATCAGATCGCGTGATGTATAAATGTTATGTATTTGATAATTCGGCGCAGTGGGAACATTGGATTCTAATTTGGTTCGATCCGACGCTTTGCGCATGCGTAGAAGACTTATCCGTGTATATTTCCCCTCTATATATTCATCTCTTTTCTTTGCGTGTATTGCAACAAAGATAGACAATAAATTTGTGTCGTACATTAAAAATTGTAGGCTTAAGTTAAGACATACTAAAAATATTCTGTTTCTGTTTGTTGTATGCGGAATAATATTGCAAATTTTGCGGGTTATGTCGTTGTTTGATACATGTTTACTTAGGTTATGTTTCTGTGCATCTATCTTTGTTTTGAATACAGTTTTGGACGTGTAATAAAAAGAGATATTCAAAAAGGATAGGTCGAAAATTGTAGCATAGAACGCGCAGTATATTTTAGACGAACTATAATGTTTTGTCTTTGTTTAATGTATGTGAAATGCTGAGACAGCCATATTTAGGTTATGTCGATGTTTGTACCGTTTAGGTTATGTTCAAATTTGGACATGAATTGTGTATTGTTGTCTTTGTTTGTTACATGCAGGATAAGTGAAATAGAAGAAGAAAAGATATAGGGGTGACTCATTGGTTATGTTTTGTCTTTGTTTAATGTGTGCAATAAAATGAGATGATTGTCTATGTAGTATGTAGATTATAGGTTATGTTTTAGTGAAGATATGAGACGTATATATTTGTCTTTGTTGTTTGTATATAGTTAGAGTGAAATGAATAATATAAAGTATGTTTTTCTTGTGTTATGGACACATTGATTATGTTTTGTCTTTGTTTGTAGCGTGTACTAGAATGAAACAACCGAAAATTGGTTTGTTTTTTATAGGTTATGTGAAGGTATAGACATCATTTGTGTGTTTCTATCTTTGTTAGATGCATTGTTGTGAAGATAAAATATAATATCTCGTATTTCCTTTTACACTTAGTGCGTACAAAAATATCGACACACTTTTTATGTTCTGTCTTTGTTTTCAGCACATATAAATACCAAACAATTGCTGGTAGGTTTGTTTTAAAGAGATTATGTTCATTTTGAAACATTATATATGTATTTCTGTCTTTGTTTGCTGCAATATTATCAGCACATTGGAAGGAGAAAGCATTCTACGTCGTGTTTCCTCACTGAACTCTTTCATCGTCGCTCACAGCGCCGGTGAGACATCAGTCGTGTCCGTACGCGAGCTAGTGTCCCAGTCCCAGTGTCTGTTGTGTGTTCGCGCGGTGAGGTTAAATCGTGAGTGCAATGGCGGAGGAAGATAACCTCAATGACGATCCGTTCATAGAGAAAACGTTTATGCGACTGCGGGGACGCAAAGGCGCTCTCAAGAAGAAGAACGTTTACAATGTCAAGGATCATAAGTTTATGCCGCGGTTTTTCAAACAGCCAACGTTCTGCTCGCATTGCAAGGATTTCATCTGGTGAGTACAATGTTTGTATTCAGGATTCAGATGGATTCCAAAATTGGATTGACGTTTGAAATATATTTGTGTTGACGGGAAAATAATACGCTTTTCTACAGTAAGATATTTGCAACAATGTAGAACATAATTATAACAATAACAACAAAACAATATTTAATTTTTAATATACGAATGAACATAATATTAAGAAATAAGAATGAGAGAATATATAACTATCTGATAGATTGACAGCTATCAAAACAATGTATATAAATATAAATACTCGTATTATTTATGTTGGGTTTTGCGGTGCAACTTTTAAATTAAAACATATTCCTCTTCGGAAAAAATAAATAAATAATGATTAGTATTATTGTCAGTATGTAAAAAAGGATTTTGAATTTTTAATATAGTTGTGAAAATAATGTACAAACATATAAATAATAATCATTGTAAAATAAAAAGTTGTTGATAGTTGTCAAAAGAGTTCACTTGTTTTTTACCTCCCGCTACCCTTGGTAAGGGAGGTATAGGGATCGTGCTAAAAATCGCATATCGAGATTTTGGTAAATGACCACGTTTTAAGGTCCCTAGAATCCAATTTTAACATTTTCACGATGATGTTTGTGTGTATGTGTGGATCCTCCACTCTAACTCAAATACTATCATTCAGAAAATTTTGAAACCTTGTATTTCGGACTTTTTCTGTAATGGAAAGAGACAATTAGATTTTGGTGTAAATCAGATAACCGGAAATGGCATTTTACTAGAAGCTCAAAATAGTTTTTGTTCGAAAAGTACATTTGAATGTTATATTTTCGACATTAATGTTATTATAAAAATTAAAGATTATTAAATTTTCTACAGATTTGCATTAATACTTTTTCTATATATTTAATGGATAAATTTATAAAATTATCTATAATTTAAATCTTGAAGCCTACGCTTTAAACAAACAAACTCCTTGGTTGCGCAGTTATTCAAATGTATGTAACTGACAGATAAATGTCACTGTCAAAGAACTAATCATTTCAAATTAATAATAGTAACGTTTTAAAAAGAAAAAAGTAAATAGAACAATAGGAAAGGAAATCAATACAGTTTCCAGCATATGTATATGTAGGTAAATATTTAAATTAATAAAAATTAATGATTCGCAAAAAAAGCTAATTCTCATTTTTGGATTAGTGAATTTTATTATCAAAAAAGGTAGTTACTTGGATTAGATTAGACTATATTTTAAGAAATAAACTGCCAAAATTAGAGTAAAATTCGCTAATCCAAAAATGAAGATTAGCATAATCTTTTTTATGACTCGGGCGGTACATGCCGGTAGGTATTGTGTTGGCCACATCAGATTTTTAATTTAAAAAAAGTGTTAAATGTGTGTAATCTGAAATTTATTGAAATATATATAAAAGAAAATTATTTATTTGATACACAATATATACTGAAGTGAAAATAATATTGAAACGAGGGTTAAAAAATGAAACATTTGACATTGTGATCGATACAAAACGGTTGACAGCTAGCAAAACAATGTATACACGTAACATATTACATTGTAAATACATAATCGAAATGTTTATGTATTGGCGCAAATATATACATACAGTACAGGTATGCATATACTTACAAATAATAATACAAATATAAATATTTCTAATATTAGAATGTATTGAATGAACAAATATATCATTAAAAAATAATTTTTATAAATAGAAAATAAATACGAGTAGATAAAAATAGCAGGAATTTCAAAATAATGCCTCTAAATATAGATGAACGTATTGTTTGTGTACGAAGCTATAGTACAATTTATAAAATGTGTTTTTTTCCAGAAAGTTGGTACGACTAACCTATACTGGATTAGGTTTCGTTAAGTTAAAGTTAGGTTGACATAGTTAAATTAAAAGTACTGTAAATTTAAATCAAATAAATAATATTTTTTTGTATCTACCGCTCGATCTACCGACTATTAAAAACTACAACTAATAATTTTCTAATCCATAATATTAACTATTTATAATAAATTAGCAGGTAAAATTAAAAAATTTAAAACTGTGCGCCTCGATCTACGCTTTTCCAAATGAACAATTTTTTTTACTAATTATGCAAAATCTGTTTCAAATTTGTAACTTATTACCTCTCGCTAAGAGAGGTATTGAATTCAGGCTAAAAATCGCATATACAGATTTTAGTGAATAAGCACGTTTTAAGGTCCCTAGAATCCGATTATAACATTTTTACGATTATGTCCGTATGTGTGTGTGGATGTGTGGATGTTGGATCTACGATTTCTCAAATACTATAAGACTCAAGACATTTTTAACTACGGATTCCTCAATCTAACAATAATGGGAAGAGTTGATTAAGTTTTGGTAACAATTGGACAACCGGAAGTAGTAGTTACAAGAAAAAAATCATCTAAATATTATTTATCGAAAATTTATGTACATACTTATATTAAAGAACGTTAAATTCTTTATTCGATAAATATAAATTCATTATTATATCTTCTATAGATTTAGAGATAAAGAAAAGCATATAAAATAATTTGATGTAAAAATTCTCAGATCAAACTACTTCAAGGCAAGAAATTCAAATGTTTGTAATTGACACATAAATGTCACTGTCAAAAATATTTGTATGCTACTGTCAAAAATATTTGTACGTCATTATGAAGATTATGAAAATAAAAAAAAACCAACAACGCAAAAGAATTTGCGTAAAAAAGAATATAAAAGGAATTTGCGAAAAAATGACGAATATAAAGAAAAAGAAATGGAAAGTAGAAAAAGAAAATTTCAGGATATTCAATATAAAGAAAATGTATGTATATTCTACATAATTTATATTAAAATATCTCATAGATTTTGCAAATATATGTGAGAATTATTTTGTAGTGAAACATGAATATATGTATTTGTATTTAAAAATATTTTTTGTTTTATGCGTACAACCAGGTAAAATATCTGGCGAGAGGTTATGTGCTGGGTTGGCAAAAATCATGATTTATATAAAAAAAAAATCATTGATTTTTAAAATAATAATCTCGATAATAATAATAAATTATTTTGATTTTTTAATTTTTGCAAATCTATTCATGATATTGCACTTTTTAATTGTTTTAAAAACAATATAATTATTTTATTTTATAAACGAAAACGAAATCTGCAATAAAACCCCAAAGAATGCATTTGAATTTTTGCTTATACGTAGTATAAATGTATATAACGAGTCCACGCGCGCTGTTTAAACTTTAAACTTAAATCCTACCTACCTGAATAAAACAGGTCAAAACATGTCTTGCATGGCACTCTGTAAAACGCTTAAAACGAATATTTTATTTTACGTTTATCTCATAACAAACACCTATTATATCAATAATCAATAATTTAGGCTCATTTGATGCAGTATTTAATTCTAAACATTTTTTGTATTTACACTTAAGTTCTAAAATTAATAGGGCAGAATTTGCAAATATATGAAAATTTTACCGTTGTATTTCCTATAGTCCATAAAAAAGTAGACACCCGGTATATATGTATATATTTTTATATTATATTACCATAGTAGAATTTTTATTGTAAACTCTGTAGGTATCTAAAATAATTTGAAAATCAATGATTTAAAAAAAACAATTGATTTAAATCAGGCCAACCCTGTTGGTAAAGGAGGTGTTTGTGTCCTCCACTCTAACTCAAATACAATCATTCAGAAAATTTTGAAACTTTGTATTTCGACCTTTTTCTATTTTGGAAAGAGCCCATTAGATTTTGGTGTAAAGCGGATAACCGAAAATGGCACTTTACTTGAAGCTCAAAATAGTGTTTCTTCGAAAAGTACCTTTAAATGTTATTTTTTCAAGATTAATTAACATTAAAGATTATTACATTTTTTACAGATTTCCATCAATACTTTTTGTACATATTTAAATAAATAAATAAATAAATATATCATCACGGCTTATTACCCATTGCTGGGTGTGCCAATCTGTTTGTACACAGACAGATAAATGTCGCTGTCAATGAACTAATCATTTCAAATTACTAATAGTATTGTTTTAAAAAGAAAAAGTAAATAGAATAATAGGAAAGCTAATCAATACAGTTTGCAGCATAAGTAAATATGTAGGTATGTATTTAGATTAATAAAAATTAACGATTCGCAAAAAAGTTTAAGTTAATCCTCATTTTTGGATTAATGAATTCTATTCTATTTCGGTATTTCAAATTTAATCTTTATTTTATTATCGAAAAAGGTAGTAACTTGGATTAGATTAGACTATATTTTAAGAAATATACTGCCAAAATTAGAGTAAAATGGTGGCAGCTCTAAATGGGACACCCTGTATATTATACTGACTTTGTGATTTATTTACCTACAAATTTTTTTATACTTTCACAGTCACGTACGAATTATGCACACGTATATAATGATATTCAGACACAAAATATGTATTTATGTATTGACGTAGATGCGATGAATACTAATAGTAATAATAATAAATGTCATTTTAAACGGCCCACCCAAAGAAAATTGTAGTAGTTTTTCAGATTCTTTGACATAGGAATATAAATAAATAAATATATCATTGCTTTTTTTTACAAATTTGTAGGTGCGTCAGTCTGCATTTTTTTTCATAGATTCTTATGAATGCAAATAAAGAATATATTTTTTATATTTTGCGTTCATAATGAAGTCATTACGATACGCAATTGCGTATCGTAATGACCTTCATTTCGATACGCAATTTTTTGTTTTAGACGGTTGGTACTAGATGACGTTTCTTTAACCCATTTTTACCTAATTTATTTTTAGTTAATTGACAATTCATTTTAATAATATAATGTCGTTATTATTATTATTTTTTATTTAGGGAAGATTATTTACATGAAAATGTACAAATATAATCACAAATTGAGTAAGTAAATGTTAATATAATGTTCGAATTAGTCCACATAGATGGACCTAGTAGTACTAAAAATTTGTAGATTGAACCTTTGAACGATAGAAAATTATTTTTAATTAATTTTAAAGCAAGTTTTAATTCAAATATAAGAAAAAATAAAAATTTCCTGTACACTGAGGCTGAAAGGGTTAAATTGTCAAACGTCAAAGCTGGAAGATAAGAAATTTCAATATAACCTCAAAATTTCTTTTACTTAATTAATCACTTTATTTAATGAATATAATAATAATAATAATAATAATAATAATAATAATAATAATAATAATAATAATACATATTTTCGTCTTACTTTGCATTTCAAAATAAGCAATCAAAACATTCTCTGTTACGCCTTTGACATTATTTTCTTTACACCATGTGTCAAAATTTGCAAATTCTTTCTCATAAATCTCGCGCGATTTTTTAGGAAGTAGATTATTTCCTGTAGTCTGAGCTATATTACGTAGCTCAGGCGGAGTGCAACTGATTTCATCTTCCATGATTACACTAAATTCACTTAAATTTGTTCGGAAATATTGAAATGACATGAACTTTCAAATAATAATTGAATGTGGTCAATTCAATGTTACCAACTACAACATTTCACTTACAAATTTCCCTAAATTAACTCGGTTTAATATTAACAGTTTTTTAAAAGTATTTTAGTTTGTAGAAGGTGCAAAATATAAAAAATAGTATAAAGAACTCATTTTATAAGACTTTTTTTCGCACTTGTGTTATGTTTAGTTTTAAATTTCCCGCTTCTATATTTATAGAGAAAAAAAACAAATTGTTCACTGTTGGTAACTCTGCTAGATACATAATTGTTTATGTATAAAAGAAACGACTGTACGATAATTTCTAGTGTTCAATAAATAATAATACAAATAGAATTACATCTTTATTATTACAATCATAACAACTGGCGACGAGGATAAAAAGGAAAATGGCAGACGTTGACGAACTTGTGTCACAATTATTAAATAAGTTGGTGGAACGACTACAAACTCAACCCGCCCAACCTGGTGCTGAAGTACCTTCTCAGCCAACACAAAGATCTATCGCTAGTATGTTGCAGGGAAATACACTACACTTCGAACATTTCGAGGAAAGTAAAGAGACATTCGAAAATTACATGCAACGATTGGAAAACTTTTTCAAAATGAAAGGTCTAACCGGCAATGATGACGAAACTAACTCTGCAAAGGTGGTTCTCCTCATAAACTGCCTCGGTGCTAAGCATTTTTCACTCCTGTCAAATTTAACCGCTCCTGATCGACCTGATTCGAAAACGTATCAAGAGCTTATTACCTTAATGAAAGACCATTTAAGTCCGAAAAAGAATATTCTAACAGAACAACACAAATTCCTCAGTCGAATGCAGGAACAAGGGGAAACTATTACCGATTATTTCACTACACTCAAACAGTTTGCTAAAACAGCTGAATTCAAAGCAGCTTGTAATGACGCTAAGTGCAATAAATCTGTAATTGATCTTATGTTACGTGTACAATTCATTCGAGGACTGAGAGATTCAGAGATTAGGGAGAAAATCCTCCAACAAGGAGAAATTACGCTTGACAAATCTAAAGAAATAGCCCTTGCAATAGAAGCATCAAAAATAGAAAATCGAGAAGTTTACAAAAACAACGTAACCCAAGTAAATAAAATTCAAGTTTCTAATACAAATTACAGAGCAAACAAGTACCCAAAATCGAAGAAAAATGTCGACCTGGAGAAACTAGGGTTGAAAGGTATTTGTTTAAGATGCGGCGAGTCTTCACATTACGCGAAAGATTGCCAAATTAAGAACAAACTGAAATGTGACAAATGCCATAAAAGGGGGCATAAAACGAAAGTTTGTTTAAAAGGGCGAATGTCAAAGGTAGGCGACATGAAATACATTTCTGACTCGGATACAGAATTCCAAGAAACCAACGATGCAGATCAAGAAGACGATACTTTCGCAATGAATCAAATATACGATATAAATTCAAATGAAATGTCAAACGACGACAGACTCCTGGTAAAAGTTCAACTTAACAACAAACATTGTAAATTTGAATGCGATACAGGCAGCAGATTAACAATAATGGGTCTTGAAGAGTTTCAGTCTCTAAAGTTAAATGCCGAATTACATAAAACAAATGTTTGTCTTCGTTCATTTACAGGCCAAATCTTCCATCCAGTAGGCGTTGCTGACGTCAAGGCCAAGTATAACAACCAGTCCAGTGAAGAGAAAATTTACGTGGTCGATATGAAGAAACCTGCAATTATAGGTCGAGATTGGATTCGAAACCTAAAAATAGATGTCAATGACATACACCATACCGAAGAAGTACTACCAGATCCTGAGAAAGTTAAACAAATAACCTCAGAAATATTGCATAACTATGCAGATGTTTTTCAAGAAAAGGTAGGTCAAATTCCAAATCACACGTGTCGACTCAAATTACGAGAAAATGCGAAGCCTATATTTCTAAAACCACGACCAGTACCTTACGCTCTTAAAGAATCCGTGGAAACCGAATTGGATAAATTAGAAGAACAGGGAATAATAGAAAAGACAGACCATTCTGAATGGGGTACACCTCTGGTGGTGATACCAAAATCAAATGGTGGTGTTCGGCTGTGTGCGGACTACAAGGTCACCCTGAACTCCCAGTTACTCGATTCACATTATCCAATACCCAGAATCGAAGACATCTTTGCAAAAGTTCAAGGAGGGGTAGTATTCTGCACCTTAGACATACACAAAGCATATTTACATGTTAAAGTTGATGAAGAGAGTGCTGCTGCTCAGACAATCTCAACACATCGAGGAACATACCGAGCAAAGCGTTTATTCTTTGGAGTAAAGACCGCTCCCAGTGAATTCCACAAATTTATTGATCAATTCACACAAGATCTGCCAGGAACTGCTGCATATTTTGACGATGTTATCGTGAAAGGTAAAACCCTTCAAGAATGTAAAGAAAACCTCATGAAAACACTCGAAAAATTCCGTAAATGTAATGTACATTTAAATATTTCAAAATGTAGATTTTTCGAAAAGGAAATAAGTTACCTTGGCCATATTATAAGCAAAGAAGGTCTCCAAAAATCTCCAAATAAGATCAAAGCTATCTTAGAAGCTCCCAGACCAACAAACGTTGATACTGTTCGACAGTTTTTGGGCCTTGTATTGTATTATGGGAAATTCATTCCTGATGCATCGACTATACTTCACCCAATTTACAAACTACTAAAAAAGGACACTAAATTCAAATGGACCGCAGAATGTGAAAAGGCATTCCAGCGCGCTAAAGCAGAAATTACAAGTAAGAGAGTGCTTATACCATTTAATCCAGAACTTCCGTTAATACTAGCTACAGATGCAAGTCCTGTTGGATTAAGTGGAGTGCTGTCCCATAAAATGCCGAATGGTGAGGAAAGACCTATTGCCTTCATATCCAAATCACTCACAGAAACAGAAAGAAACCATAGTCAGCTCGATAAAGAGGCAACTGCCGTATATTGGGCATGTAAAAAATTCTTCGATTATCTTTATGGGAGAAAAT
Source organism: Harpalus rubripes (assembly GCA_963082715.1). Taxonomy (NCBI): domain Eukaryota; kingdom Metazoa; phylum Arthropoda; class Insecta; order Coleoptera; family Carabidae; genus Harpalus; species Harpalus rubripes. The sequence continues at coordinate 6,974,713 of OY720459.1, read as the reverse complement.
TTACCCTAATTGTTGATAATAAACCGATGATGACACTACTTCACCCAGAGAAGAAGTTACCACCCCTAGCTTCAACAAGAATGTTACGCTATGCACAATTTCTATCTGGTTTTGATTACGTAATACAGCATCGAGAGTCCAAAAACCATGGAAATGCGGATTATCTCTCAAGAAATCCTCTTCCAGTAGATGTCAAGGCGATTGATGAAGATAATCGTATCTTAGAACAGGTAGTTAATCATATTTCCTCGGAAACAATAACTGCAAAAGATATTGCTGTAGAATCTGCTAGAGATGAAGAAATTGCTTCCGTAATCAAGAAATTACGTGCAGGAACTTTACATGACCCTGAATATACCATTAAAAATGACATATTATTCCGTGGAACCAGGGTTGTCATTCCAAGAAAACTTCAACCAGCAGTATTGAAGGAATTACATAAATCACACTCAGGAATCGTTAAGATGAAAGCCCTGTCAAGAAACTACTGCTACTGGTCAACCATAAACCATGACATAGAAGGACTTGTAAAAAGCTGCCCTCAGTGTTGTGCTATAAAAAGAAACCCTGAAAAAGCTCCTTTGCATCACTGGGACACTCCTACAAAAAACTGGCAAAGAGTTCATATAGATTATGCAGGACCATTCATGGGACATCATTTTTTAATTTTAGTTGATGCCAAATCTAAATGGCCTGAGATTTTTGCTATAAAAAACTCTCCAACATCTGCTTCAACGATCTATCTTTTAAGAGAAATATTCAGCCGCCACGGACTTCCAGAGATACTTGTAAGCGATAATGCCACCATATTTAAATCCGATGAATTCCAATTATTTAGCCAAAGGCTTGGTATTCGACAACAGTTTATTGCTCCTGGTCATCCGGCGACTAATGGGCAGGCGGAGCGATATTGCCAAATTTTAAAAAGGAAATTAACGTGCATGAGTGCAAATAACAGCTCACTCCATGAAAATCTATGTGAACTATTATTTCGATACAGAGCGACTCCACTCGAAGATGGAAAAACGCCAGCTGAAAACATGATCGGAAGAAAGCTTAGAACTAAATTGGACTTGTTAAAGCCAACGAAAGCACAGAAGAATAAATCATCATCCATTCCGTTCACCAAACATTTCAGACTGGGAGAAAGAATACAATCAAGAAATTATGTAGGATCAAACTTATGGAAATACGGAAAAGTAGTGGAAAAACTAGGCCGACTTCATTACCTGGTCGAATTGGATGACGGCTATACAATTAAACGACACTACGACCAATTGAGATCCTGTGAGATTGAAAAAAATCCTCCGTTACGATGCAACGAACCTATACAACCACGACAAGAAGAAAGAACTGAAACATCTGTGGAACGAGGGATCACGCAGGAAAGCATACAAGAACCAGATAAAGACCAGAAGGAGGCTCAAGATAACCGATTGGAACCTGACGTAGACCAGAGAGAACTTCCAAGACAAGAAATGGCAACAGCTGGGACTCCGCTAAAGGAAGATACGAGAAATACAGCGCCAAGTCCAGCCAAAGAACTACGTCGTTCAGCAAGAATAAGGAAACCCGTAATAAGATTAAATTTATGAAATAATGTTATGTATATCCTGTTAATTAAGGTGGGAGAATTGTTATGTTTAGTTTTAAATTTCCCGCTTCTATATTTATAGAGAAAAAAAACAAATTGTTCACTGTTGGTAACTCTGCTAGATACATAATTGTTTATGTATAAAAGAAACGACTGTACGATAATTTCTAGTGTTCAATAAATAATAATACAAATAGAATTACATCTTTATTATTACAATCATAACAACTTGTCAATTAGAAAACTCGCTGACGCTCGTTTTCTAAATTTTGACGCGTGCGAAAAAAACATGTCTTATAAAACACGTTCTTTAATATACTATTTTCTATTTCGGTGTTCTTATGTTTCTATAAAAGCACTGTTTTTCACTGAAAACACGACGTTTAGAAAATCTATAAACGTACTGTTTTTGGCGCCTTTTGTATTTTAGAGGTGGTAGTCATGCTTTCATAACTGACAGATAACCTCAAAATGGTAAATTGTTTGTGTTAAAATATTATTTCTAATTGAGGATTTTTATCCTTTCTCTAGGTGATAGGATTAGAAAGAAAAGAAATTTATAGCTATAGCTGTATTAGTTAAGAAAGAATAAGAATCTGTGAAGTTAAAATTTCAACTAAAAAATTATGAAACAAGAAACAATGCGCTCAGGTTTACTTTGTCAAAATAATTAAAACGGTAAGTTTTATTTATTACAATTTACATTTATGGTAATGCAATTTTGAATAGAATGTATTGTTATTCCATGCAGGTTATGAAATGTATGATGCACGTTACTTGAAAATGTTGACACTATCTACTCAATTTGTGGCGGCTACTAGCAAACAAATATGCAATGAAAAGTTGACGTTTTAATCCATGATATCCAGGTCCACGTCCTGGCGAACTATCGAATATATGCCATATATGTTTTGTATTAAAAAGTGTAAGAACAGCTGTTGCCATTATCTGTGCAACTGAGCAGTGAGTGTTGACAAAATAGTGGAAAGTAATTAATACATAATAAATTGTTCATTAAAGAATTTCATTATTTAAAAAGTTTTATTTATATGTTGTTTTCTCAATAAAAAGGCTCGATGGTCCACATAACGTCCTTCAATCCCATATTCAAGTTTTATTTATGATAGTAACCAACACGAACCACCGATATCTCAAATCAGGATGGTTCATTAATAAACCTTGGAGTTCATTGTATGTATTGGTTTTCCTCTTTCATAATTGTATAATGCTTGATACAATGATTTAATGTAAACAATCAGACAAAATCACAAGATACACAAACTGTCAAAATGTGAAATTTCAATTTTTAGCGGGAAGCGCTACCAACATAACTGATAAAAAAACACCAACTCATACTTTTGACAAGTCCTTTTTAAAAAAAATCTAATTGTAAAATTACCTCAATAGAAAAAATAGTATAAAAAACATGTATCATAAGGCTTGTTGACGCACTCGTCCTTTGTAAAACTCGCCTGGCGGCTCGTTTTCCAAACTTGGACTCGTACGTTAACAGATTGCCTTATGATACTTGTGTTTTAATGTACTATTGTGAATATATGAGATGTAATATTTTGTAAAATCTTACTTACCAAGAAGAAGATGCAAGGGTATTGTAAGAAAATAAATACTGTTTGGCCGAAATTTCGAGTACCTGTTCTAATGTATCCCACAGTCGAGAAATTTCCCACATTTATAAACAATGACATGCAATTTACATATTTTCCATTTGTTTATTCACTCCAGTATTTTTTTAAACATATTTATACTCATAATGGATGAAATAAATTACATATTTATAAGAAATACTTTTCTATCAAAATAAACGGTTAAACAATGTATGTGTACAAAATAGTTCACATTCTTATGTTAAAATTCATTGTTTGATATATACAGGATGTAAATGAAATAAGTGCATTAAATTTAACTAGTAATATAACTCGGCGAGAGTAACAATATTTCTTAATAACTTTTTCTCGAAATCGCATATTTTTTTTAGCATTTTTACCACCCCGTAAATTGACGAGTCGTTCCAAATATTTTTGTGATAATTGAATGCAGTAGCAATAGCTATGAAAATTTTTGTTTTAGCAATTGACAGTCCTGTCAATTGTTGCAATTAAATTTTGACATTAGTAATAAACTTGTTTATAAGGTAAAATTCTGTCAAAATGCGAGTACACAGACATTGTAATTACTTACCTATGATTTATTTATTTATTTTTTTACTCGTATCTGTACTACATTTTACTTGACATCACGGTTGACATAAAGACAGTGTCATGGAGTTGCCAACGCATTTACACGGAGCGTCTCCAAATCATCACCAAATCATTCTGTTCTTAATAATCGCACATTTCTTAATCTTGTACATCTTTATCACGTCACAATACGGAGTGTCACATATGACAATTTTTTAAAAAGAAACAGTTATATCCATAACATGTGCAAAAAGTTCTATGTTTTCAGCACATAACAGACTTCAATTTTAGGAATGGCTCATAATGTTCATTAATGAGACTGAATTTACTTGGGAAGGTGTATTTATTATGCACAATACACATGTCGACAGACAAAAATGCTGTAAAAATTTTCATTAAAACATATTTGGGCGGGAACAATAAATGGACAACTAATTATTGGTACTCATGTACCTCGTTTAAATGGACAAAAGTTTGTACTTACATTTTTTGAATGACGTACTTAAACTTTTATGATTTGTCGATGATAAATAATCATCTCATAACCTAATAACTATGCTTTTGCTCTTCCTCCCCTCGTTCCTCCTTGTCTTCCTCTATTAACAGGAGATTAAAGCCTGGTTTAATACACATCTTTATAATTTTCTTATCCAAAATTTAAATTTCTTTATTTTAAAAATTTACTATTACGAATTAATTAATAATAAATGTTATTTCCGTTGATTCGTTTATTAATTACTGTGACTGCAAGTGTAACCGATAACCGACAATTTTTGAGCTGTTTGTATCTCACTTGAATACGGCAGCAACCATTTGTTCTCCATGGGCGGGTAACGAAATATGCGGCAAATCTTTAAAGAATTTTAACTCAAAATCTAAAAGACTTAGAAAAAAAAGTTATTAAGAAATATTGTTGCTCTCGTTGAGTTACATTACTGGTTAAATTTAATGCTCTTATTTCATTTACACCCTGTATATATATACAGGCTGTCCGTCCATAAATTATAGTATGTTAACTCCTCCATAAAATTTCGGAAGTGGATCAATATTATTACTTTCAGTTTTGGAGAAATTGATACTAACTTTTAATTTTCAAATGGAACACCCTATATATATATATTTAATTTAATTAACATCTTGTATATGTATATATCTATAACAATTTTTATTTGAATAATTTTCTTCTATTCCCAAAAATAAATAATATAATCGGAGTGTCCCATATTCAAGAAACACTGTAATAAATAAAAAAAATATAAATATTCATTTTAAAATTAGTTCATTAAAACTGTGTTTTAAAAGAGAAAAATAAATAAACCAAAATACGTTGATAAAACCACTGAAATTCTACATAATGTATATATTGTTAATGTAATTTTGTAAAATATTGAATTTAAATTAACTTTTTGTTTTGAAATCATGAATTTTTTAAAATGTCATGGTTTGTTAAAATATACGAGTGTTATAAAAAAGTTTTATGTAGCCATTAAAAATTAACAGAATAAAAAACACATGTGCCTAATTTAATTACAATTTTCAAACATAAAATACATATATTTAAACATAATCAAACTAAAAATAGATATATGGATTAGTTTTTATAATACAGAGAAAGAAAAAACCAATCGACGTACATATATCATGTTTAACTAAATTAATAACCATCATTGAAATTTCTGTAAAAATATTCACACTGTCAAGAAGTATTTATAGATTTATTATGTTAGTTGAATGTTGAAATAATCTTTAAACAAAGATTAATTATTTGAGACACATTGTGGCATCAATTTCTGTATCAGTATGTACATTTAAACTTAGTCGAATTTCTAATTATTATCTATTCCCCGTGAGACAATCTGTTATTATTGACATATTAACTAGTATTAATAAGCAGTAGAAAATTCATAAAATAAAAATCTGATGTGGCCAGCACATTACCTTCCGTCAGTTATATGAGGTATTTACAAAAATTCTACCAGTGAACTGTTACCGGTAAACAGCTTTTTATCAAGTTATATCTACCGGAATCAGTATTTTAAGAACGCAAGTGGTAAACAGGGTAGATCCATAACCTACGAAAAAAATTTATAATTTAAAACAGGTTAGAAATTTGATGTAGTTAAGAAACTGAGCAGAGTCCTACTTTCAACACATTTCCACTTTTACCGCGCACGCTTCGCTTTGCATCACTACTTTTTTTTGAGATTAGATTCATCAATCCGGTAGATGGATCTGGTAGATATTGAACAATTTTCGAACACGGTACCTTTTTACCACTTGTTTTTTCGAACACAATCGGTATATGTGGTATCTACCGGTAGAATTTTCGTAAATGCGTATGTATTTTCTATAAAATCCATACAAAAAGTTCCTTGCAAAAGATTCTAAATTTCTTGTATGTACATTATCTTTCGACAGTTGTATGTATTTTATATTCCATACAGAAAATTTTCAGCAAAAAGATCCTAACACAAATATAATACGAATATGTCAATTGCACTTTCAATCAGGATTTTCTTAATAGCTGTTTCTAGCATAGCTGGCTAGTTTATGAAATTTAATTTCTTTATAATTTTATAACTCTATATCCATTTAATATGAAGTATAAAATGCAGTCAAATTGTATAGAGAATACAACGTTCTTTAATATTTATAATAACATTAAATGTGAAAAAATGATATTTAACATCGGGTTTTCAAGAAAAACTGTAAAAATCTTCAAATTAGGGTACTTCCGGTTGACCAGATATAACCAAAATGTAATCAGCTCTTCATATGGATGCAACAAAGAGGAATACGAAAGAATTATAATTTTTGGAATTGTAGTATTAGAGTTATCGTAGACGAAAATTTTGTTACACACACACACACACACACACACACACACACACACACACACACACACACACATACACACACACACACACACACACATACACACACACATACAGACATCATCGTAAAAATAGTAAAATCGTATTCTAGGGACCTTAAAACGTGCTTATTTATTAAAAACACCACCGAATTTTTTGACCAAAGACAATACCTTCCTTACCTAAAGGTGACGGAAGGTAAAAAAGATAAATGTTGAACCAACCTCGCCTACTGTCAGTCCAATTTGGACAACAGACATCGTATCGCAGATCTCAGCATATCAGGAAATCAACTTACAGAACACTGCTATCAGGAACAGTCACTGGAACAAAATTTAAGTTATTTCATTATTTAGTCCACTAAAAACCATCACACATTAAATATTCATATCACGAGAGAAAGTTTGGTACTAAAAGAAACAAATATTATTTTAAATCCCCCAACAAAAGTATTTGAACGAGAATTGCACTTACTACGAGTAGAACACATTTTTATTTGCAGGTTACAAATAAACTGACAAAATAACAATAATTAACAACAAACACCGGTCTTAATTTCAGTTAGAACTTGTCTGTTTCACTAGTCGACATGAAATTTAAAGAAAAATAATAATGAATTATTTATTTACTAATTAATTTAAGTAAAATATTATTATAAAATTGTGTTAACCAGTGGCACTAAAAATAAACAGGTCTATTCAGAAACACTGTTTAATTTTGACATTTCGTTCATTTTTGTATCCAGAAGACTACTTTTTTTAGACATTGTTTAAATATTTAAACACTGTTTTAATTTAGACAGTGTTCATCCTTAGTAACCCTGTTTAAACGCATTTTACTCATTCATAGACACTTTTTCATCGTAGTCACCGTAACTAAACAGCAATTTAAACATGCAAATTTTTCGTAATTTTTGCAGAAGTTAGGGAACTGCATGAATATAAACGTTAATTTAGACTTTTGCTGGCAGTTTAACACAATATTGTCACATTATTAAATAAAGAAGAGAACTGGAATGATGGGAATCACTCAGAAGTAAATCGTATTAGAAATGCACCTCAACGACCAAATTTAAGAGACGATATTTTTAGAACACAGTATATTAATTTAAACTTTAATTGATGTTATAAATAAATGTAATTTAAAGTTTTATGAATTATTATTGTATTTCTTCCGTTACATATTATTGAAAATAAAAATTGTTAAATTTCTTTACATGATATCTTTTTTACCTTCCGTCACCTTTAGGTAAGGAAGGTATTGTCTTTGGTCAAAAAATTCGATGATGAGTTTTTACTCAATAAGCACGTTTTAGGGTCCCTAGAATACGAATTTACTATTTTTACGATGATGTCTGTATGTGTGTGTGTGTGTGTGTGTGTGTGTGTGTGTGTGTGTGTGTGTGTGTGTGTGTGTGGATGTGTGTGTGTGTGTGTGTGTGTGTGTGTGTGTGTGTGTGTGTGTGTGTGTGTAACAAAATTTTCGTCTGCGGTTACTCTAATACTACAGTTACAAAAATTATAATTTTTTCGTATACTTCTTCGTTACATCCATAGGAAGAGCTGATTAGATTTTGGTTACAATTGGTCAACCGGAAGTACCATCATTTGAAGATTTTAACAGTTTTTTTTAAAAAAAACTATGTTAAATATAATTTTTTCACATTTGATGTTATTATAAATATTAAAGAATATTTTATTCTCTATACGATTTGACTGCATTTTATACTTAATATTAAATGGATATAGAGTTAAAAAATTATAAAGAAATTAAATTTCATAAAGTAGCCATAGCTGTGGAAACAGCTACTATATTAAGAAAATTCTGATTGAAAGATGTCAGTGTCAAGTGAAATTGACATAGTGTGTCTGTCTTATAATTTTACTGGAAATATAGGATCTTTTGCTTTCTGTATGAAATTTGTATAAAATACATACAACTGCGTTAAGGTAATGTACAAGAAATAATAATAATAATAAATCTTTTATTTCTGCAGATACATTACACTGTATATAGAAAACGTCACAAAATAATAATTTTCTGTATGAAATTTGCATAAAATACATGCAACTGCCGGAAGGTAATGTACAAGAAATAGAATATGTATTTAATTTAACAAGGAACTTTCCGTATGAAATTTGTACAAAATACATAGAACTGACGGAAGGTAAAGTGCTGGCCACAGCAGATTTTTAAAATTTACAATTCAATTTATGGTAGTTGTCTAAATAGTTTTATTGTTTGCCAGAGTTTTAGTTTGCAGTACGTTGTCTATGTCCATATCGTCCTCATAGTAATTTGTCTTTCGTAAACTGATCTTTTAAAATTTCAAATTTGCAGGTCAATGTCTGTCGATTTTTTCGCCACCGGTTCTTTTCTTTTTAGAACAAATTTAGATATATTAATTCTCAGCATGAACTTTTCTTTTTGTTGACATCTCCCCACATTTTTATCTTGGACTGAAAATATTACCTCCCTTATGTATGTAGGTTGGCGGGAGGTAATAGGTAAAAATAATATGAATCATGTCTTATTCTTCACAATTCTAGTGTGACTCTCGTTTGAGGTATTCCATTCCAAATATTGGTATGAGTTTTGTAGGTACACAAAATTTAGTAGCGCGAATAACTTTATTAGCTTTATATTTCTGTCGAACGTTAGAATCTCGTAAAATGACAAATTAGATTATTTAGTGCATTAAACATAAACAAAGCTATTTCAGAAAGTCATACAATAAACCAATAAAACTAAAAATAAAATATTCAGTCAAAACAATATTTATAATAATAAACAAACATGAACTATTAATATTAGACACCTACTCAAATATTTTATGTTGAATGCTCTTCAACTGTTCGACATTTCCAAAATGTTTGCTGAGAAAAACAAAAGCGACGCGAGTGGAATTCCCGAGGTTAAGTGATATTAAACTTCAATAAAGTTAGGTGACGCTCAAGGAAAGAATATTAAATTGTTTGTTATTGCTGCATTATGATTCATAATCAAAATAAATGAATATATTTTCTCGCCTTTCCCCATGATCGTAGATGTGCCAAGCACTATGGTCTAAGGTTCGTATTAAGAACGCATTATTATAATAAAAATGCTATTATGAAGCGTACTTTGCATTCTTATGAGATTCAAAGTCACTTTTCACTCAAAAACAACTTTGTGATTTAAACCAGCGTTTCTTAACCTTTTCTGCCGTGGACCCCTTTGTATTAACACTTGAGATAGCGGACCTCTTAGATATTAAATCTTCAAAAACACTAGTAAAGTATGGAAATATAATTTTTTACCTCTCGCTAAGAGAGGTATTGAATTCATGCTAAAAATATAAATAAGCACATTTTAAGGTCCCTAGAGTCCGATTATAACATTTTTACGATTATGTCCGTATGTGTGTGTGGATGTGTGGATATTGGATCCACGATATCTCAAATACTATAAGACTTAGACATTTTTAACCACGGATTTCTCAATCTAACAATAATGGGAAGAGTTGATTAAGTTTTGGTAACAATTGGACAACCGGAAGTAGTAGTTACAAGAAAAAAATCATCTAAATATTATTTATCGAAAATCTATGTAAATACTTATATTAAAGAACGTTAAATTCTTTATTCGATAAATATAAATTCATTATTATACGAGTATCTTCTACAGATTTAGAGATAAAGAAATGCATATAAAATAATTTGATGTAAAAATTCTCAGATCAAACTATTTCAAGGCCAGAATTTCAAATGTTTGTAATTGACACATAAATGTCACTGTCAAAAATATTTGTATGCCTCTGTCAAAAATATTTCTACATCATTTTGAAGATAAGGAAAATAAAAAAAAAATCAACAACGCAAAAGAATATACGTAAAAAAGAATATAAAAGGAATTTGCGTAAAAATGACGAATATAAAGAAAAGAAAAGGAAAGTAGAAAAAGAAAATTTCAGGATATTGAATATAAAGAAAATGTATGTATTGTACATAATTTATATTAAAATATTCTATAGATTTTGCAAATATATGTGAGAATTATTTTGTAGTAAGACATGAATATATATATATATATATATATATATATATATATATATATATATATATATATATATATATATATATATATATATATATTTGTATTTAAAAATATTTTTTGTTTTATGCGTACAACCAGGTAAAATATCTGGCGAGAGGTTGTGTGCTGGCCACATCAGATTTTTGATCATGAAATAACCAAAAAAATTATAGAAATTTATTCTCACTCTCTTGTTATATTATTACTGAAAATAGCCCTTTGTCCTTATTTTGTTAAAAAATAACTATTTTAAGCACGTTTTGTATTTTATATTTTATCGTCATTCAAGAAAAAAAAGTGATGCAATGTTTATTATGATTGGTAAAGGTTGATTCATATCATATGTGCATTTGTTTTAAAGCGAATAACATTCTCACCGAATGCTGCACAAATGTAAACTAAAATTTTAAATATTTACTATAGGAATACAAGTACACGGGAATATTTATTGGAAAATACCTGGGATATTTCACATTTTTGTCGAATAATGAAATAGAAAATTGAAATAACTGTCAAACTATATTGATTTATTATGAATCAAAAATTGCTTCAGCGATTTTAGTAGGAAATATTTCCTGTAGTTTGTGTAACAGATCAGGCCCTTAGTTCGAAACTTTATTGACAAATACATAAACATGGGTCATGTTTTTCTTACTTTTTTACCTCCCGATACCCTTGGTAAGGGAGGTATAGGGATCGTGCTAAAAATCGCATAGCGAGATTTTGGTAAATGAGCACGTTTTAAGGTCCCTAGAATCCATTTTCACGATGATGTCTGTGTGTGTGTGTGTGTATGTATATGTAGATACTCCACTTTAACTCAAATACTATTTGGTTGATCATCAGTTCATCAAATACTATCATTCAGAAAATTTTGAAACCTTGTATTTCGAACTTTTTCTGTATTGGAAAGAGCCCATTATATTTTGGTGAAAATCGGATAACCGGAAATGGCACTTTACTAGAAGCTCAAAATAGTTTTTCTTCGAAAAATACCTTTAAATATTATTTTATCGAGATTAATGTTATTATAAAAATTAAAGATTATTAAATTTTCTATAGATTTGCATTAATACTTTTTCTATATATTTTATGGATAAATTTATAAAATTATCTATAATAGGGGATTACAGCTCAATCGAATTAAGATGAAATTAATAAGAAATAGTGCAAGTAGATGCTTAATAATGAATATTAATAAATAAATAAAATAATATAATTGAAATACTTCGGAAACAAGGGGGTTTTTGTTTTAGCAGCTCATCACTCATATGAAACCCATATATATATTATTTTGATTGGCGACTCAAAGACCACCTATAAATATATAACGAATACCGAGTTTGGGGGTGGAGTCTACTACCATTGGAAGTTGACAAATTCAAATAGCGGACACGTGGGTACCAGTCCAGTACTGCAATTCTCAAACAGTTTTTATTTGAATATAAATTTCTTGCATTAAACTTAATAATTTTGATACAGTTGCAATTATAAAGCATGTAGACTTGTACAGTATTTATGTTATTATAAAAATTCAAGACTATTAAATTTTCTATTGGTTTGCATTAATACTTTTTGTATATATTTTATGGATAAATTTATAAAATTATCTATTTATATCAGAGAACCTGCGCTTTAAACAAACACAACTACTTGATTACACACTTCATATCTCAAATCTCAAATGTATGTAACTGACAGATAAATGTCACTGTCAAAGAACTAATCATTTCAAATTAATAATAGTAACGTTTTAAAAAGAAAATAGTAAATAGAACCATAGTTATATGGAATGGATTTTAATACAGTGTTTAGTATAACTAAATATGTAAGTATGTATACACTATTATTCACGAAAGATGACTATTCAAGGTCATTTGTTCGATGAAAGAATACACATCACTTTATAGCAGTAGCTTAGCAACATTTTGTATTAGAAAGAGAAAGATTATTTGACCTATGTCTATTTAATTTATGTAGTGTGACAGATATACGTAAATATTGGCATTACTTTCTAACACACTATAAATAATAATGACGTATGTCGTAGAATTACAGAAACCTAATTATCTACTACACTGCCCTCTGTGTTAATATTTACCCAGTGGCGTTGACGTTTAAATCAAATTACTATACCTTGGTTTATAAGTTAAGTCTATGTTTTCGTATTTTGCAAAAACATAAGTGAAGAACATAAATCTTTCAGAAAGGTATTATTTAGAAAGAAACACAATTTTCAAATGAATTATTCTTATTTTTTCAGTTAAAATGTGTCCATAAATATTTCATGTTGCACGCCTATGCAAGCGAAATGCAATGAAGTTATCTGCAAGTAATATTATATCAGACGGCTCACAAATGACCTTGAATAGTCATCTTTCGTGAATAATAGTTTATTTAAATTATTAAAGGGTATACAGAGAATTTATTTTAAAATGCAACATACGGTTTATCACTTCCATGGTTACATACTACTGTCAAAAAATGACAGCAATGTAATATTTGTCCAATTTAAAATGCAACATTATAAATAGTATTCAAAGTATTGCAGTACAGGAGATACCTCCAGAACACATCACAAATAGTGTCAATTCTTTCTTCGAGCGACTAGGATATTGTCTCAGTGTGAATGGAGGTATTTTTAAACATTTATTACATTAAAATTATGAATTTTTGTAAGCCAAAGTTTGTTAAGATGTGCTACATTGAAGATTTGATTTTTGTTAATAGTATATAGGCTAATTTATTGGAAATTAGTAATGAAAATACATAACTACAAATTTGTGTATGTTGCATTTTAAAATGGACAAATATTACATTGATGTCATTTTTTGACAGTAGTGTGTAGTAACCATGGAAGTGATTGACCATTGGACCATATGTTGCACGTTAAAATAAATTCTCTGTATATGATCCGTGCATCAAATTTTTAAGAATGGCAACATCGTTTAAAGAAGTTCTTCGTAGAGACAGAATGGGCAAATGGGATATATTCTACGAGTTTAAGGTGGATTTAAAAGTTTGCGGTGTAACACAGAGAGGGTAGTACTAGACGCATAAGTATTTTTTATGAGATTATGAGAAATGTTAAACGCATTAAGCAATGTATTATTAGTGGTGTTTGTGGTCTATTTTAGCGCTTGTATGTACAGAATTTTGAACGTACACAATTGTAAAGGCTTCTGCACAAAACCCCGGGATCGAGAACGAAAACGATAACACTTCCAATCTCATTTTCTAGGTGTCAGACAAATATTTTAATATAAAAATTTAAGTTTTAGATAAGTATAAATAAATGATATTTAGTTAATCTTACGTGTTTCCTGTAAATTTTAGCCTGTGGGGTCTCGTGGCCGCGTGCCTGAGTGTCTGGTCGCGAATCTTGGGAACCGGGTTCGATCCCGACCGACACCAAATATTTCGAATTTTAAATGGCACAAAAATGGCCCCTGTAAACGCCCGCACGGTACAAATATTTCATCATTACCGATATCTGCGTACAAAACAGATTGGCACATCCAGCAATGGGTAATATGCCGTGAAGATATATTTATTTATTTTCATCACAAAATAAAAGTTTTGATGTGTTGACAAAATTTCCGTTACTGTTCTCGTTCTCGGGATATTGTGTAGCCGCCTTAATACCATTTTCAAAGTAGCGCGTAAAGTTGTGCGCGAAATGTTTATTTTCTACTAACGACGTAACGCAAAATTACTGTCATTGTCATAAAACGTTTTATGGTTACGCGCTTTGCAACAAATAAAACCCTGTAATTAATTTACAAGGTATGTCATCTCAAAGTGCTAAAGCACAACTTACACTAACGAATACTTATTTTGTCCATTGAAATAAACATATGAGCGAATCTGCGAATACAAAAAGTTAAGAATGTTTATATTATTTACTTCTTTATTTCCTGGAATTAATAAAAAACAACATTATTAAACCTGTTACTTGACACTGTTTAATAGGTTAAATTCTACGTAAAAAAAACATTAAATTTAAATAAAAACCAAAACAAATTATTACTTTGACGTTTTTAATTTTTTGTTGCTATATCAATTACTGAATCGAAATGAATTAATTTAAAAGCATAATATTATGATTCATAATTATACTATATCGCAAAATAATTTATAACAACAATAATAGTAGTAGATTATTCATTTATTAATTGAGGAAAATTATAATACGTACTTAGTAATATGTAACTGATAAAACGTAATACTTTTGTTTATGTGTGTGTTTTAATTTCATGGCAAGCTATTTATACATTTATAAGTTTTAATTTTGTTTCTTGATTTATACAGAATTTTTGCTCAGCAACTCTTAACTGTCTCAGGTTTTCTGAAAATTGACCAAGTTTCTAGATACATACACAGGGCCGGCGCTAGGCGGTAAGCGTGGTAAGGGTGGCAGAAGGGCGTCAACACGTGACGAGCGCCGAAATTTTTAAAAAATTAAAAAATTGTTATAGATTTATTGAGAAATTACGTGTAACTCTTAAAATATCTTTATAAAAATCAAATGAAAAATGACGTTAAGTACGTTTTTCCAATGCGAAATTTAAACGCCCAAACACAGTTTTACACTTTGAAACACCCCAACACAACGTTAATTTCAATTTTTTATTATTGTCTTGCTTTCTTATCTTTTTTACCTCCCGCTACCCTTGGTAAGGGAGGTATAGGGATCTTGCTAAAAATCGCATATCGAGATTTTGGTAAATGACCACGTTTTAAGGTCCCTAGAATCCAATTTTAACATTTCACGATGATGTGTATGTGTGTGTGGATCCGCCACTCTAACTCAAATACTACCAGTCAGAAAATTTTGAAATCTTGTATTTCGAACTTTTTTTGTAATGGAAAGAGCCGATTAGATTTTGGTGAAAATCGAATAACCGAAAATGGCACTTTACTCAAAATAGTTTTTCTTCGAAAAATACCTTTAAATGTTATTTTTTCGAGATTAATGTTATTATAAAAATTAAAGATTATTAAATTTTCTATAGATTTGCATGAACTGATACAATAACGGGGCAACTTTGACTTAATTTTACCGACTCCATCTCATATAATAACCAAGATCCCAATAGCGAGGGTCGAAAACGGGCATTCTTTATATGAATCATTTCTGTAAAATAGATGTTTAATATTCGAAGCATTCATTTATATTAATATTTATACAGGGTGTTGACGCTAAGGTGGGAACATATACGGATTTAACATGGGATTTTAGTTTTTTCAATTTCCGCCAAGCGATACGAGAAGCTGTACTGAGATATTAGAAAGACGTCATTTTTACATCGCCAGGCGATACGGCAAAGTCCCAGCACTGTAGTTAGGTAATACAAACATTATCAGCCGTATTCATTGTAATTCTGACGTGGTTTAAACCAGGTCTATCTTAGGTCTAAAGTTTCTCCTTATTCATATTAACGGTTGACATAGACCTAGTTTAAACCTAGTCTAAAATTTAGACCAAGCGTACCCCGAGTTTAAATTAGGTCTAAGTCAGAGGCAACTATCTAAAGAGAGATTGGAAACTCAATGCTTTTGTATCGTCATAAAGTTCGCCATCTATCAACATATGCAATTAACTAAACGACGGTAACTAGATCTTTAAACTGTTGACCGTGTGTTTTAAATTTTTTATTTTTTTAATATTTGAAAGAAAAAGAAAAACTCATAATATGTATTATGAACATTTAAAATATATAGTGCACAAATTTTCAATTGCAAAAGAACAATTAGTAGGTATGTAAATAATATTAATTAATTTACAGAATACGATTACATAGGTACATACAAATAAGCTATATTATTCCTTAGAAAGGGATTTGATTCCTGTGCCTATGTCAGGTGTCACGTCGATTTTGGAAGTACCATTTAGGTCTCTCTGTCTTTCCATACCGTACCGTATTCTCAAAATGCTGAGATATCCTAATAATATTAATAACAGAGTTTAATAGTATTTATCCAGATAATTATTTTGAGGAATAGTGTATATTTTTTTACAAATTCCACACCTCTTCGCGAGATTCAACTCCTAATTTGTGTACTGTAATATCTTAAAGATGTGTTGAAGAGACGTACGCATTTCATAGGTGAAAAAAAAAGTGAAAATTGGGAGCTAAGGAATATCAACCTCCAACATCTTCATAGTTCTTCACATAACTCATTTAGTCGAAACTTTATGAACGATATTGTCAGACTTATGCAATACTGCAGATTTTTAGTTCTTTTTGCGTTGGTTCCTTTCTTTTCTCATATAGAATTCTTCCGAATTCGGCGCTAGGAACAACATACCCGGTATGCTTGGATCAGTGCTCACAGCTGAACGGGTTTGCGAGTCGGGTCACTATTTCTATCTCTTTTTATCATGTCTTTTTTTGAAATGTCAAGTCAAAACAGTCGGGAGTCGTGGTCTTATGTCAAACAGGGTGACATTATTTTTGTTGACTCTTTTTTGGACAAATATGGAAAAAACTATCTTTCTCCGTTAATGCATTTTCATTGTCAGACACTATTTTTGACAGTTTTAAATGTCGCAGAATATACATAACCACCAAGCACGGTGTCAACAAGTGAACCAACGATTTTTGGAGCCACCATTAACCATATCATACCGTAAGTAATCCGAAGAAGTGAACGGGTATGTCGCCCGAAATCGCCTCTTGATTCGAAAATGTACGTTGGTTAATTTTAAATAAAACTCAGAACGATACTTTAAAATATTGATTACGGTACTTTGCGATATTATGAAAATTATTGCTTACCTGCGCTATAGTCTGTTTTTGTGTGGCTAATTATGTCAAAGTTGGAATTAATAAATTAAATGGATATAAATATAAAAAATACTACATTACGAATAGTCTGTCTTGTGTGACTTTGACTGACATAAGTGACATGTGTCATGTGTCAAAGTTTGGATTAATATATTAAATGGAAATATATATGAAATATAGTGCATTGCGAATAAACTAACGAACCTGATAAATACAAATCTGATGTACACTACATTTGTATCGACAGAGCATTAGTATACTTTTTACGAAAATGTACCGTAAAAGTTCTGTATAAAATAGCCTAGAAAAATCACGCGTTACGATACGTTACATTACGCCACGGCACGGTACGTTACGTTACTGCTTATGCTGTATAAATCCAGCATAAGTTCTAAACTTAATGGTGCTATTCTGTAACTTTGCTCTGTAAGACTGTAACTCTATAGACTCTATAAGCTATAGAGCTCTGTAAGACGACTGCTTACAGAGTAGTAAAATTACCTATACTATTATTCACGAAAGATGACTATTCAAGGTTATTTGTTCGAAGAAAGAATACACATCACTTTACAGCAGTAGCTTGGCAACATTTTGTATTAGAAAAAGAAAGATTATTTGATATATGTCTATTTAATTTATGTGGTGTGACAGATATACGTAAATAGTGGCATTACTTTCTAACATACTATAAATAATAATGACGTATGTCGTAGATTTACAGATACCTAATTATCTACTACACTGCCCCCTGTGCTAATATTTACCCAGTGGCGTTGACGTTTAAATCAAATTATTATTCCTTGGTTTATAGTTAAGTCTATGTTTTTGAAATTTACAGAAACATAAGTGAAGAACATAAATCTTTCAGAAAGGCATTATTTAGAAAGAAACATAATTTTCAAATAAATTACTTTTATTTATTCAGTTAAAATGTGTCCATAAATATTTTATGTTGCACGCCTATGCACACGAATTGCAATGAAGTTATCTGCAAGTAATATTATATCAGACGGCTCACAAATGACCTTGAATAGTCATCTTTCGTGAATAATAGTGTATTCTGTAACTGCCTCTATAACAAGTCTCGCTACAGAGTTATTCTTATAGAATGCCTAACTTCATTCCTGTCTAGCTGTCAAATATGCTACAGTATATTTGAAAGTAATTTTGTAGGCATTCTAAAAAATATGAAATAGAAATGATTGTTATATAAATAGTACACTATAAAATAGTAGGTATGTTGGTTCAAAAATACATATTATATAATATATTTATGTAGCTGAATAAGCAATAGATTCCATCACGATTTTTTCATTCTTATCATTTACACATATGTAATATATAGGTTTATGATTAAATGAAATATATAATTATTGAATCAAAATACGTTATATTTTAATTTTTGCAGTTAATCAATTTTTGTCATTGTTGTAATCAATGCTTGTCATTGTTAAAAAAAAATATCTCCTGTGTTTTAATTTTTATTAATACTAATTATGCAGTCATCATTTAATGACTGTTTGAATTATTCTATGAAACTGTGAACAATTCTCTGCCATTAATTTGTACTCGTACAAGTAGGTAGGGTTTTCTTCAAATTATCTTGACTGGCGGAAACTGCCCTTGTCTTTAGCTTTGAATCAATCATTTGACAAATTCTTAAGTATAGCTATTTAAAATTATTCAACTTTATATTAACGAAAAAAAGTCACTTTAATTAAAGTTTTACAATGAGTTTGTTTAAAAACATTTCTTAATTAATAATGTAATTCGTTATCTGGTACACTGATCTGAATGGATTTTGATAAGTCTGGAAAAATCTTCTCTATTTTCATGCTAAAATATTTTTTTAAACATAAGAATTGGTAGGATGTATAATTACCATCTATGTTTTTCATTTAATAATAGATATAATAAAAATTGTTAACTTTTGCTTTTAATTTCCATATTTGTTTAAATTTTTTATATAAAATATATATTTGACGTTTAAAATATATTTTTGACGTTTCAATATATTCTGTAACAGCCGTATTCATAGTAACTGAGATAGACCCGGTTTAAATTAGGTCTAAGTAGACTAGGTTTAAACTAGGTCTAATTTAGACCACCCTGGACTTATTCATAGTAAATTTTAGACCAAGTTTAAACCTACTCTACGTAGACCGAGTTTAGTCCTTGTATCCATCTGGACATGGTCTGCGATTAATATGAAGTAAGCTTCAGACATAAATATTCGAATATTTTCAAATGTCATTTGGTGGTCAGAGTAAAAATTAATACTTAATATTAACTAAAATAAGAATAGTATGTAGTACAACAATAGGTTTATAGAAGCGTGTATTCAAATGTATGAGTATACATGAGAAAAAATGGGAGGAAAAAAATTTATAAATTAAAATATGAATAAAATTTTTCGAGGCTAACGGCGGTGCTGGTTTTGACGATACACCAGAACTTTTATTTGGGTATGAAACTGGTTGCAATTTACAGGAAACGTGTGAAATTAACTAAAAATCATTTATTGATACTCCAAATTTGTCTAACACATTAATTTTTATATAAAAATATTTGACAACTGCATGTGAGGTTTAAAGTGTTTTCGTTTCCGGGCCTATTGTGATTTTGTCTAAATATGCTACGTTACATATAGCATTATTTAATTCAGTATTATCTTCATCTGAATCTCTGTCTCTCATTCATTTTCTAAAATTAAATACAAATTTCAATCATATCAAATTTGCAGATATGATAAAAGTACCTTCAACATTGACATCTGATCTTTTCTTCATCTTCTACATCATTTATGTTGCACAAATATATTGAATATCCTTAATTTTATTCATTTAATATCAAAATTGTCAATTTGACAATTAATAAATATTTTTTGTCTGAAGAATGCAATTATTTTAAAGCACACTATATATTCGTTACAATGACAGGACAGGACTTAGACCTAGTTTAAACCGTTACTATGAATAAGGAAAAACCTTAGACCTAAGATAGACCTGGTTTAAACCACGTTAGAATTACTATGAATACGGCTGTAAATGTTTTACAGTCAAGATTTTGGCGCTGTAAGATTTATAGAAATTTCTATAATTCTGTAGCGCTTACAGTACTGTAACTTGGTTACAGAATAGCAATTTGCTTACATCCTGTAACGTTGGTTACTTACAGAGTCTATAGAGCTTATAGAACGTTATAGAATAGCACCATAATTTTTGCTTAACTTTATTTAAAATGTCAAAAAATAACTGTTTAAATAATGATATAGCAAATTTTGTTTTGTACTGCCTATCTGATTTTCTTATTCGCAATAATTGTAGCGTGACACTCGCATTTGTTTTTTACACATTTCCTTCCATAATATTTTGCGGTTTCTCTTTCTAAAGCTATGACTCTTCACTTACAAAGCAATTCTTCAAATAATAGCTCTTAACAATGCTCTAATTTAAATACTTCTCAAGAGGTGCAAATTATCTCATTCCAAGACCTTGTATTATACAAGTTTTGCTCATTGTTAAAATCTGACCATAAACACACACACCCACAGAAACATACGAGTACACTTGTATTCTTGTATAACAACAAATAGCAAAGAAAGCATTCCTACAGCCTATAGACAGGCTGCCTGAGAAAATCTTGATATCTACGTACACAAAGTTAGTTAATATTGACTTCTTGGCACGTTGATCGTAATTGAATGACAGCCATGAAGAAGATTCGGGGAAAGAAAGAATTTTGGAGAAACAAGTTTGAGAGTTTGAGATACGAGTATAGTGAGTGTGGTAAATAAGATGACAGTTATTAGATTACACTATAAAGGAACTGTTTAGGAATCAAAAGACTCGATTCTTTTCAAAATTGTACAGTCTTGGACAAAAGTATTAAAGTTTGTACAACTAAAGGTTTGTTTCTACAGCTGGTCCGGCCTATCATATGTACATCAGAGGCATGCGCATTTTAAAAATATCGTTCCAACAGACTGTTGTACAGTCCGTCGGACTGTTAGTATGTTCGTTCCTACAGACTTCGGACTTCGGACCAACGATCACAAATATACTAGATTTGAAAATATATAGAAAAAGTATTAATGCAAATTTATAGAGAATTTAATAATCTTTAATTTTTATAATAACATTTATTTCGAAAAAATTACATTACAGAAAAAGATCGAAATACAAGGTTTCAAATTTTTCTGAATGATAGTCTTTGAGTTAGAGTGGAGGATCCACACATACACACAGACATCATCGTGAAAATGTTAAAATTAGATTCTAGGGACCAAAATATCGATATGCGATTTTTAGCACGATCCCTATACCTCCCTTACCAAGAGTAGCGGGTGGTAAAAATGGTGGAATCCTCTATTTAATTTAGTTTTTCTCTTTATTCTTAGTAGACAGTTTCATTTATTTCAAATGATCAAAAACACAAAATATATCAAATTAACGTCAAAGAAGGTGTAAGTACAAATGCCATGGCAAACGGATAATGTATTATGGTTTAACAATTTTGAAAAATTAATAACTATGTTAATTTTTGTTGAAACTACAAGTTTTTGACATTTCTATCAAAATATTAACTATTACATCGCTTCCGGTAAAACCGGAAGTAGAATCCAGGAACACACCAAAAAGTATTATTTAAGTTCACCCTTAACTTTGTAGTTTAAACTATACAGTATTCTTCACGAAAAATGACATTGCGTTATAAAAAGTATTAATATTTACAAAATCTGTTCAAAAGACGACGAATGTCGGGTCGGAACTGTACTCAGAAAAGAACTGTTAACATAGAGTATGTTTATATCGACGTCCTTAATCGGATTTAAGTGGATTTAGGATTAGAAATCGTATTTAAGAAAACGATATAAACGATCTGGGTTGGTTTTAGAATTGGATTCTAAATCGATTTTACCAACGAGATTTATACATAAATCCGATTTACTTTCAGGAGATAAACAGCGATTTAACAGAAAATTCAATAGTAGGTTCTGAAACAATGAAAAAACTCAGAGTAATTTATTCATCTTTCATGGTTTGACAGTTTATGTCAACGTGGTGTCAACGATAAGTTAGTATAATTATTAGAAGAGCAATGAGAAATCCGTGGATGCAACAAGAAACAGAATATTTTTTGAAATTATTCCTAGAAACAACAATAATTGATTTGTGAAATGAAAAACTAAGTAAATGTTCGATGAAAAATCTAAGTAAATGTGAAGTCAAAATTGTCAAAAGTCAAAATTATTTTACGCATTCTTTGCTGCTATGCCAACAGTGTCAGTGATAAATCCAATTAAATCTACAGTAAATTCGAATGTAATTGTTCGCTTTATATTTTTCTGGTATAAACAGTGAAAATTTAGGATTTATTTAAATCCGATTTGATTTTGATTAGAAATCCGATTAAGGACTTCGATATAAACCTACTCATAGAGTCATACAAAAAACTGATAATTTTTACCTTCCGTCACCTTTATGTAAGGAAGGTATTGTCTTTGGTCAAAAAATTCGGTGGTGAGTTTTTGATGAATAAGCACGTTTTAGGGTCCCTAGAATACGATTTTACTGTGTGTGTGTGTGTGTGTGTGTGTGTGTGTGTGTGTGTGTGTGTGTGTGTGTGTGTGTGTGTGTGTGTATGTGTGTATGTGTGTATGTGTGTATGTGTGTATGTGTGTATGTGTGTATGTGTGTATGTGTGTATGTGTGTATGTGTGTATGTGTGTATGTGTGTATGTGTGTATGTGTGTATGTGTGTATGTGTGTATGTGTGTATGTGTGTATGTGTGTATGTGTGTATGTGTGTATGTGTGTATGTGTGTATGTGTGTATGTGTGTATGTGTGTATGTGTGTATGTGTGTATGTGTGTATGTGTGTATGTGTGTATGTGTGTATGTGTGTATGTGTGTATGTGTGTATGTGTGTATGTGTGTATGTGTGTATGTGTGTATGTGTGTATGTGTGTATGTGTGTATGTGTGTATGTGTGTATGTGTGTATGTGTGTATGTGTGTATGTGTGTAGGTGTGTAGGTGTGTAGGTGTGTAGGTGTGTAGGTGTGTATGTGTGTATGTGTGTATGTGTGTATGTGTGTATGTGTGTATGTGTGTATGTGTGTATGTGTGTATGTGTGTATGTGTGTATGTGTGTATGTGTGTATGTGTGTATGTGTGTATGTGTGTATGTGTGTATGTGTGTATGTGTGTATGTGTGTATGTGTGTATGTGTGTATGTGTGTATGTGTGTATGTGTGTATGTGTGTATGTGTGTATGTGTGTATGTGTGTATGTGTGTATGTGTGTATGTGTGTATGTGTGTATGTGTGTATGTGTGTATGTGTGTATGTGTGTATGTGTGTATGTGTGTATGTGTGTATGTGTGTATGTGTGTATGTGTGTGTGTGTGTGTGTGTGTGTGTGTGTGCGTGTGTGCGTGTGTGCGCGCGCGTGTGCGCGCGTGTGCGCGCGTGTGTGTGTGTGTTTGTGACAAAATTTTCTAATGCGATAACTCTAATACTACAATTACAAAAATTATAATTCTTTCGTATTCCTCTTCGTTACATCCATGTGAAGAGCTGATTAGATTTTGATTATAATTGGTCAACCGGAAGTACCCTCATTTGAAGATTTTAACAGCTTTTCTTGAAAAAACGATGTTAAATATCATTTTTTGACATTTAATACGATTTGAATTCATTTTATACTTCATATTAAATGGACATAGAGTTAAAAAATTATAAAGAAATTAAATATCATATATATTAGTCAGCTTTGCTATAACTTTGAAAAACAGCTGCTACATTAAGAAAATTCTGATTGAAAGGTGTCAGTGTCAAGTGCAGTTGACAGTATGTTTATGATATAATTTTACTGTAAATATAGGATCTTTAGTTAGAAACTTTCTGTATGGAATTTGTATAAAATGCATACAACTGTCTTAAGGTAATGTACAGGAAATATAATCTTTTGCAAGGAACTTTATGCATGACATTTATACAAAATACATAGAACTGACGGAAGGTAATGTGCTGGCCACATCAGATTTTTTTAAACCTTTTTTCGTGTCAATTATGGTGTTATTTCTTATCTATGTTCAATATAACTAACATATTACTCAGTTTTCTGTTATGGTGGAAGACCCTATTGTATAGATGTGTATTACTGAACTTATAATAGCCAATAGGAATGTGTGGCGAAGGATGATTGTTTCGTAACTATTATTGTGGTCCAGTTGCGGTATTTCGCTACCGAAAATCGGTCACTTTAATATGTTAAGAGTAAGGAATATACCTATGATGTCAGGTTAGTAAGAATGTTGTTGAAAGAGAGACTGATTATTTTTTGGATGATGTTATTTTTATTCTTTCGGGTTTGTGCATGCTAACCCACTAAGTGGGAAATGCGTGATTTTATGTATGTATGTATGTATGTATGTATGTATGTATGTATGTATGTATGTATGTATGTATGTATGTATGTATGTATGTATGTATGTATGTATGTATGTATGTATGTATGTATGTATGTATGTATGTATGTATGTATGTATGTATGTATGTATGTATGTATGTATGTATGTATGTATGTATGTATGTATGTATGTATGTATGTATGTATGTATGTATGTATGTATGTATGTATGTATGTATGTATGTATGTATGTATGTATGTATGTATGTATGTATGTATGTATGTATGTATGTATGTATGTATGTATGTATGTATGTATGTATGTATGTATGTATGTATGTATGTATGTATGTATGTATGTATGTATGTATGTATGTATGTATGTATGTATGTATGTATGTATGTATGTATGTATGTATGTATGTATGTATGTATGTATGTATGTATGTATGTATGTATGTATGTATGTATGTATGTATGTATGTATGTATGTATGTATGTATGTATGTATGTATGTATGTATGTATGTATGTATGTATGTATGTATGTATGTATGTATGTATGTATGTATGTATGTATGTATGTATGTATGTATGTATGTATGTATGTATGTATGTATGTATGTATGTATGTATGTATGTATGTATGTATGTATGTATGTATGTATGTATGTATGTATGTATGTATGTATGTATGTATGTATGTATGTATGTATGTATGTATGTATGTATGTATGTATGTATGTATGTATGTATGTATGTATGTATGTATGTATGTATGTATGTATGTATGTATGTATGTATGTATGTATGTATGTATGTATGTATGTATGTATGTATGTATGTATGTATGTATGTATGTATGTATGTATGTATGTATGTATGTATGTATGTATGTATGTATGTATGTATGTATGTATGTATGTATGTATGTATGTATGTATGTATGTATGTATGTATGTATGTATGTATGTATGTATGTATGTATGTATGTATGTATGTATGTATGTATGTATGTATGTATGTATGTATGTATGTATGTATGTATGTATGTATGTATGTATGTATGTATGTATGTATGTATGTATGTATGTATGTATGTATGTATGTATGTATGTATGTATGTATGTATGTATGTATGTATGTATGTATGTATGTATGTATGTATGTATGTATGTATGTATGTATGTATGTATGTATGTATGTATGTATGTATGTATGTATGTATGTATGTATGTATGTATGTATGTATGTATGTATGTATGTATGTATGTATGTATGTATGTATGTATGTATGTATGTATGTATGTATGTATGTATGTATGTATGTATGTATGTATGTATGTATGTATGTATGTATGTATGTATGTACGTATGTATAATAGCCAATTTATACTCCGACTTCACATTGTAGGAAATAAAAAGTTTGGTTAAGATTAAAGTGATACGAATGCTGATTCATGGTGTTTTCCTGTTTTGATATTATAAATAGCAGGTCTCCTTTCTTAGAAATGACATCTAGGGAATTAAATACAATATAACGTATATGCTTTTTAATTAATTAAATTTATGCATCTATATCTGCGAATACAATTGATTCTTAGAAGTTATAATTGTGCTTGATTGTTTAACTTCTAAATATAGTTTATTCGTTTGCACGAAATACCAATTTCCGTTTTAATTTTGAAAGGAATGAAAACTATACTCGTATTATATTTTAGCTACTGTAAACATTAGTTTTGCACGTGTGGTATGGTCCTAAAGTTTTGAGAAAATTTATAGATACTGATAACATTTTAAAACTCTTTTACTTTTTAAACTAATTATTACAACAATTAACAATAAGTATAACAATTAATATTTAACATTTAAATTATTAATAATGGACCATTATCTTCAATGGCCCTTAATTTTCTTCTGACTTGCCCCATCATCCTCTGGACAACATCTGGATCGATTTCTCGAATCTTTTGGTAAATGCGACGTCGTAATTGTTCTTCATTTGCAGCTTCCCATCCCTTGTCGTACACTTTTCTGGTCAATATTGACCAAAATTCTTCTATTGGTCAAGTTTGAGGTATATTGGGAGGATTGTCCAATTTCGGAACAAAGTCTACGTTGTTTTTGTTATACCAGTCTCTAGTTATTCTGGCGTAATGGCATGAAGCTAGATCAGGCCAAAACATTATATAATCATTGGCGTGATGTGTATTTAAAAATTGAAGCAATTTAGATAGGCATCTGCGAGATATAACCGGCTGCAGAAATGGCACACCATACTAAAATTTTATCCTCAAATTTAGATTTACCTTTGAACTTGACATTGTCTGGTGTGTTTTCCATGTCATTAGTATAAAAACCATCGTTATCTTTCATGTCTGAATGGGACAGAGTAAAATATATCTCGTCATCCATAACAATAAGTTTATTGAGAAAATGAATGCGCCTTAACGCACGACAACATCTAGGGATTCTTTCTAATTGGGCCATGGTATATTTTGGTGCCTTCCTTTTTTTTCGAAATACGGCATTTCAAGAAAGTGTTCTAAAAACAGTGGTCTTCGAAACATCGAATCTTCTGGCTACAGTTCGTTATGACACTCCAACTTTGTCTTTAACGGCTGCAATTAATCTTTGTTCTCTCATTTGGCTCAAAATTTTTGGTCGACCACTTTTGCGCATATTAACACAGGGTATATATTCTTCACAATCTTTTATTGTCCGATAAATTGTTGCCACAGAGATATTGTGCTCGCGATAAA
The DNA here is from genome assembly GCA_963082715.1 of Harpalus rubripes. NCBI lineage: Eukaryota > Metazoa > Arthropoda > Insecta > Coleoptera > Carabidae > Harpalus > Harpalus rubripes. The sequence continues at coordinate 6,947,008 of OY720459.1, read as the reverse complement.
CTGCAACAATATCACACTTAGGCATTCGCCCAACAAGATTGTAAATTTCTTTACGAATATCTAGCTTATATGACATTTTGCTGCATCAAATCGAAAAAACTAAACTGTCAAAATGAAAACAAGTTAATTGTGATATTTTGTTTCCAGCGACAATTTGATTAAATTCATATATCATCACGGTATATCAGCGATTGCTGGGTGTGACAATCTTCTTTGTACACATACCATTATATTGGATTCAGTGCATTTGATAGTGACCAGTTTTTTGCCTTAAATATACGTAGTACTGGTTGCGTAGTAATATCTCCTTTATTACATTCATAAAATTATACAAAAAAAATTGCCACACGGATTAAGCCTAACTCTGTAAGTAATCGTCAATAATTATTATTTCTGCTGCGCCCTTTTATACGAGATCTGTTCTCTTAATTTTGAGTTTAATTGCTTGTTTGTTTTTTAGAAATTAGAAAGCTAGTGTGGCACAAAACGATTGATAACTTTTTTAAATGCAGGTGATAATTGTAGGTATAATAGTTTGATGCAGCTGCAATGTTCTTTTTGGTAACACTTGCAGGAGAACACCCTGCTCCTCTTTAGTGCTGAACAGAATTTGCTCTTTGTTCAATATTTAGACCAGCGGTAAGCTACGCTGAACAAGCGTCTAAATATAGCGATGACGCAATCGCGCTAGCAGCCGGGCTACGTAAACAAACAAGCCGCGACGTGTTTAATTACTTCCGGTCGCCTGAACATTTTGTGTTCATTGTTATTATGCGGTTGAACATTCTAGAGCTCTCTGGAAGTTAATTGCAGCTGTATAAAAGGGACGCAGCTATGCTCGGGAGTGAGAGTCATATAGAGACGTTCACATGGAGTGTTACTCGGGAAGTTACTGGTAAAGTGGGATAGCTGTGGATGTGAATACTTGGTAGTGTTGACGAGTATTGGGAAGCTACAGTGTACGAGCACAGTAACGGGGAGTCTGGAAGTTACTGGTATATTGGGATAGCTGTGGAAGTGAATACTATGTAGTGTTGAAGAGTATTGGGAAGCTAGGTATACAAGGGCAGTACGGCCAGTGAAAGTGTATTCTAGGCAGTGGTGTTGAAGAATAGGCTACTTGCGTGATACTGAAAATCAGTAATAGTGATAGCATTTAATGGTCGATAGTCTATACAAAACCTATCGGTACTATCTTTTTTCTTTATGAGTACAATTCGTGAAGACCAGGTGATTGGACACTAATGAATAGTAACTTAACCTCAGAAAATAAAAACAGTGTCCCACAAGAAATACAGAAGATAAAAAAAATTGAGGATATCGCTTCTAAAAATTTGTGGGAATATAAAAATAAATATAAAAAGATTAATGATACCAAAAACTTTGGGATAGGAGATAAGGTCTATGTTAAAAATTATGCAGTGACAAACACAGCAAAGAATATCAGCGCGGGTTTCGCACCAAAATGGTTAGGCAACAAGATCATTAAAAATAAATTAAGTCCGTATGTTTATGAGGTAGAGGATGGGAACTCAAAAAAGGTTCGAAATTATCATATTAGCCAAATTAAATTACGTACATAATATTATTTAGTGGAGGGGAATTGTTATAGTGTTAGAAGTAGGCTGCAGTGTATTTGTGTTATTGTCATAGCATTACTGAAAAATAGTGTGTGTCATATGAGATTTTGCCTTGTTTGAATAAATAGTATTTACTCACTTTGGTTTTTCTGTAATACCTTTAACAATATCTATCACTAAATACCTAAAGTAAAGTAGAAAACGTATATAAAACTATAAATTTTATTTAATAAAAATATGTTTTTTAATAAATTAAGACATTTGACCTTAGTTCATTTTTCTGTCACCGTCTCTCTTCTTTATTATTTACAATTTGCGTGGTTTCTGTTACTTTTATTACGTATTTCAATTTGTTAAGCAGGATTTTGAAGGATTTTATCTTAGCTTATACTCGTACAAGACTAAAATGTCAAACGAAAATATTAACCTCCAAACTATTATTCAAACGTCAAACAGATGATCTGTCATGTTTAAATTACCCGCACATACCGTTGCTATTGGACTTACCGATCTTATTGTTTTACGGCCATTCATTGGTTCGGCGTAATTTTACGTCATACATGCCTGTAATTTAAATATTAAAATTTCATTAATTTTTTTCTGGCCAATTAATGAAAATATTGCGAAAAGAAAAAATATGGGTAGCAAGTTTTCATCGTCTCTTCAAAAATAATAAATAAAAAAATGGCACGCAAGTAGCCCATTGTGGTATACGGACAGTCGGTGATACTGAGTTTGTGGAAGAGAGAGAGAGTTACATAAATATACAGATAGTGAGGTGAAAAGTGTGACTTATGTCCGAGCAGTTGAATATACAGACGCTGTTGAGTCAGTTGAGTATATAGACGCTGTGGAGGTCGGTAGGCGGACAGTTGAACGTGATATAAAAAAGTGATATAAATAGTGGAAATAAATAATTAGTAATAGCGTGGAAATAAATAGTAGTGTTAATTGGTTAAATAAATAAATAAATATATAAATAAATAAATAGTGTTAGTGTTACCTAGTTAATTATAGTTTTAGTCTTAATTAGTTTTTAATAATTGTTTAATATTAGTAATAGTTATATTTAATTATCTTTTAATATTTAATTTAATTTAATAAACCTTTATTTTAATTAATAAAATAAAGGTCTTGTGGCCGCGTGCCTGGGTGTCAGGTCGCGAATCTGGGGAACCGGGTTCGATCCTGACCGACGCCATATATTTTCAAATTTTAAATGGCACAAAATTGACCCCTGTGGTGCACTCTCCACGCCAACAATGAGTGCCCGTGAGGTGACGCCTGGTAAGCGCTCGCACGGTGGAAATATTTCATCATTACCGATATCTGTGTACAAAGCAGATTGGCACACCCAGCAATGTGTAATAAGCCGTGATGATATATTTATTTTATTTATTTTAACTAATAATAATTGTGTAATATTTACACTTCACCCATATAAATAAATAAAAACGTTACAATATTTTTCTGCTCTCGTATCACAGTAACTTAGAGCAACTTATTTTACACATAGAGTTACTTCGGTTGTTGATGCAAGGGGTCAAGTTGACTGCATCTACACAGACTTTGCTAAAGCATTCGACAGAATTGATCACAGTGTCTTGATAAAAATATTGCACTTTTTCTCTCTCTCCTTCTTTAATTTCCTTACTATCGTCCTACCTTCATCAACGTGAGCTTTTTGTCTATTTCAACAAAGAAAATTCTTTTCGTTTTGTTGCAACTTCAGGAATTCCACAAGGCTCTGATCTCGGTCCACTACTTTTTTTTTATTGTTTATTAATGACCTAACGGATATTTTACGATGTGACAAACTATTTTTGCTGATGATTTGAAAATCTTCCACCCAGTATCTTCATTTAATGACTGTCAGTTGCTTCAGGATGATATGAGTAGTTTATATCAATGGTGTTGTGGTAACAACCTCCATCTAAACCTGAATAAATGTTTCGTTATGTCCTACTCCAGGAAACTTACACCATTGCTATACAATTACTCAATTAATCATGTTTTCCTGACACGCACTCAAACATTTAAAGATCTCGGAGTGACCTTTGACTCAAAGCTAACTTTTCTAAATGACATTCAAGAAACATACAAAGCCGCGAATCGTATGTTGGGCTTTGTTATTAGAAATTCTCGGGATTTCCACAACACGACTGCAATTTTTACACTTTATTACTCTTTTGTAAGATCTAAACTTGAGTATTGTAACATCATTTGGAATCCTATCTATGAAGCTCATCAGGCAGTTATTGAGTCAATACAAAAATAGTTTCTTAAATTTGTATTTTTCAAATGTTATAAATTTTATCCTGCTCATGACATCTCTTACGGAACTTTACTCAACAATGATGTTGATGAGCCTAAATGCCTGTCTCTTCTTAATTTCCTTATTCCTAGAAATGTTTCCAGATCTACTGCATCCTTTTATTTACCACTCTCCCGTACCAACCTTTTAATATCTTCGCCAATACATCGAATGTGTCACATATATCAGACCAAGTTCTCTACCATCGACATCTTCCGTTCGGACTTTAAAACGTTTAAGAAAAACATTATTAATTATTAAATGTGTTAATGTGTATAACTCTTGCAATGTATATGCTTTGTATTTGTGTTCTAATGTTATCCAGTCATTGGGCTTGACCTGTTGGATAGTCTATTCTTAAATAAAGAAATTACAATCGTCCGTTTTTCGTTCCATGATAACATTAAACGCGTAAATCATGTTCGTGTATAATATGTAAAATCATTTCTGAATATAAATCTTGGGTATATTATATCTGGCAAGATTCCTTATTTATTCCTAATACAATTTTCTCCGTATCTGTATCTGATGTTCGGAATGACATTATGAAAGATATGATCCTCGTGGTTGTTCCATTAATTTCCATCAGCGAATGCGGCACGAGCTAATAACTCTAATAACGCAGTCGCATCACAATTTCCAGCTCAACGCAACCTCATCTAGCCAGATGATTTTAAAATAAACACGCTTTTAATTTGATTGGCAGCATTACTGGCGCCCAGGCACTTTAACTTCATCAACAGCACAATGAGAGATGAGATGGGTTTCTTTTATAGAGTTTGTATTAACTACCGATGATACATAAATGAAGCGTTTGTGTTTTAAAGATATTTTAAAATCTTTGGTGAGAAACTAATTAACGATGTTTCTATCTTTTTCTTTTGTTAATAGTTTATTTTTTCTTGTTTAAATACTTAACACTAAAAAAGTTACCAATGTGTTACAAACAGGGCCGGCCCGATATGTGAGGCGGCGAGGCAACCGCCTCAGGCGCCGGATTGAAATAGGCGCCAAAACGACATACTAAAAATATACAATTTTATAATAAACAGCTGAAAAATTTCTTAATAATTTAATGCGCTTACACCATTTATCAAATTATATTAAATACAATTACAACCGATTCTTCTTTTGCCACTGAGCATTCTAACATCGTTTGCCTTTTTTGTAGCGATAACATACGAAGCGAACTACAAGAGAAAAAAATCTGATGTGGCCAGCACATTACCTTCCGTCAGTTCTATGGTTCTATGTATTTTGTACAAATTTCATACGGAAAGTTCCTTGCTAAATATTCTATTTCTTGTACATTACCTTCCGGCAGCTGCATGTATTTTATGCAAATTTCATACAGAAAATTTATGTCTTAAATTATTCTATATACAGTGTAATGTATCTGCGGAAATAAAATATTTATTATTATTATTATTTCTTGTACATTACCTTAAAGCAGTTGTATGTATTTTATACTAATTCCATACAGAAAGCAAAAGATCCTATATTTCAGTAAAATTATGTCAAACACACTATGTTAATTTCACTTGACACTGACATCTTTCAATCAGAATTTTCTTAATATAGTAGCTGTTTTCATAGCTATAGCTACTTTATGAAATTTAATTTCTTTATAATTTTTTAACTCTATATCCATTTAATATTAAGTATAAAATGCAGTCAAATCGTATAGAGAATAAAATATTCTTTAATATTTATAATAACATTAAATGTGAAAAAATGATATTTAACATAGTTTTTTCAAGAAAAACTGTTAAAATCTTCAAATGATGGTACTTCCGGTTGACCAATTGTAACCAAAATCTAATCAGCTCTTCATATGGATGTAACGAAGAAGTATACGAAAAAATTATAATTTTTGAAACTGTAGTATTAGAGTTATCGCAGACGAAAATTTTGTTACACACACACATCCACACACACACACACATCCACACACACACACATCCACACACACACATATCCACACACACACACACACACACACACACACACATACAGACATCATCGTAAAAATAGTAAATTCGTATTCTAGGGACCCTAAAACGTGCTTATTGATTAAAAACTCATCATCGAATTTTTTGACCAAAGACAATACCGTCCTTACCTAAAGGTGACGGAAGGTAAAAATTGAAAAATAATTTTTCAATTTTAAGCGGTGTGCCTATTAACTCTTTGGATGATTTAAATTTTAAACAATTTACAGTTAATATTAAACGATGACGATGAAGCCGATATATCTGAATTGATATTAATGAGGAACTAATAAATATTTGTCTAATTTTATCAAAGGTACTAAAAAATGCAGAAGAAAAATTGAATTTTATTTGTAAATATGATTTTCAATGTAGGTACGATTATATTACAAACGTTGTTATAGCTTTAAGAACACTTTTAATATTCCCGGTAACTAACAGCAGCAAAAAGCAGAACATTGTTTTTCGAAAGTGAAAATTATAAAGAATTATTTTCGAAAAAGAAACACAAGAATGACTAAATGATCTAGGCATAATTTTCATAGAAGCAATAGATAACAAAACTATAAAGATGCGTTCAAGCTATTTGTGGTAAAAACAGCTCGAATAATTATTTAATAAATGTTTTAAATGTTTTCTTCCTTTTTCTGCATTCTTGATGTTCATTGACTTTTTATATTTAAAATTTAATTACATTTTGAAATACATAAAAATTTCATGTTAATTAAGCCATAATTTTTCTCTTACACCCGTTACCATATTAATTTAAATATGGTATTTCAAAATATTGGGATGGCTCACATAAAAATAATAAGTAGATGAGGTTTATTTTTTTGCTCAATACAATTTTCGTTCTTGCTTTTATTGTTAATCAATAACAATATGAATTTTTTTAGACGCCGTTTTGAAACTTGCCTCAGGCGTCACAAGGCATCGGCCCGACCCTGGTTACAAAGTTAGAAACTAGAACATGGGTTATTCGAGGGCCGTATTCCACAATTTGCTGATAATTTTTCATGTGATAAAATTATTTTTCATATATTTAATATTAAGTATAATAGAGAATTTTTTACCTCCCGTCATACCGTAGGTAAGGGAGGTAATGTTATCGGTCCAAAAATTCTATGGTGAGTTTTCAGTAAATAAGCACGAATTAGGGTTTTTACTATTTTTACGATGTGTGTGTGTTAACGATTTTTTCGTCCACAATAATTCTTATATCAAACTTCCAAATATTTCTATTTTCCGTATTTAAGATTTCTGCATTCAAATAAAGAGTTGATTAGATTTTGGGTAAAATTGGACAACCGGAAGTGACTCTTTACTTGAAGCTCATAACAGGTTTTAATGAGAAACTATATTAAAATATAATCCAAAACTTTTCAATTTTAGTATTAAGACTTTTATATCAAGGAGAACAACATATTAGGGTAACCGTGTTCAAGACACCCCATATGACTGCGGGCGAAACGTTGAGCTCTGACTCAAAATATGACACAGTCCATTCCCGGAAAACGAATATTTCTCATGACTCAGACTGTGGAAGCCTACGCAATTATTTAACATATTAGACTTTGGCCAAAGTAAATAATCCAGAAGTGATATTTTACTTGTAGCTCTGAACAGATTGTCGTGAAAAATATATTATGATATACTCCAAAACGTGTCAAATTTAGTATTTAAGACTTTTATATGAAGAGGAATAACATATTAATTTTTGGCTTAAATTGATAATCCGGAAGGGATAGTTTACTTGAAGCTCTCAACAGATTTTCGTGAAAAATATATTTTGATATATTATATATATATATATATATATATATATATATATATATATATATATATATATATATATATATATATATATATATATATATATATATTAATGAGAACGATATGTTAGATTTTTTCTAAAATTGATAAACCGGAAGTGATACTTTACTTGAAGCTCTGAGCAGATTTTTCTGAAAAAATTATGATATATTCCAAAACTTGTCAAATTTAGTATTTAAGACGTTTATATAACGGGAAGCAACATATTAGATTTTGGCTGAAATTGATAAACCGAAAGAGATACTTTATTTGAAGCTCTAAACTGATTTTCGTGAAAAATAAATTGATACAATCCAAAACTTTTCAAATTTGGTATTTAATACTTTTATATTAATGAGAACGACATACTAGATGTTTTCTAAAATTGATAAACCGGAAGTACTACTTTAGAGGAAGCTATAAACAGATTTACTTGAAAAAATATATTAAAACATGATTCAAAACTTCTCAAATTTGGTATTTAAAACTGGTGTATATGAAATAATATTAGATTTTGACTTAATTTGGAGCTCTTAATAGAATTTCGAGCAAAAACATAATAAAATATAATCCAAAATTTGGTAATACAGACTTTTCTAATTATTGGAACAACAAATTAGATTATGTTTACAAACGATCAACCGGAAGTGATACTTTACTTAAAGCTCATTGCTATTTCAAACATGGAATTGACGGGAGGTCATGTGTTGACCACATCAGATTTTTTTGTTACAGAGAAGCGTTTGGATTACGCAATTGTTTTTTGACAGCGATAATGAGTGAAATGGAAAACAGAATTCTATTGCTATAAGTTGTAGTCGAAATTGCAGGGATTAAAGAAGTCAAAGAAATGACATTAAACTAAACTATACGCTCTGAGACAATGACTACGTTTACACGTATGAGAAAAATTTACTTTGACTTGACTTTCAAAAGGCGACTTATGAAAAGTCAATTTAATGGTGCGTTTACACATAAGGTCAAATATACTTCACTTTACGTTTGTTACTTGTCCTTCACTCAACTTTGACTTTGACAGCAAAGTAAAGTTTGGTTATAATACGTGTGATGTAAGTTACCTATTTAACTATTATCATATAATCATAAAAAGAATAATTTATTTATAGAAAAAATGGATAGTAAACTACAGTTACTAAATTTAAGCGCGATATTTTTAAATAATATAACTATGCAGCAACAATATTGGATGCGAAGTAGATTAAAAAATAATCGCATAAAATATTTTTTATATTTTGCGTTCATAATGAAGTCATTATGATACGCAATTGCGTATCGTAATGACCATCATTTCGATACGCATTTTTTGTTTTAGACGGTTGGTACTAGATGACGTTTCTTTAACCCATTTTTACCTAATTTATTTTTAGTTAATTGACAATTCATTTTAATAATATAATGTCGAAATTATTATTATTTATTTTTATTTAGGGAAGATTATTTACATGAAAATGTACAAATAGTTACAAATATAATCACAAATTAAGTAAATGTTATTGTAGAAGGCGCAAAATATAAAAAATAGTATAAAGAACTCATTTTATAAGACTTTCTTTCGCACTTGTCAATTAGAAAACTCGCTAACGCTCGTTTTCTAAATTTTGACGCGTGCGAATAAAACATGTCTTATAAAACACGTTCTTTAATATACTATTATAATTCGAGAATATTTTAAATTCAGATATAAAACACAAAATTGTGTAATTAATATCTAGGAATTTGTGTAAGTAAAGCATGTTTCGTTCGTTGGATCACACGACTTTTTAAAAGTCACTTATATGAGTCAAGTCTATTTTATTTTGGACTTGACTTTAGGAAGAAAAGTAATAGGCGAGAGTGTTTACACAACGGCAAAAGTCACCTTTTGAAAGTCAAAGTCAAGTCAAAGTACTTTTTTGCTATACGTGTAAACATTGTCAATATACGAATCCTTCAGACTTCTCCGAGACAATAAACGAAAACGCCTTCTGTCGTATGGTTATAAAGAGCACACTTGGGATGTACGGAACATGATACATTATTTCTCCCAAAACAACTCTACAAATTAATTGAATCACGAATTAAAAGTTTTTTGTTCGAGTCAAAAATATAAAACTTTGATGTATTCATTTTGTTTGTTTACTTTCCTTAAAAGTAGTGCCCGAAAAAGAAAATTTATTTCTAATTCGTCTTTTATTGTGATAAAATTCATAGTTAAAATAATGCATTAAAACGCAAATCGAAACTATTTTCGAGTGACGGTAAAGTTGAAAAGTAACACATTATCAATGTTACATATTGTAACAAATGTTATAATGACGGGGTATCTATAACATGTTTTTGAGTGAGATAAAAGCGTTCATACAAAATATTCATATCTGTAATCAATCGCATTTATAGCCGACTGCATCAATATGACATAAATTTTGATGTCAGGCTATGTAAATAATGAAAATTATATTTCATTTATATGCATATATATGCTAATAATGTGATTTTTTCAAATGGAACAATATTTAACATAAACAAAATTGACAATTCATATCATTAGCATTAAATACTGTTTATAAATTTATTAAAATTATATACAGTTATACTCGTACATAATTCTATTTACAGAAGTTATTAGAAATTGCGCACTTAAAAAATAGTTATTTGTATATCAAGGCCGCGAAATCACTCTTCAGCGTACCGAGAGAAAAATTGTCGCCGTGGCCGCTTGCGGCCGAGTGAAGACAATCTCGAGGGCGCTAAAGGATTTCGCGAACAAGGTGTACACAATATTTTTTGTGCAACCGTAAAAAATATGTAATTACAAATTATATTAATTTTAAACAGTTTCAATGTAAATAGAAAGTTCAAGGTGGCTATGGGATTAACATTTGATAAACCAAACCATGCAATTCTCAAGTGTCAAAGTGGTTGTTTACCTAATTTAGCAACAAATAGGATAATAAAATGTTAATTATAAAGATATACAACTCGTAAATAACTATTCAAATATTATATAATAATAACTAAACAGTTAAATAAAAAACTAATATAAATGGCCTAAATATACGAATAAACTCATGTTTTACTTTTAAATAATACAAGAAATAAAAATTATAATAACATAAATAAATCTATAGATCTGGAGCTAACAAATGAAAATAATATACCATAGATGCCGTAGAACATAATATGAAAATGATAATAATGAAACTAAAAATGAATAACATACAAAAGGTACGCATATTATATATTTAGAATAACCATTACTTTGAAATAAAATAGATTTAGGTGCTCGCTAATATATTTTTTTTTTGTTAAACTGCTTTTTATTACAAATTTGTTCTTTACAGTTTTTACCTCCTGCTACCCTTGGTAAGGGAGGTATAGGGATCGTGCTAAAAATCACATATCAAGATTTTGCTAAATGACCACTTTTTAAGGTCCCTAGAATCCAATTTTAACATTTTCACGATGATGTCTATGTGTGTATGTATGTTTGAATCCTCCACTCTAACTCAAATACTATCATTAAGAAAATTTTGAAACCTTGTATTTCGAACTTTTTCTATTATGGAAAGAGCTCATTAGATTTTGGTGTAAATCGGAAATGGTACTTTACTTGAAGCTCAAAATAGTTTTTCTTTCTAAAAAATACCTTTAATGGAATTATTTCGAGATTAATTATATAAAAATTAAAGATTATTAAATTTTCTACAGATTTGCATTAGTACTTTTTCTACATATATTACGGATAAAGTTATAAAATTATCTATAATTTAAATCCCGGAGCCAACGCTTTAAACAAAAAAAAACTCCTTACGCAGTTATTCCAGTTATTCAAATGCATGTAACTGACAGATAAATGTCACTGTCAAAGAACTAATCATTTCAAATTAATAATAGTAACGTTTTAAAAAGAAAAAAGTAAATAGAACAATAGGAAAGAAAATCAATACAGTTTCCAGCATATGTAAATATTTAGGTATGTATTTAGATTAATAAAAATTAATGATTCGCAAAAAAGTTTAAGCTAATTCTCATTTTTAGATTAGTGAATTCTATTCTATTCATTTTATTATCAAAAAAGGTAGTTACTTGGATTAGATTAGACTATATTTTAAGATATAAATTGTTAAAATTAGAGTAAATTTCGCTAATCCAAAAATATGGAGTAGCTTAATCTTTTTTGCGACTCGGGCGATAAATGGCGGGAGGTATAGTGTTGGCCACACCAGATTTTTTTTAAAAATAGTGTTCTTTAAGGCAAATGTGAAGTGGAGGGGGGGGGGTCGCGACTTACGGTAATATATCATTACCTATAAAATAATAAAATCAATTAACAAATGATCACCTGAAATGGAAAATAGTAATTATTTCTTCTTAACCAGTACTTTATTACCAGTGTTGACTGATCTAGATCATTTGATCTAAATAATTGATCTAGTTCTTTTAGGATGGTTTTTGATCTGATCTAGTTCCTTTTATGTATTCAGATCTTACTATGGTTTTACATCTAAAAACTAGGATCTATGATCTTATAAAAAGAACAAATATACGAGAAAATCCAAGAATTAAATACAATTAGGTTGTATTTTATTTAACTCACTTCAAAAATTCAATGGCATAATGATTTTCTGCCAATTTAATATGACCTGTGTTAAATACATTTCAACAATTCTAATGTATAAAATTATTATTTTTGTTTACGTTTCTACTGTATTCAATCAATTAGTATTAATAAAACTAAGTAGTTATGTATCTGTCTAATTTTTCTTCCCATGTCTAAGGCATAAGGCTAGGTATATTCCTTGTAATTAATTTACGTCTTGTATTCCTGTATAATTAATAAGAAATAAAAAGCATTTGAAAATCGTTACAGAACTTTTTTATGATCTAAGAAAAACAGATTCCAAATTCCTGATCTGATCTGAAGAAAAAGATTCGATTGCAGAAATTGACCTATGATCTGATCTAGAACATATTAATTGTAGAGATCTTGATCCTGGTCTAGATCCTTTATAAATTGATCTATCACAACACTATTATTGACGATCCAATATGACAATGCCGATAAATTTCAATGTAGCAACACACCACTGCATTTCTCCACAATTCATCATCTCATTTCGAATCCTGCACATGTCGACGAGTTATTTTTAGTCTTGTGTACCTTGCAAGTATTTAACAGAAGCCCGCTAACCGCTTCATTCATTGTCCTTGACTCACTAACACTGCAACTGTAAGCAAACAGCGCAGCGCGATGCGGCTGTAACACTCAAGAGTTCAGTTCCGGCATCTCAAGAGGAAAAATATCATGTCAGAAATCAATAAGAATCCATGAATTTACAATGAAGCGTCAACTCGATCCTGAAAGTATCGGGAAGACTCGGGAACGGTGGGGACACTCGGGGGAAAGAGTTTGTTGTTTTTTATTTTTATGGCTTCGGGGTATTTTTAGCGTATTGTTTTACTGTGATTGACTGCACAATTTACGCGAGTCTTCTTTTAAATCTCTACATTTGGTCCATGTTCTGTATATTTTATTTAAACAACGTTTCGGCAGCATGCACTGCTGCTTTCTTCAGGGAAAATAAATAAATAATAACAAAATAATTACAAGTAACCAAGGTAACAAGGTAACATATAAAAGCCGTGTTCTTTCGGACTGTGATTTGCAATCTAAATGATAAAAATGATCATGATTAAGAAGAATAATGTTTTTACGTTTCCTATTCGTATCCCCACTTTCTAATTTTGTGATCAGTAGACTACCTTCCCCTTTCCCTTCTGAATCAACCATTTTGAGTGATTCACACTGATTCAGTTCAGAGCAAATTTAAAAATGGCTTTTCGAGCGTAGAAATTTATGAATAAAGGTTTGTAGCATCATGGGAAATGTGATTTTCCTACAAAAGAATGTAATGACAGCAGATTATTTATAAAATAAAATAGGTTAGTTTGCATTTATCTGCTTCTTATGACATTTGACGTCTAAGCATTTGACGCTAGATGGTGTTCTATTGTTTTCTTGATATAATTTTTAGATCATGATTCAAAATGATCACGATTAGACAAATCAGGATTCACAAAATCACAATCACAGCCCAAAGGAACACGGCTTTTATATATATATATATATATATATATATATATATATATATATATATATATATATATATATATATATATAATAATAATAATAATAATAATAATAATAATAATGTAACGTTTTATTTATTTGGGTGAAGTGTAAAAATCTAATGTGGCCAGCACATTACCTTCCGTCAGTTATACGAAAATTCTACCGGTGAACTGTTACCGGTAAACAGCTGTTTATCAGGTTATAGCTACCGGAATCGATATTTTAAGAACGCAGGTGGTAAATAGGGTAGATCCATAACCTATAAAAAATTGAAAATTTGAAACAGGTTAGAAATTTGATATAGTTAACAAACTTTTAACGCGCGCGCTTCGCTTTGCATCACTCCCTTTTTTTTGAGATTAGATTCTTCATGAATCCGGTATCTACCGGTAGAATTTTCGTAAATGCCTATGTATTTTCTATAAAATCCATACAGAAAGTTCATTGCAAAAGATTCTAAATTTCTTGTATGTACATTACCTTTCGACAGTTGTATGTATTTTACACAAATTCCATACAGAGAGTTTTGAGCTAAAATATCCTATATTTCGAGGTTTCGAACAAATATACTACGAATATGTCAATTGACACTGACATCTTTCAATCAGAATTTTCTAAATATAGTAGCTGTTTCTAGCACAGCTAGCTAATTTATGAAATTTAATTTCTTTATAATTTTATAACTCTATATCTATTTAATATGAAGTATAAAATGCTGTCAAATCGCATAGAGAATATAATGTTCTTTAATATTTATAATAACATTAAATGTGAGAAAATGATATTTAACATCGTTTTTTTTAAGAAAAACTATTAAAATCTTCATATGAGGGTACTTCCGGTTCCAATTATAACCAAAATCTAATCAGCTCTTCATATGGATGCAACGAAGAGGAATACGAAAGAATAATTTTTGGAATTGTAGTATTAAAGTTATCGTAGACGAAAATTTTGTTACACACACACACACACACACACACACACACACACACATACACACACCTACACACAAACACACGCACACACACACACGCACGCACGCACGCACGCACACACACACACACACACACACACACACACACATACATACATACATACAGACATCATCGTAAAAATAGTAAAATCTTATTCTAGGGAAGCTAAAACGTGCTTATTCATCAAAAACTCGCCACCGAATTTTTTGGCCAAAGACAATACCTTCCTTACCTAAAGGTGACGGAAGGTAAAAATCAAAGAATTATTATGATTTAAAATAGATGTTTATTAAAACAATAAATAACTATTAAAAGATAAAAATAATGACGATTATGGTTAAACAAATATTAAATACTAATTTAAAACTAAGAATATAAATAATTACTTAATCACTAAAATTATTTATTTAAACAATAAACACGGCTATTTATTTTCACGCTATTTATGCCACAATTTAATTATATCACATTCCACTGTCCGACCTCCACAGCGTCTGTATACTCAACTGCCCGCACTGAATTCAAATACCGTTCACAACAAAAAAATTGAGGTAGCGGTAGAATTAGTGGCAGTGGTAGTCGCCTGAGTAAAAGATTGAATGCGTTGTAGCAAACGTATTCGTTCACATCTTGGTTTACATCCAAAAATTAAGAAAATTACTAGTAGCGCAGTGGCAACGGCAGCGGCAGGAGTTTGTAAACTCCAAACTTCTATGTTGCCACTACCGCTACTGCTTAATTTTTTTCACGTTTATTGACATCTGAATTCTGATTGTATCTGATAAAATGAGCAATAGAAAAGATCATTTGGTTGTGTGCATCAGTTGTTGCCGGCTGTTGCGCAATATAAACAAACAGACATATTAATAAACTTTACCGGTTTCAGGATATTATTCCATTGTTTACATGTACAAAAGTAGGATGGTAACTAAGTAATAACTGTATCTGTATGGTAATATTATTACCATACTGACTTGTCGACAACGGTCTACAAAATGAAAATAAAATAAAATGAAAATATAATGCTCTTCATTAATACATACAGATAACGTTAGCATATCATTCTAAATACGGTCTACTTTATTCTACAGTAATAAACATGAGGAATAAAGCACATAATTTGAATATTTGTCATATTGACATATGTCAAAATAATTGTTCTGTTATCCATAGCAATCTGAAAGTAGCATTAATGAGAGAATTTCAAAAAATGGTATTTATCAATAATGTCTTAATTCTGAAACCGATAAACTATTGAACAAACCACGGATGTTATTAATCATAACAAGCCTTAGATGTCTTAAAATCCTCGCTCGCGAGCTCGGATTTCAAACCGACATCTTCGGCAGTTATGATATACATAACATTTCTAGGTATGTTAATAGCTATTACACAATTAAAAGTGAAAACATAACTTACCAGTTTCGCTCATTTCAGAGGCAATTTGTGCCCACGCATTTTCTTTTTTTTAAATTCTCATCATCCATTTTGCGCAAAAATAAAATGACAGATACAACTGTCAATCTTGCACTCTAGTAATTTAAAATAAAAAATTCCTAGAAACTATAATTTGAATAATTTTTAATTGTGAACAGAAATAATTTTTACTACAAATTTCTTATGCTATCGATGCCACTAATTCTAGCACACCCGTTAATTTTTTTTTATTCTGAATGGGCCCTCACTCTTTTCAACTCTCTTAGTTACTAAGTTTATCCCGATAGTTTCAACCCGGTTGAAATTCGACCGGGTCGAATTTCAAGGTTAACTCTCTTGTTATAGCGGGTCGAGTGAACCCTATTTGAACTCGATCGAAAGCGTTGGCGAAATGTCAATTTGTTTGGTTATTTTTTTATATTTTTAAAATAAAAGGTTACGAATGAAAAATAAAACACGAAGTTTTGACTGGTGGGAAAACATTGTGCTACAATTTACAAATTCAGATTGAATAAAAGCAGTTTTAATTATATTTGTGAGATACTACATACTAAATTGAAACCAAAATATAATTTTTTAAGCGACCCTTCTAAAATTGAGAAAAATATTGCTCTTTCACTATATTGTCTCGCTAGCTGTTGTGAATATGGAGTATTCTAAGCTCATTTCCTTCATTAAGGAAAGAAAATACATTACTCCCTGATTCTGTCGAATGTTTCTTTTTGACATAATTCAATTATTTATAATCACATACGATTTGACTGTTAAAAGGCAGCTGACAGATAACCTCTAACAATAGTGAATTATACATGTACTTCGATTGGGTTGAGCGTTTATCGGGATGTAAAGTCAATCCGGTCGAATAAGCTCAACCCATTTGTATTTTAGAGTCGAGTTGCAATTTCTAATCCGGTTGAAAATGCGTTTATTCCTATCATTTTAACCCGCTAACCTCAATCGGGTCGATTCAACCCACTTTCAAGCGCTTATTTCCTATCTACGTAATTGACCCTCGAGCATAGCTGCGTCCTTTTTATATAGCTGCCATTATCTTTTGGAGAGCTCTAGAATATTCCGCTCGATAATAACATCGAATACAAAACTCAAGGCGAGTAGAAGTAAATAAACAGGTTTGAACATATCTATTTGCGTCGCACGATCACCCGCGGCAATTACGTCATCGCTAAACTTAGACACTTTCTCTCTCTCCTATGGGGTAGAATAGTGTGACGTCAGAGTATAGCGCGAAATATGAAGTACTGTCCTAAGCAAAAACGATACTTTCAAAGTAGACTCTATTGACAGAACACATAAGGGTCAGAATTTAAAGGCTTGTAATTTGATGCTGATATTATTGTTATTATGAAGAAGTTAACTTTGAGATATTAATAACATTAAATTGTAAACATTTTTCTATTACTTCGTAATACAATTTATACCCATTAATAAATAACAAAGGTTTTATTTCAAATTGAAATCAACTCTGCACATTCTGAACTACAGAGTAACAGGTTTGCGCAGCTTCAAGCATATCCGAGAGTTTACTGACATACCGACTGAGATTTTGTTTGTTGGCGTTTTTGAGCATTTTCAAATCAGTTCTTTTCAAAACTTTAGATTTTTTCTTTTTAAGTTTAATGTACGTAAATAACTCTGTCTATCTACATTAATACACTATTATTCACGAAAGATGACTATTCAAGGTCATTTGTTCGAAGAAAGAATACACTTCACTTTATAGCAGTAGCTTAGCAACATTTTGTATTAGAAAGAG
The DNA here is from genome assembly GCA_963082715.1 of Harpalus rubripes. NCBI lineage: Eukaryota > Metazoa > Arthropoda > Insecta > Coleoptera > Carabidae > Harpalus > Harpalus rubripes. The sequence goes on along the minus strand of OY720459.1, from coordinate 6,928,993 downwards.
AAAGATTATTTGACCTATGTCTATTTAATTTATATGGTGTGACAGATATACGGAAATAGTGGCATTACTTTCTAACACACTATAAATAATAATGACATACGTCGTAGAATTACAGACACCTAATTATGTACTTCACTGCCCTCTGTGTTAATATTTACACAGAGGCGTTGACGTTTAAATCAAATTATTATACCTTGATTTATAAAGTAAGTGTTTGTTTTTGTATTTTGCAAAAACATAAGTGAAGAACATACATCTTTCAGAAAGGCATTATTTAGAAAGAAATATAATTTTCAAATGAATTACTCTTAGTTTTTCACTTAAAATGTGTCCATAAATATTTCATGTTGCACGCCTATGCATACGAGATGCAATGAAGTTATCTACAAGTAATATTATATCAGACGGCTCACAAATGACCTTGAATAGTCATCTTTCGTGAATAATGGTTTATATTAATAATATGCCGTGTTCTTAGGGTACTGTAACATAAAAATGGTTCGCTGTCTTTCAAACGGGCGCTTCCGGCCGCTTCACGCGATGTTTCACGAACATGTTCGAGATTGAACGAACAGGCAGTTCCATGCAAAGTATTTTAAAACTAAAATAGAATAATTATTATTACAAATTTCGATAATATGTTTTGTTTAATTGAAAGGGTAATATTCAAACTTAACTGAATGATAGCTTAAACAGCTAACTTTTCTTAATTAAGTAAGATATTGGCGACGAAATGAACTGCTTAAAATTATCGTTCTTATTTGCTGTGACAATAAGGTTCACTTTGAAAGATGTGTTGACCGGTAGGACAGTAGTTTAAATGAAGCGCGCCGCATATGACGTAATTACTGAACTACCCTATTGCCTGACCTTTCTCTAGCTGTCTCTCTTCTTGATCTGCGCATTTCATAGCTCATGACATTTGGCACCACCTCTAGCATGAACAAGTAATTGAGGGTGGTTAGCGAGGAGATGACTAGCACTGTTTTAGCTGTCAATCGTTTATGGATTATTTTAGGGAAAAAACAGTTATAGAAAAATTAATTGTACGAATTTATTAATAGAAATATTTTTCTCCAAAAAATCCATAAACGATTGACAAAGCTAAAACATTGCTAGTCATCTTCTCGCTAATCACCCTTAATTCATGCTACCAGCCATTGGGTTTAAATAAAATATACACTACATAACCTGTATTATCATTACTATTTCTGTATAAAATTTGTACAAAATACATCGAATTGAAAAATAATGTATTGGCGACATCATATTTTTTAAATAGAAATCGCAATGCAAATATTTTACCTCTTGATATGCAAAATATATCTAGCATTAAATGTTTGTTAAATGGAGATAGGTATTTAATGTGCGTTGAATGTGTGTAAATTTAAAATATTGACATTTATGTGTACCGAACGTATGTATTGATTAACAATGAATTATACCATTTAAAATATGTACGTATACAATGGAATTTACTGTCATAATACTAAATAATACCGCTGAACAAATAACATATTTGCTCGGAAGTGTATTCCTATTGATAAATTTTTCAGCATTCAAAATTTTGTAGATTACAATAAAGTTCTCCATTACAGAAAATTGAATAGTAGACACAGAAAGTTTCTAACAAAAAATTCCATATTTCCAGAACATTGCCTTAAGTCACTTCTATGTATTTTGTACAAATTCCATACAGAAAGTTTCTATATTACCAGTAAAATTATAACACAAAGATACTATGTCAATTGTACTTATCACTGACATTTGTCAACCAGAATTTTCTTAACATAGGGCGCGAGCAGACTCGTGACTCGAGCAACCTTGAAGTGCTTGGAATCAGCTGATATGTGTGCGCGTGTCACTGATAAGAACAATGTCACTATTAGCGTTTTCAGCTTACAAGTCGCGTGCGCAGTGGTGCGCACTTTTTTGCACTGATCGTGTTCAGCTTGTCAGGGAGTAAAGAAATTTAGTCAGCTGATGCATTTTCAACTTAAAGAAAAGTTGCACCGTGCACTGGCTCAGTGCGACTTTTGTGCATTGACTCCCTAGGCAAGTGCAATAGTGTCAGTGCAAATATGGCGGTTAAACAAAATCGTTTTCAGCTTAAACTGCACTGCCACCGGACAGTGGCGGCACCAGGATGTAAATGTAGGGTGGGCACAATCAAAAAATGGGTGGGCACCAAGGGAGGGGGGTTATAATAGGTCATATAAAAGTAAATTGAAAAAAGCGCAGCAGGCTAATTTTTTTTTCGTCCAAAATCAAATGCCTTATAATTGAAAGTTACAATTTTTCAAGGGATGTGAAGCTGCATGTTTTCCCCTTTTCAAAAATAAATTGCCAGATTTCAGAATATTTTAGAAAAGTGAATATACAGCGTGTCTCACAACTCGCGCCCCAGACGAAACTGACACTTGCCGACGACAATAGGTTACCAACAAATAGAAGAAAATAATTTGTGGCTGCTTGCATAACGGACTTACAAGACTTTTTAATCCACCAATCCCGGAAGGATATCTTGAGGTGTGATGTATTATTACAAAATAAAACTGGTTACTAGGTTTAAAAATACTACTAGTGAGTTACAAAATTTGTTTGACTTACTGTAATTTTGACACTTTAGAGTTGACTTTTCACTGTTAACAAATTTAGGTCAGCAGGATTTCTATCCGAAAAACGTTCCGAATAGAGTCGTGTTGCCTCTCTGGCGTTACGTCCACATTCTCCGAAAATTATAATCATTTTTAAGTAATCAGCGGGTGAATACATGGTAAGAATTTGCCTTTTTTTATTCACCTTGTCAAATTTAATTTAACACCGACATTTCGAAAACTACAGTCGCCCACACATTTTAAAGAAGAATTGATTTGTATAAAACCATAGTAACGTAAAATTACGGCAAACACACGTTAAAGGTGTAGGTCTCTGATTGGACAATTTTAAGACGTCTTTTCTCGAATATCTTTCAAGCTAGATTTTTTTTTCGAAGTGCTGTCTGGTGTTTCCTCATTCGCTCTGGGGCGCGAGTTGTGAGACAGCCTGCATTTAACGGATTGTTGACTTACTTCGATAAACTGTCTAAACTGTGAATATTTATTAATATCACCTGCACTTTTGCAAAAACAGTTATATTATAACTGATATCCATATTATGTAATCAAAATTTATATTTCAAAATCGTATTAATTTTATAACAAAAGAGTAAATACAAATGATATTCAGAAATAAAAATAAAATTTTATATACAAAAAAAAATTATTTGTTTGTTGATAGTGGGTGGGCACTTAGGTGAGCACAAGACTTTTTAGGGTGTCACCGGATGAGGGCAGAAATCGTTCAGTGTGGTCACGTGATAAGTTGCACTCAATGCGTACTTGCACTGTGTAAGCTAGAAATGCTATTTGATAAGACCAATGTTTTGATTTATTTTAAATGTGAAATGTTAAAAAGTTATTGTTTTTATTTTTTTGTGCTTTACTGCCTGAAAATTGTAAAATAAAAACATTATAGCTAGTGTTTCTGACGAGACGATCGAGCCGAGAAACTACATTGTCTCGTCTCGTCTCGTCTAAAAGACAAAAAATTAACTCTCGTCTCGATTTCTTCTCGTCTCGAACAATGGAGTCTCGTCTCGGCCGAGAATCTCGACGAGATTTCTCGATTTTTGTAATGGATCCAATATGTAATTTATTATTATATATTTACCGTAAAAACATATAAATAATATTCAGGGTTATTAAAAAAATTGAGACAACTATTTTCTTCAGTATCAATTTTATACCTATTCAACAAATTACAAAGCTAGAGACAGAGTAATTTGATACAGCAGTACTATAATAATAAAATAATGTTCTTATTCATGAACAGTTACAAATAAACAACAAGTTTACAAAACTTATTTAGAATAATAAAATGTATAATATAAAAATAATGTTAATTATTAGTATAATCATTAATTATGTAAGGGTGATTAGCGACCAGTTGATTAGCATTGTTTTATCTCTGTCAAACGTTTATGAATTAGTTTAGAGAAAAATATTTCCAATAACAGTGGTAGAAAAATTTAATTATATGCATCTTTTATTTGAAGTATTTTTCTTTAAAATATTAATAAGCGATTGAGAGTTGAGAGATAAAACAATGCTTATCAACTGCTCGTTGTAGTGTACTACCAGTCAGGCTAATTTTATGCTTTGCTTAAATAAAATAATGCAAAGCGAAGTTAGATATCATTTAAAATAATGGACATTACTGTCAAACATTCGAACTACTTTTATTTATTTAAATCAAGTTTGAATTTTTTAACGTCTGTAGGTTTAAATTGTTACATTATTTATCCAGTTAAAAAGTTTGCTGTTAACCATGATTTTAAACACAAAATACTCTTTGCAGAATCTTCATTAAGCCGATTTCTATTTCTATGTTTTCGTAACACTAGACCAGCTTACGCAAATAATCTTTCCGATGGTACGGAAGTAGCTGGTGCACTTAAAAAATCTCGCGCCATTTTGGTTAAATTAGGATAAATATCTTGATGCTTATTCCAAAATTTTAAAATGTCCTCTGCTTTATCTGATGGTTTTGTAGCTAAATATAGATAGTTTTATTTAAGAAATTTTAGCCCGACCCTGTATTAGATTTATAATTTAAAAAATATGATAATTTTTTAATACAAATTTACAAAATGTCCCAAGGAAAATATAAAAAACTGTACTTTTATAAGTACCAAAAATTGTCGAGAAATCTCGGAATAATTGTCGAGAATCGAGAATCTCGACATGTAAGTATCGTCTCGTCTCGTGAGTTCAGAAAGCTTTCTCGTCTCGGCGAGACGAGAGATTTCGAGACGAGACGAGACGAGATTCGAGAATGTCTCGTCTCGTCAGAAACACTAATTATAGCAGTTCAAAATCAAAATAAATCAAAACATTGATCTTGTCAAAATGACATTGTTCTTGTCAAAGTGACATGCGCACACAAATCAGCTGATTAAAAGCACTCCAAGGTACCTCGAGTCGCGTGTCTGCTCGCGCCCTATAGTAGATGTTTCCATGTTTATAGCACAGCTGGCTGTTTTATGAAGTTTAATTTTTATTTATAATTTTAATTAGAGAATAAAATATTCTTCTCTATAAAGAATAAAATATTATCAGCCGTATGCATAAATTTGTTAGTGGTCACTAAGATCATTTTAAAAACGTTTTAAAATGTCACTAAGCAAAACCTTATGTATAGTGACATTTAGTAGGATTTAAATTGTTAGTTGGCAACTAAGTGTTAGTAACCAACTGACGCATGTTTAAGACACTTTTAAGGTAAACCACTAAACAACGGTTTTAGTAGTTATAAAAAAAGTAGTTGTACTGGAGTTAATGTATGCCGAAGAGATGCATCAATTAAAAATAAATTATGAGAAACAATACCAAGTAGCAAGAATTGGAGCTTTAAGGGAAAAACGGGAAGAGTTGTAAATAGTGTCAATATTTAAATTTATTTAGTATTTATCAATAAATTTATACATGTAAAGGAATAATTTATTCACATTTTAGTTCACATTTTGTTTGTTTTTAGCTTTTTCTATATGTAACTATAAGTAATTTGTTAACACTTTAGTTTTTTGCATTATATTTGTTTTTCAATATATTGCCTTCGAAGGATGCCTCTCCGGAATGTTACAATCGCCATCTTTATTTTCATCATCTGCGAATTCTTCATCAGGCTCTTCGACTTTTTCATTAACACTAATGTTATGCAAAACAGCCACTGCAATTATTGCCGTTTCTATATGAGGTTGTAGTTCATTAAAAAAGCATCAGAATTTATTTTTCATTATTCCAAACAGTCTTCCCACAACATTCCTCGTTCGGATGTGCGCTCGATTGTAACGCCGTTCTGCATGTGACCGGATTCAATAAGGGTGTTAATAGGTATCTTGAATATGGGATTGGTAACTATTATCTGCCACTTATTTCACCATTATTAGATTTTAGTAAACCTTACGACAAGGGTACAAATTGTCATTAATTCCAATAAATTCTTGTATTGCTTCTATTTCTTCCACCTCCTCGTGTATATTCAACAAGCCCTCTTCCATTTTACTTTGTTTAGTTCTATGTATATAAAATGCCTGACCATTCAAATTAAAATGTAACAATCCGTTTATAAACATACTCCCTGATATATGTGATGACAGCACTTGATAACTGTATATCCACTTTAACCACTATTTTTTAATTTATATAACCTAATATAACTGGTCTAATCAACTAAAAACGAAAATCTAATAACAAGAACGCTATAATAATATACGAAGTGATATTCTACTTCAAAACATATAGAACTGACAGCTGTCAGCTTAATAAACAACCAAATTTTACAATGCTGCCAGGTTAAATATAATGAAAGTTGGCTATTTAGTAGTGACCAGTAAAAGTACAACTATGCATACCATCCCGCTAATAGCATTTTATATGATGTTACTGGCCACTACGTAAAATGCTGCTAAAACCATTTTAAGCTTGCACTTATGCATACGGCTGTATGACTTTAATACTGCGAATTGCTTCGAAAATAAACCAACTATCATTTAAAATAATAAAAAAATTTGAGTGGAGGACCCTAGTCCGAAACCCAATGTTTATTTAACTAAATACCATGCATATATTGTTCTACAAAACCTAACGAATACCTAAAAAATAGTTATTTTTATATTTATTGCCTATGAGGAGGATTTTGTTAATCAAATAACATAATGAAATCGCGTGGCTGAGTGCGTTATGCGATAGATTGTTGTCAAATAAATAAATGATTAAAATAGTTTCTGAATTTCTTATATTCAATAATTATTCATAGTTATTATTATTTTACAAAACTAAGAAAATCTAAACAAATATGAAATATAAAAAAATATACGTATATTCTACGTTCTTCTTCGAATGATATTACGTTGAGAATAATGAAAAACTATTTAGTTTCCACAAAGGTAATAAATGGCGTTCACATAATGAATATTCAATAAAACGCATAAATGAATAACATTACCTACCGTAATAATAATGTGTAATAATTCAAATAGAAAATAATTTTCCATAAATGAATATATATGCTATACTAATTTCATTGTTGATTTCCTTCTTTTGCGTTGTAAAAAATATATCAAACAATATAAATAATAGTATATTATTACGTATCGACCTTGAGGAAGAAGGAGAAAAAGGATGTGAAAAGAATATTGAGACGAAAGAGAGATTCGCGACCTGAGACCTGTAGTGACAGCACGCACTTTAGAATTCTATCATAGAAAACAGGCGAATGCGATTTTACTTTTACGAATCTTGGTAGCATGCACTTTAGAATTCTATATTCGCTTTTTAGTTTGAGAATTTTCGGATTTTAAACTATTAAAATGGAAAATATTGTGACAGTTGTATGTAATAAATATATATGTTTCCTGGGAATTGAATTGTGACAAAATAATGACGTTAGTTTAATACTTTCGCCTCGAGTCGTACGCTTGCAGGCGAATATTTTGAGACACGCATGCTACCAAATTTTCGCTTCGCAGCGAAAAGCGTAAACAAATGCTTCATTTGATAGAATTCTAAAATGCGTGCTGCTACTACAGAGACAAAATTATTTGATGAAAACGTAATGAGAATTTTTGAATTTTGCGCATTATTCATTTTCAACTGAGCTTATTTTTTATCACGTTGGTAGCACGGTCTGTGAAGTGTATGTCAAGTATCATTCATATTGACCGCGCTGTTTGTGTTTGATAGGTACATATTGTAATGTTTTTATTTATTTGGGTGATGTGTAAAAATCATAGAATTTATTCAAATTAAATTAGATGTTTATTAAAACGATAAATAAATATTTAAGGATAATAACAATGATGATTACTATAGTTAAACAATTATTAAATACTAATTTAAGACTAAAAATATAATTAACTAGTTAAACACTAACCCTATTTATTTATTTATTTAAACAATTAACACGACTATTTATTTACACGATATCACTTATTATTTATTACGACTATTGATGTCACTATTTATATCAAATTCATTAATAGTTATTTGTATATCAAGGCCGCGAAATCACTTTTTAGCGTACCAAGAGAAAAATTGTCGTCGAGGCCGCTTGCGGCCGAGGCAAGACAATCTCGAGGGCGCTAAAGGATTTCGCGGACAATGTGTACACAATATTTTTTGTGCAACCGTAAAAAATATGTAATTACAAATTTTATTAATTTTAAATAGTTTCAATGTAAATAGAAAGTTAGCTTTCAAGGTGGCTATGGGATTAACATTTGATAAACAAAACCATGTAATTCTCAAGTGTCAAAGTAATTGTTTACCTAATTTCGCGGCCGCTACCATGACAACGGTCGCGAAATCCAATTTCGCGGCCTGTATTGCGGCTGCGAAATGCTTATTTCGCGTCCGGTGGCATAAAAAAACTGTTATGGGCTTCAAGTAAAGAGTCACTTTCGGTTGTCCAATTTTACCCAAAATCTAATCAACTTTTTATATGAATGTAGAAAGCTTAAATACGGAAAATCGAAATTTTCGGAAGTTTGTCGTAAGAGTTATCGTGGACGAAAAATTCGTCACACACACACATACACGCACGCACGCACACACACGCACACACACGCACGCACACACACGCACACACACGCACACACACGCACACACACGCACACACACGCACGCACGCCCACGCACGCCCACACACACACACACACACACACACGCACACACACATCGTAAAAATAGTAAAAACGTGTTGTGGGGACCCAATTCGTGCTTATTTACTGAAAACCATCGAATTTTTGGACCGATAACATTACCTCCCTTATCTACGGTATGACGGGAGGTAAAAAAAACCTATAGATTACTAGATATTCGCAATCGAAATTAACGATAGAGGCGCTGATTTTCGAAACAAGATGACCGCCATACGATGGGTTTTACATATGACAGTTCACATATTTCACTGTTTCGTTGACTGTGTATACAAACAGAGTTTAGAAACTTATTTATATGAAGATAACAAGTTAAAATATTTGATTAATAATTACTACACTATTTACTCAGTTGTCACTTATTCAATATGGCGCTTGTATGATTGCTTTTCATAGTACTGATTTGCGCCACTAGAGGGAATTTTTTTTCTACGATTTCGAGTTGAATAATATGCTCTTTCGAATGGAGACGCTCACTCATTAGGTACGTTCTATCGGTGTCAGAAATATTTATACTAATAAGAATATTCTTAAAGCAATAGAACGCTCAATAGCAAATAACTGTCAAGTAAAAAATAAATACAATAGAACAGTGGCAGTGGTTATGTGTTATTGTTAGACTAAAGATAACTTTGTATGTTTATTTTGGATCTTCGAAATGTTGTTATGCAAATATTACAGAGATTATAATTATATAAAAATATATTAAATAATAAAAACGAAAAGGAGGTATTTTTGTTGCGCACTGTCTGATCTGAACATTCACAAATGTAACAGAAAGGTACGCGCGACAGTCGGCTGGTAAAATTTTGAATTTATCTCCACTTTATATATCTTCCTACCAGTGCTTCCAGCTCTGAAGCTGGAATGATTTGTAGGAATATTCAGATTTTGTTGACGCAAAAGAACGATCATTGAGGTTCTACTAGAAGAAGTAGGAAGATTTCTGACATCGATAGAACGTACCTATTATTTTCACTGTTGGATTTTGAGTTTTTTCTTATCAAATAAATTTTCCATGTTAATTTGTTTCAAACGCCAAAAACGCAACAAGTATTAAATATACAGGGTGTAAATGAAATAAGTGCATTAAATTTAACCAGTAATGTAACTCGACGAGAGCAACAATATTTCTTAATAACTTTTTTCTAAGTCTTTTAGATTTTGAGTTAAAATTCTTTAAAGATTTGCTGCTTATTTCGTTACCCGCCTATGGAGAACAAATTTAAATTCTGGATAACAAAATTTTAATTAGGGAAATAACATTATTATTAATTAATACGTAATAGTACAATTTTTAAAATAAATAAATTTAAATTTTGGGTAACAAAAAAAAAGTTGCGTATTAAACCAGGCTCTTGAATACCTGTGAATAGTGTGAATAGAGGAAGACAAGGAGGGACGGGGAAGAGCAAAAGCGTAGTTCAAGGAGGGCGTAGTTGTTAGGTTATGAGATGATTATTTATCGTCGACAAATCATAATGGTTTAAATACTTTATTCAAAAAATGTAAGTACATACTTTTGTCCATTTAAACGAGGTACATGAGTACCAATAATTAGTCGTCCATTTATTGTTCCCCAAACATTTTTTAATGAAAATTTTTACAGCATTTTCGTCTGTCGAGGTGTGTATTGTGCATAATAAATACACCTTCCCAGGTAAATTCAGTCTCATTAATGAACATTATGAGCCATTCCCAAAATTGAAGTCTGTTATGTGCTGAAAACAGAACTTTTTGCAGATGTTATGGATATAACTTTTGCTAAATGTCATATGTGACACTCCGTATTGTGATGTGATAAAGATGTACAAGATTAACAAATGTGCGAATATTAAGAACAAAATGATTTGGTGATGATTTGGAAACGCTCCGTGTAAATGCGTTGGCAACTCCATGCCTTTATGTCAACCGTGATGTCAAGTAAAATATAGTACAGATACGAGTAAAAAAATAAATAAATAAACCATAGGTAAGTAATTACAATGTCTGTGTACTCGCATTTTGACAGAATTTTGCCTTATAAACAAGTTTATTACTAATGTCAAAATTTAATTGCAACAATTGACAGGACTGTCAATTGCTAAAACAAAATATTTCATAGCTATTGCTACTGCATTCAATTAGCACAAAAATATTTGAAACGACTCCTCAATTTACGGGGTGGTAAAAATGCTAAAAAATATGCGATTTCGAGAAAAAGTTATTAACAAATATTGCTGCTCTCGCCGAGTTATATTACTGGTTAAATTTAATGCACTTATTTCATTTACACTCTGTATAGTGTAAAAACAATATCTTTAATTTCTACGAAAACTGTGCTCTACATATTTTCTATTTTCGTGTATTATTATACTTATTTTTCTCTTGTTGCTGAAAATTCAATTTTAGCTAGTGTACTATGTGAAATGTCATCCATTTTGTAATATGGTGGAGTAGAAGTAGATATATTAAAACGTGAATCAATACATTCTTCCAAGAATGTAGCCAAATAAATTGGACCCTCAAGCTATGCAGGCTTGTACGATGTAAGTTCTCTATCTCAAATTATTATTTTCTTGTTTTGCGTATAGTATAAAGGAAGGTAAAAGAAAATGTCAGAAACAAGAACAAGGATGACTTACCAAAGCAGAGAAGCTTCAATGCTCAGACATATTGGATCTGCAAAGAAGGATCTTTATTAATTAATTAATTATCAAACGATATAAGAAAAGAAAATGATTTAATAATTTCTAAAAGTTAGAATATTTTATCCTACAACAACGAGTAACGGTTTAACCGTTCGAGTGTACAGCGAGGTCATTTTAGTCTCATTTTCATCATTTTTTACATAATAACACTAAAATTATGTCTCACTACAGTATTACGAAATGTTTATTGCTAGGATATGGTGTATATAAACATATCTACAATAACCGGGGCATTATATCAGGGCATAATAGTTCATTATGCCCTCATTATAATCCTATCATCGTTTATGGACTTTAAATTAAAAATAATATGAACGGTATATAATGAAAATTATTTTCTTTTTAATTATAATTCGTTACAATAATAAGGATTGATTACAACAATTAATACATTGATTGATTACAACAATATAATAAGAAAACAGCTTTGAAAGCACAACACAGAAATCATTTTGGCTAAAGTATAGAATAGGGTCCAAATTCAAAATACGTTTAAATATCAGTATATTCAACGACCACAAATATACTAAACAAAACTTGCCCTATACCTCACTATTATTTGTTATGTTCTCGGCTGAACAGAAAGAGACAACTAGAGATACCTAGAGATATATAAAGTCTACTCTAAAGTTTGTCGAGAGATGTCTCTACGGTCCTTATAATGTATTTGTGACGTTTTGTTCCTTTGTTTGGATGTTTTGTCAGAACTGGGTTTCCCTGCTCCAGACCAGCAGAATTTGAATTCTATCCGGAGAAAGAATTGGGGAAATCTCAATTCTGTGAGATTTCAAATTTGAAATCTATCCTGAGAAAGAATTGGAGGAATCGCAATTCTGTCAGATTTCAAATTCTGCTGGTCTGGAGTAGAAGAATTCGTAATGGGGAAAACTTAATTCCGACAGAATTTAAAGTTACAAAATTGAGGCCCAGTTTTGTTTGTTCAAAGTTGTACAGTTTCATTATTCTCTATAAATCTGCCTTTTTCAAGTGAGTTTTGAAATAAAATGTGCGTAATTCTAAAAATTCTTATTAATTAAAAAACAATTAATTAATACTACCATGAGAAATTTACCTACTGGAATTTTGGACTGTATTTATAACCATATCCTGGACCAGGATCCATTAAATAATCATGATATTCAATTGATCAATTTAATTTTAGACATTTATTTCAAAATCTGGATCCACCACAAAAATAAATTTAAAAAAACTACAAATAGAATAATATGCGTGCACACAAAAATAATATTGATTAAAAATCAATAGAATAATATAAATAATTATATACAATTCTTTTTATCCTTTCCTAATACTAATATGTATTTGTTTCATACATTTTATTATTGATATTCGTTAATAATAATTCAAATGTTTCAAATATAGCACAGTTCATGTTAATAGAACAAGCAGTGACATCTAGCGAATACTCCGTGAGGAGACTTAACATATCTCTATCCTTAGTTGTCTCTTTCTGTATAACCGGAAACAAAACAAATGCTTTGAAGTTATATCTAGTGTATTTCTGATCGTTGTAGTGACCCATGATTTTTTTCGAAGTCGACAATACACCGCTAAAATGTTCCCCTAATGGGGTAATTTTTGTCTAAATTAACTGACTTCGTACCAATCTTTTACAGTTCTCGTGATTCCCATGTTGTGTAACACGAGGGGGGTGCGGAGTAAAATGATACTAATACTGCTTACTCCAATGATTATACACTTTATTTTACTGGTGGACGCCTCTGATGGTTGGCGTCCAACACTTCGTGCCGAAGGACTTCTTGAGAGGGAAGAGCACATATACACTTCACTTACACTTTACACTGATGAACACTACGGACATGAACAAATACTTGTGTTTTAATAACTAAACTTTATTTATATTTAAACTAATACAACTATAACTAACACAACTAATAAGTTACATTCTGTAACCCAGCGGTCGGGCGTCGCCCCAAAGCTAAAAGACACTACATGTTTACCCCATGGCTAATTAAACTCGACTCTTCCATCTTTACCCCATGACTATCTAATGTCAATTCTCCTTAAAAACAAAACGCTATCTTCAGGACAGGATTATCTTAGGGGTACGGGGTGCATAGGCTAGGGGATCCAAAGTCACGCACGTATACTTAATAATTTCCAGGCTTAATTATTCACAAATAAATGTCGTGACTATCATAATACGATAAGAATTTCTAAACTGAATTTTGACATTTATAACAAACAGATAAACAGAGTTAAAATATGATTATTGAAACTATAATTTAGAAGAGTTTATAAAAAGTTATTTATCTGTTATTGCGCTTACCCTTGTCTTATTACAGTTGGATAACTTATCCTGTCTATATACTGGCCTCGCAAAAGTGCAGTTTCTAGCCTACTGATACAAAATAACAAATAACTATTTATGTCCTTGAATTTTCTAGATTTAAGTACCAATTTGTAAAGGTTAAACTACTGAACAACAGCTAACAATATTTAGTTGTCACCCATTTAGCTATAAATAACATTTCTTTGTTACTTTGTTACTCTAATATTGTAGCGATAAATAATGGTAGGTGAGGTACACATTGTCCGACATACAAAGAAAATCGATAGCTTATAAATATATTATGTAGATGGCTTATTAATTATAGTTATCATGGTAAGAATTGAAGTATGTATTAAGGATAATACAAGTCAAATCAGAATATAGAGTATTAATTATTTTCAAAGAACAAAGAGAAAACTTATAAAAAATTACACCCTTTCAGTTGTACGAGTATATTCTATTACTATTACATCGACCAACGTGGCATAAATGGTCAAATTATTTTGTCTAGTCTAGAGAATGAAAGTTGATGTTTAAATTATTCTACAGCTGCACTCAAAGTTTTATAAATTTATAAATTTAAAATTTAGATGTTTAGTCCATTCTTACATTACATACATATATACATACATACATAAAATCACGCATTTCCCACCTAGTGGGTTAGCACAAACCCGAAACAATAATAACAATAATAATAGCCTCTTTCTTTTTATCAAAAAGATCAACTTCGAGTAGCACATATCTACCCTAATTATTCTTTTTAAAAGGGGATAAATGCTCTTGTACTACCCATTTTCTTCGTCCCCGCCCCCGCGAAGCACCACCTTTGAAACAGGATCATTTAGATCCTGAACTGATCCCGAATATCAATGTCACGTCAATATGACTGACTGCTATGTATTTTGTCTTTTTTGTAAAGGCGATTTAGGGCGACATACCTGTTCACTTCTTCGGATTACTTACGGTTAGTTACGGTATGATATGGTTCACTAGTTGACACCGTGCTTGGGGTTATGTATATTCTGCGACATTTAAAACTGTCAAAAATGTGTCTGACAATTAAAATGCATTAACGGAGAAAGATAGTTTTTTCCATATTTGTCCAAAAAAAGACCACGACTCCGACTGTTTTGACTTTTGACATTTCAAAAAAAGACATGATAAAAAGAGATAGAAATAGTGAACAGAGAGCTGACCCGTCTCGCAAACCCGTTCAGCTGTGAGCACTGATAGCATACCGGGTATGTTGTTCCTAGCGCCCGAATGTGTGAACGTACCTGAACGCAACATACCGCAAGTGAACGGTTGTCGCCCGAAATCGCCTTAAGTATTTGATATTAAAATGACATAAATGGAAGAAATTAATTAGTTTGAAACGTTATATCATGTTTCATTACCATACGAAATACATCCATATTTAAATACTCAAAGGTAAAAGAATTTAATTGTCAAAATCAAATCACATATACAACAGACTATAACCACAAGCAAATTCAGCATATTATTATATTATAAATATAATGTAATATGTGTTTTTATCTTCTATTTCTTATTTTTAAAAATATACTGTTCTTTTTAGGAGTTGTTCAGTTCAGTTCAGTACGAGATAAGATCAGTTCATTTTCCCCCTAAAAAGAAAGCGCCTAATAATACTTTACTCCGTAACACTACAACCCTGGGTGGGGTTTGTCTGACTGTACGATTTTCCTCCATTCTGTTCTATCTTCCATGCGTTGGTGTTGATTTTCTATTCCCATGGTTCTAAGGTCAGATCTTATATTGTCCCTTCAGCGCATGTCTGGTCTTCCTAATGGTCGCTTACCACTTGGTTCTTCGTCCCAGGCTAGTTTTACGACTCAGTCATCTGCTTGTTTTCTGACATGACCCGCCCACCTTAATCTTTGGGCTTTAATTTCTTTGACAATGTCTAGCTGTTTATACAGGTCTTCTAATTCTTTTTTGGTTTTTACTGTTAATAACTCTGTAGATTTTAATGTCATCGGCGTATAACAAGTAGTGAGAATGTTCAATGCAGGTTGTAATGTCATTAATGAATAAAATGAAAAGGAGTGGACCAAGATTCGAGCCTTGAGGAATTCCTGAGGTGGCACGGAATGGAGTAGATGTGAAATTATTGTAATGAACGTATATGTTTCTGTTAGATAAATATGAAGATATAAGGGCAGATAAATTATTGAAGAAATTAAAATTGATTTTTGTCTTCTCTATAAGTATTCGATGGTCTACTTTATCGAACGCTTTACAAAAGTCTGTGTAAACTAGGTACATCAATATGTGCGTTGGTGCGAAATGAATTGAATATGAAATTTGTAAAAGTGGAGAGATTAGTTGTAGTAGACCTTCCTTTCATGAAACCATGCTGTTGTGGGGAAATTTGTTTTTCAACAGAGTTATACAGGGTGTCACAACTCGCGCCCCAGACGAAATTGACACTTGCCGACGACAATAGGTTGCCATCAAATAGAAGAAAAAAATTTGCGGCTGCTTGCATAACGGAGTTACAAGACTTTTTAATCCACCAATCCCGGAAGGATATCTTGAGGTGTGATGATATTATTACAAAATAAAACTGGTTGCTAGGTTTTAAAAATACTACTAGTGAGTTACAAAATTTGTTTGACTTACTGTAATTTTGATACTTTAGAGTTGACTTTTCACTGTCAACAAATTTAGGTTAGCGAAGGTGTCATCCGAGATCGTCATTTATATCGAACAGTGCAACGTAATCAGCGGCTGAATACATGGTAAGAATTTGCCTTTTTAGGCGATTTCGGGCGACAACCGTTCGCTTGCGGTATGTTGCGTTCCGGTACGTTCACACATTCGGGCGCTAGGAACAGCATACCCGGTATGCTTGGATTAGTGCTCAAAGCTAAACGGGTTTGCGAGTCGGGTCAGCTCTCTGTTCACTATTTCTATCTCTTTTTAACATGTCTTTTTTTTTGAAATGTCAAAAGTCAAAACAGTCGGAGTCGTGGTCTTATGTCAAACAGGGTGACATTATTTTCGTTGACTCTTTTTTGGACAAATATGGAAAAAAACTATCATTCTCCGTTAATGCATTTTAATTGCCAGACACTATTTTTGACAGTATTAAATGTCGCAAAATATACATAACCACCAAGCACGGTGTCAACAAGTGAACCAACGATTTTTGGCGCCACCCATAACCATATCATACCGTAACTAACCGTAAGTAATCCGAAGAAGTGAACAGGTATGTCGCCCGAAATCGCCTTTTATTCACCTTGTCAAATTTAATTTGACACTGACATTTTTCGAAAACTACAGTCGCCCACACATTTTAAAGAAGATTTGATTTGTATAAAACTCTAGTAAAATTACGACAAACACACGTTAAAGTGTAGGTCTCTGATTGGTCAATTTTAAGACGTCTTTTCTCGAATATCTTTTAACCTAGATTTTTTTTCTTCGAAATTACACATCCGAGTGCAGTCTCGTGTTTCCTCATTCGCTCTGAGGCGCGAGTTGTGAGACAGCCTGTATATATGATTGAATATGATCTTTTCAAATTTTTTAGAGATATTTGATAGAATGGCTATTGGACGATAATTAGAAATGTCTTCCTTATTCTCAGCTTTAAATACAGATGTTATGTAAGTTTTCTTAAGAATAGAATTAGTGCTGATACGTAGGATTTAAAAGTCATTTGTTCAAATGATTGCTGGGCGAGTTACACCTCAAGTAAAAAGTGTATTAGGTACTTCAAACTTTCCTACTGATGAAATAAGTAATATATTGCTTTGCCTAAATATCTAATAAACTATGCTGGGTAATAAACATCGTCTTTTATTGTTCAAACTCATATAAATTAGTCTCCTTTTTGTTCGATCGAAGGAACAATTATTATTCGTTGTGCACCGAATCGCTTAAACTGTCAAAACTTTCCTAATTAATGACTGTTTTTGTTGAGAGTAAAAGTGAATAGTACTCGTATATATGAGTGGATTATAAACTTATGGACTAGTCTGGAAACTTAGTCTCTCACTAGTGAGAATGAATGAGTTTCTTCGCTCTTGAAGATAATGACTGCTGTTAGGAGAGATTCATGTCTAATGAACAAAATATGGAAATTCAAATAGGGGTGGGCCCAGGACTTAAACTACGATACATTTCTAACGACGGGAGACTAGAAAGATATATGTGACTTTAAACTGGTAGATATACTTTATTTGTTTATAAATTGCCGGTAATAACTTTAACAGTGGAGTTTATACGTATTCATAAATTCGAAAGGGGTCCTCAACCGTATTTACAAATTAGAACATTGGTCTTTTATATTAAAACTAAACCTTAAAACTATGAATGTATAAAAAAAAATCTGATTTGGCCAGCACATTACCTTCCGTCAGTTATATAAGGCATTTACGAAAATTCTATCGGTGAACTGTTACCGGTAAACAGCTTTTTATCAGGTTATAGCTACCGGAATCGATATTTTAAGAACGCAAGTGGTAAACAGGGTAGATCCATAACCAATGAAAAAATTTGAAAGTTTAAAACAGGTTAGAAATTTGACGTAGTTAACAAACTGAGCAGAGTCCTACTTTGAACACATTTCCACTTTTAACGCGTGCTCTTCGCTTTGCATCACTACCTTTTTTTGAGATTAGATTCTTCACGAATCCGGTAGATGGATCAAACAATCTTCGAACATGGTAACTTTTTACCACTCGTGTTTTCGAACACAGTCGGTAGATGCGGTATCTACCGGTAGAACTTTCGTAAATGCGTATGTATTTTCTATAAAATCCATACAGAATGTTCCTTGCAAAAGATTCTAAATATCTTGTATGTACATTACCTTGTGACAATTGTATGTATTTTATACAAATTCTATACAGAAAGTTTCGAGCAAAAAGATCCTATATTTCGAGTAAAATTAAAACACAGATATACTACGAATATGGCAATTGCACTTGACACTGACAT
Source organism: Harpalus rubripes (assembly GCA_963082715.1). NCBI lineage: Eukaryota > Metazoa > Arthropoda > Insecta > Coleoptera > Carabidae > Harpalus > Harpalus rubripes. The sequence continues at coordinate 6,910,254 of OY720459.1, read as the reverse complement.
CTTTCAATCAGAATTTTCTTAATATTAGCTGTTTCTAACGTAGCTGGCTAATTTATGAAATTTAATTTCTTTGCAATTTTATAACTCTATATCCATTTAATATGAAGTATAAAATGCAGTCAAATCGTATAGAGAATAAAATATTCTTTAATATTTATAATAACATTAAATGGGAAAAAATGATATTTAACATCGTTTTTTCAAAAAAAAACTTTTCTTCAAATGAGGGTACTTCCGGTTGACCAATTATAACCAAAATTTAATCAGCTCTTCATATGGATGCAACGAAGAGGAATACGAAAGAATTATAATTTTTGGAATTGTAGTATTAGTTATCGTAGACGAAAATTTTGTTACACACACACACACACACACACACACACACACACATACACACACTACCACACACACACACTACCACACACACAACCACACACACAACCACACATGCACACGCACGCGTACGCACACACACACACACACACACACACACACACACACACACACACACACACAAACATACATACACACATCATCGTAAAAATAGTAAAATCGTATTCTAGGTACCTTAAAACGTGCTTATTCATTAAAAACTCACCACCGAATTTTTTGACCATAGACAATACCTTCCTTACATATAAGTGACGAAAGGTAAAAATTAGGTAACCATTAAGGAACAATCAAATTCATATAAATCACAATTTGGTCACATATTGGACCTCATTCTAAGCAAGCGATATGTGATGGGTTCGAATTCAGGTTATACAAATCACCGAATCACAACCATTTAAGTACTTTGCATTTAGCACTTCAACATTTTACGAATCAATCCATCAATCTAATTCAACTTTTCCATAACTCCTTCTTGGGTGAACTTGTCTCGTATGTCTGTCTCATTTCTTGTGCGTTGGAGTGTGTATGTCTCCAGCGCTAAATCTGTCAGCATGTCAGGAGTTCGTGTCAGCCATGTGCTGATTGGCGCTGATTGCGCGCCGCTTAATTGACCGCCACAACAAAAAGAGAATCTGGAGCACGGAGGCTCCAACGGTCACGATGTCGCTCAGTAGCAAAGCAATAAAGACGAAGAGTGTGAGGTACGGAATAGGTAGCCACAAGTTGACGGAAATATGTCTCAGTTAAAGTGCTAATGTGTTTGCTCATTTGGGTTTTTTTATTTTATTTGTAGTTGATGAATCTGCAGGTCGAAGATATATCTAAAATAAATAAATATACAGGGTGTAAATGAAATAAGTGCATTAAATTTAACCAGTAATGTAACTCGACGAGAGCAACAATATTTCTTAATAACTTTTTTTTCTAAGTCTTTTAGATTTTGAGTTAAAATTCTTGAAAGATGTACTGCATATTTCGGCGCGCGCCCATGGAGAACAAATGGTGCAGCCGTATTCAAGTGGGATACAAACTGCTCAAAAATTGTCGGTTATCGGTTACACTTGCAGTCACAGTAATTAATAAACGAATCAACGGAAATAACATTTATTATTTATTAATTCGTAACAGTGCAATTTTTAAAATAAAGAAATATAATTTTGGATAACAAAATTATAAAGTTTTGTATTAAACCAGGCTTTTAATTACTTGTGAATAGTGGAAGACAAGGAGGGGCGAGGTGACGAAAGGAAGATCAAAAGCATAGTTATTAGGTTATGAGATGATTATTTATCGTCGATAAATCATAATAGTTTAAATACGTTATTCAAAAAATGTAAGTACAAACTTTTGTCCCCTTAAAAGAGGTACATGAGTACCAATAATTAGTCGTCCAGTTATTGTTCCCGCTCAAATATGTTTTAATGAAAATTTTTACAGCATTTTCGTCTGTCGAGATGTGTATTTTGCATAATAAATACACCTTACCAAGTAAATTCAGGCTCATTAATGAACATTATGAGCCATTCCCAAAATTGAAGTCTGTTATGTGCTGAAAACAGAACTTTTTCCACATGTTATAGATATAACTGTTGCTTTTTTAAAATTGTCATATGTGACACTCCGTATTGTGATATCACATGTACAAGATTAACAAATGTGCGAATATTAAGAACAGAATGATTTGGTGATGATTTGGAAACGCTCCGTGTAAATGCATTGGCTACTCCATGACACTTTCTTTATGTCAACCGTGATGTCAAGTAAAATGTAGTACAGATACGAGTAAAAAAATAAATAAACCATAGGTAAGTAATTGCAATGTCTGTGTACTCGCATGACTCGCAGTTTGACAGAATTTTACCTTATAAACAAGTTTATTACTAATGTCAAAATTTAATTGCAACAATTGACAGGACTGTCAATTGCTAAAACAAAATTTTTCATAGCTATTGTTACTGCATTCAATTATCACAAAAATATTTGGAACTACTCGTCAATTTACGGGGTGGTAAAAATACTAAAAAAAATTGCGATTTCGAGAAAAAGTTATTAGGAAATATTGTTGCTCTCGCCGAGTTATATTACTGGTTAAATTTAATGCACTTATTTCATTTACACCCTGTATAATCACGGTATGTGACCCATTGCTGGGAGTGCCAATCCATGCTTTGAACATACGAGCCCCAACAACTATATGTTCGGACACTCGGTGATTTATTATAAATATCCGTTTATATTAATAATGACATTCTATATCAATCGTTGCTATATACAGGGTGTTAATACTAAGTCGTTAAACCCGAAAATGGTAGATAGAACTCATTAAAACAAACAACTTTTCTTAGCTCAAATTTTTGATTTGGAGCCCCAGTTCATAGTTATTGGCGTTCTCTTGTTTTTCGAAAAATCGTCATAACTCCCTTATTTTAAGGAATATTTAAAAAATACAAAAACTTTCAGCAGTTGCTTTCGGTTCTCTAAAACACTTGTGTTTACAATTATTTTCTATTTCATCAAATAACAAAATGGCGACCAATCAAAAATTTCAAAACAAGATATTTTGAAAACCACCCCATCGATTTTCGAAAATAAAACATTTTTAAAATCCGTAAACTTTCTATTACAATATTTGTCTGAAACATTTTTTTCTATGGGCTAAATTACTTACTAGCTTCAATTCTTACCTTTCCCCTATTACCTACGTAATTCTTGCCTTATTAACTTAATCTCGTTTGCTGTTTTTGTAATTTAATATGGAAATTAATAGTTTTCCTAAATACAACAATATAATTAGCGTGAAACAAAGAAAACGCGAAATTACGAGTGCTAATTAAATATTTTTTTGTATTCCGTCGGACAACAAAAAGTACTCAGTTGTAGTAAACAGGTGAACATAATTGCGAACTAAACTGTAATTATGCTCGTACGTAAATGACATGACCATTACATGCGGTATGAATCCAGAAAATTTCTATACATAATAAGATATTGTGCTAAGTAATTGCTGAATCACTTTGGGAAGTTGCGAGACAATAGAGGACTACAGCGCAATGAATTAAGAGAAATTAGGAGAAAATATTGAAAGTATATGCTTAATAATGAACATTAATAAAGAAATAAAACGATATAATTGAAATACTTCGGAAATAAGGGGTTTTTTTGTTATAGCAGCTCGTCACTCATATGAATTCCATATTATATATTATTTTGATTGGCAATTCAAAGACGGCCTATAAATATATAAGGCCGGTTACACACTAGGCGGTTTTTTTAATAACCTTTAATTTTAATAATAACATTAATCTCAAAAAAATAACATTTAAATGGCCGGTTTTATAAACGTCCAAGTAAATTTACTTCCAGAGTAAATTTATTCCAATGAACAAATTCGAATCAATTTTTATGTTCTTATGACATTAAAATTATTGCTGTCAAAAAATTGTGTTGCATTTGTACAATGGAATAAATTTTACATACATTTGAAGAACTGCGTTTTGTTTGTTTAAAGCGTAGGCTCTGGGATTTAAATAATAGATAATTTTATAAATGTATCCATAAAATATATAGAAAAAATATTAATGTAAATTTATAGAAACTTTAATAATGTTTAATTTTTATAATAACATTAATCTCGAAAAAATAAAATTTAAAGGTATTTTTCGAAGAAAAACTATTTTGAGCTTCTAGTAAAATGCCATTTCCGGTTATCCGATTTTCACCAAAATCTAATGGGCTCTTTCCATTATAGAAAAAGTTCGAAATACAAGGTTTCAAATTTTTTTGAATGATAGTATTCGAGTTAGAGTGGAGGATCGACACACACACAGACATCATCGTGAAAATGTTAAACTTCGATTCTAGGCACCCTAAAACGTGGTCATTTACTAAAATATCGATATGCGATTTTTAGCACGATCCCTATATCTCCTTTAGAGGTGGGCGCGTGAGTAACTTTTTGTTCACAATAACGCGCGCTCACGGAACTAAAAATGTAATCACGACCAATCACGCACGACTTTTTCTGTTTGATTCACGATCACTCACGCTCACAATTTTATTTTGGCACTCACGCCCGGCGAGTCACGTTCGTGTCACGTAATTGTTTCTATGTACATTTAAGCCTGTTTAACACAGTCATAAGTTGTTATCAAATTTGTTAACATATTGGTAATAAGTTAGGCAGCAGATTGTTTCCGTTGGAAACGAATGTTTATGGACAAATAGGTTGTTCTATTCCATCACAAATATCATTATAAATTTGGTAACAAATTCGTTAACAAAATTATGATCGTGTCAAACGGGCTTAAAGATTTATATATCTTTAGTGAAATCGGAGCAACTGTGTATACAATTTTGGGTACAACAATAACACTATTTTTATGCAAAAAAAATCTGATGTGGCCAGCACATTACCTTCCGTCAGTTGCGTCAGTTCTATGTATTTTGTATAATTAAATGTCATACAGAAAGTTCCTTGCAAAATATTATATTTCTTGTACATTACCTTAAGGCAGTTGTATGTATCTTATACAAATTCCATACAGAGAGCAAAGGATCCTATATTTCCATCAAAATTATAACACATACATACTGTCAACTGCACTTGACACTGACACCTTTCAATCAGAATTTTCTTAATATAGCAGCTGTTTCCACAGTCATAGCATAGCGTGCTAATATATGTCATATTTAATTTCTTTATAATTTTTTAAGTCTATATCCATTTAATATGAAATATAAAATGCATTCAAATCGTATAGAGAATAAAATATTCTTTAATATTTATAATAACATTAAATGTAAAAAAATGATATTTAACATAGTTTTTTCAAGAAAAACTGTTAAAATCTTCAAATGGGTGTACTTCCGGTTGACCAATTCTAACCAAAATCTAATCAGCTCTACACATGGATATAACGAAGAAGAATACGAAAGAATTATAATTTTTTAAATTGTAGTTTTAGAGTTATCGTAGACGAAAATTTTGTTACACACACACATCCACACACACACACACACACACACACACACACACACACACACACACACACACACACACGTACACACACACACACACACACACACACACACACACACACACACACACACACACACACACACACATACAGACATCATCGTAAAAATAGTAAAATCGTATTCTAGGGACCCTAAAACGTGCTTATTCATCAAAAACTCACCACCGAATTTTTTGACCAAAGACAATACCTTCCTTACCTAAAGGTGACGGAAGGTAAAAAGATACTGTTGATGACATATTTGCACATAATAATAATAACAAGAATGGAAAGTAAAAGTTGGAAATTGATAATTTTTTAAATAAAAAATTGAAGAAAACTTGTACTCACACCCGATTAAATTTCAATCACGCCTGATCACGCACGATAATTTTTTAGTGCCTCACGCTCACGTCCAATCACGACGCAATATTTAAATTATATTCACGATCACGCGGGTCACGTCGTGACCCATCGTGACCCGACAAATTCACGGCCCGCGCCCACCTCTAATCTCCCTTACCAGGGGTAGCGGGAGGTAAAAATGGATTTAGAATTAGATAATTTGTAACCTAAAATCACCCGCAAGCACAATCCCCTTCTATTCTCTCGTCAACAGCAGTGTGCGTCTCCGTTTCTCTGGCCAGTGTTTGAGCCTGTATTTATCTTGCCTGTGTATTGCTGTGTAGCTGTATACTGTCACAACTCAACAGAACAAAGTTCAAAGTGTTGAAGGAAAATGTTTTCCGTTCCCCCTGCACCCCACCCCAGCAACAATGAATGCTTTTGCCCAGACATGCTTTGTTCCGCATCGATCTGGATACGGACGAGTCCGGACCAGCGGATGCGGATTGGGAAAAGTTAGGTTAGGAGAAAAGTTGAGGTTAGGATAGGGTGATTTTGTTTTATAGTTTGAAAATAGTTGATAGAATGCAGGATGGATGGAAAATAAATTTCTTAGTAAATAAAAGGAGTAATATTTTTTGTCACTTTTGACCAATTTACAATTCCTGTTGACTGAAAGCGATTTACATAATCTTTTAGATTATTATGAATCGTTTCCAAACCATATACAATATACATAAATAATTAAAAATACGCAATAAATATATAATACATTACAACAAATATTTCCTTACAAATTATATAGATACAATGTGTTACAAAAAAAAATTGAATTAAAAATTAACATATCTTTTTATAGGGATCGTGCTAAAAATCGCATATCGAGATTTTGGTAAATGACTACGTCCTTAGAATCCAATTTTAACATTTTCACGATGATGTCTGTGTGTATGTGAGTGTGGATCCTCCACTCTAACTCAAATACTATCATTCAGAAAATTTTGAAACCTTGTATTTCGAACTTTTTCTGTGCCCATTAGATTTTGGTGAAAATCGGATAACCGGAAATGGCACTTTACTAGAAACTCAAAGTAGTTTTTCTTCGAAAAATACCTTTAAATGTTATTTTTTCGAGATTAATGCTATTATAAAAATTAAAGATTATTAAATTTTCTATAGATACTTTTTCTATATATTTTATGGATAAATTTATAAAATTATGTATAATTTAAATCCCAGAGCCTATGCTTTAAACAAACAAAACTCAGTTATTCAAATGTATGTAACTGACAGATAAATGTAACTATCAAAGAACTAATCATTTCAAAATAATACTAAACGTTTTAAAAAGAAAAAAGTAAATAGAATAATAGAAAAGGAATTCAATACAGATTCCAGCATAAATACATATGTAGAGGTATGTATTTAGATTCATAAAAAAATTTGGATTAGTGAATTCTATTCTATCCCGATATTTAAAATTTAATCTTCATTTTATTATAGCTCCGGTGGCTCAATGGTTAGAGCAGCGCCTCATGTCATGCGTGCCTTAGGGGCTGTGGGTTCGAATCCCACTAAGGCATGGATGTGTGTGAATGTGAACCCACTCTGTAATTGGGATTTAATCCTGTTGAGGGGTTAATAAAAGGTAGTAACTTGGATTAGATTAGACTATATTTTAAGATATAAACTGTCAAAATTGGAGTAGAATTCGCTAATCCAAAAATAAGGATTGACTTAATCTTTTTTGTGATTCGGGCTGTAATGGCGGGAGGTATCGTGTTGGCCACACAAGATTTTTTCTTCTGAAATTCGAATAAGTACGTTCTACAGTATTATTAAGTATGATTTTCTGTTCAAATTTCTGTATATATTAAGCACAGTAGCTGTTTAAAAATATGCTTTTTGAATTGGCGCCAAATTACACTGTCTGTGACGTCAGAAAGACATTAGCCAATGACAAAACTAGAAAGATGATGAAAAAAAAACAAATGTATCATACATCAACGTCCATGATTGCTTTAATGACAACTGTGTGACATAAGGTCTGATTTATAGTGCAGCGTGATTTTTGGTTCTTTAGCGTAGTTCTTTGTTATTTATTATTATATTATTATATTTCATAGTTTAATGCCCAGTATTATAAAAGATGGATAAGTAAAGCACTAGCAAAGTAAAATTTACCCCTGAAGTAAAATAGTTTATTCCAGAGATTTTCGTCGAAACAAGAATAAAAATAGCTGAGTAAATCTACAAAATAAATTACTCCATTACATATTCGAGGAAGAAAATTTTATTCTGTTAAATAAATTTGACATATGTCAACATTAATTAAATTAAATTCATAATAAATTTCATCCCATGTATTATTTTTACATTTATTTATCTCCAACATGTTTACTTTGTCTATTTCTGAGTAATTTTTTCCCCGTTCTCTCTTTTTTCCATTTTAGTTAACACCTGCCACTTTATGACACACTTTATTTTCTATTTTGACTTTTGGATTTATTTCGTGTCAGGAACATGCAGAATACAATATTATTAAAACATATATAAAACACATTGTTTGGAATAGATTTTCTTTATTTAGATATTGACATTATCGTCAGTAGTGGTCTTACGAAATACCGTCTAGTAATGTTTTATCCTCGATTTATCAAGCTCTCTTATGCTCCATAGTGCAAAGATTAGCCGGTATAAGAAACCGTAGCCTGAGTGCATCATTTTTCAGCTAAAAAATTAAATGTATTCAATAGTTCTTATTTAATTATAAAAATATTTATATTTATATCAAAATGATCTTTACAACAGAGATGTTTTGATTTTATGTTTTTATCTTTACTTGCGACAACCATTTCATTCTTCTTTCTTCGTTTTGAGGCACTACAGAAATATTTTTCCCTATTATCAGTTCTATTTGGGCACACTGCACAAAACACTTTTTTAAACCATGTTTGATTATTTCCAAATACAAAAATCAATATTAGTTGACGGCTATCATGACTATCACTCGTTTAAATTCCGTCGGTGGCACATGTAAGCCACACCCTCATTGGTTAGGTCCTTTCGAACGTCATCAAGAGGGGGAAGCGGAAATTCAAATATTATAATTTCAAAGACAATTTTCTCGTGAAAAGTATAATACGAAAAAAAAAATAGGGGCACAATATATTTTTTTATTCTTTTGATTAAAGCAATGAAAAAACCGTGCAACACCTTTTTGTGTACATCTATTCGTACTGTATTATTGTAATAAACTAATTAATAATAATAAAAATTGCACATGCAACTAACAATGACATTAAAAAGATGATAATTTTAGGCTGGGAATGTGTTCATGTTTCACATAAAAGTTTCCGGATCGACATTCCGGTGTTTTATCTTTGACACATCATTTCTTATGGTGATCAAATGCACGGACTGAATACTCTACTTCTACACTGAGGCACGACCATTCTTGATATTGTATTTGCATTGAAGTGTAATAGTTCTGTTTATAGAACAAATCTTAACAAGTCTTGTATAATATAATATTTCAACCTTGAAATAGTTATCATCTAACATTTCATCAAGTGTACTCTCTTATAAATTATTGAATGTGTAATTTTAATTCAAGTCAATAAACAATAACTCTATTTGAATCTGATTAATCTAATCGCGGATTTTATTTTTGGAAATATTTAGCGAGCAATTGATCAGCATTGTTTTTCTCTATCAATCTGTGTATAACTGCTGCGAGGGAGCGTGATACCCTAGCTACGATCCTGGACACCGAAGGTTGACTTACGCTATGCAGATCTAAAATGTAACGTATTTTTATAAAAAAAAACATAATAAAAGGTTTTAAAATGTACTGTTTTGCTCTTTATATATCTTAAATAATAAGTACTGTTAAATTTTAAGGTTATGTTATGTATAAAATTATGCATTTTACGTACCTATTTCAGCTTGGTAGCAACCTTTCGCAAAAAATCTAAGTGATATTAACACTTGTAGTTCTGGAATAATATTTATTTATTGCTGTGAAATGGATTCTAAGTCTTCTCTAACCAAATCATTTACAAAATAGGCAGTTTCTTTCCTCAGTCTGTATCTCCGTCTAAATTTTTTATCAAACTGTTGAAAATGATTTATTCTTTCACATTCAACACTAATTCTTCCTCTATTTAAGTCTAAAACGTCTCATCTTGAATATCGGCGCAGTCACCTTTTTTGTCCGCCATCTTGTTAGCGTTGAAACGATTTAAAGTTACCCAGTAGCACCTTTAGGTTTAGAGGTGACCTCTAGCGTTATCGGCGGTAAAAACTGACACTAGAGTACAATTTTTTAGAGCTCAACTCTAAACTGCGCTAACGGTGACTTTTAAGTTTTAACGTTGACAGCAGAATAGCACTATTATTTAAACAATAATCAGTTATATTTAACAACCGTTGCTATAATTAAACTTGTACAACTAGATTAAAATATTAAATAAAATTTGTTTCAAAATACAGGGTGGGGCAGAAAAACCTATCCGATTTCAAATCCCTTTTTCCCAGAAGAGGGAGCAGGTAGAGTAGTGGGGTAAAAACCGTTAGAAAGCCGGTTTTATGCCATTTGTCAGTAGTCAACATGCCTTGGTCTGGTGAACATCGTGCTTTTGTTATTGAGCGGTTTATCGAATGCGGCGGTTCGATAATTGCTACACAACGTGCTTTTCGAATTCATTTCGGACTCGGGCGTCATGATCCTGTTCCACATCACGCTACGATTAAAGTGTGGGTGTCAAATTTTAGACAGACGAGTTCAGCATTGAAAAAGAAGTCGCCTGGACGTCCCAGGACAGCAACAGGACCTGAAAACGTGGCCAATGTGAGAGCCGCGATTGAACGTTCCCCGCGTCGTTCGGCGCGAAAACATTCGCTCGCTTTGGCGATTTCCAACCGCAGTATTCGGCGCATTTTGCACCGGGACCTCAAAATGCATCCCTACAAAATGGTTGTTGCACAGGAATTAAGTGAAAGGGATTTTGAAACCCGTACGAACCTGTGTCGCGATCTCCGAGAACTCCCAAACGACGATGTTGTGCTCTTCACGGACGAAGCCCATTTTCACCTTTGTGGTGCCGTTAACAGGCAGAATTTTCGATATTGGAGTGACGAAAATCCTCGAGAAATCCATCAGGAACCCCTCCATAGCCCAAAAGTGACTGTGTGGTGTGCTCTTTCCCGCCTAGGCGTCTGGGGGCCTTACTTTTTTGAAGAAAATGGGCAAACCGTAACGGTCAACAGCGAGCGCTATTGTTTCATGCTGGAAAATTTTCTTAGACCCAAAATGGAAGAAAATGGCGTGGAAAATGTGTGGTTTCAACAGGATGGTGCAACCGCCCACACATCGCGACGATCAATGGACATTCTCAGGGAACTGTTTCCCGGTCGCCTCATTTCCCTGAGAGGTGATCTTGGCTGGCCGCCGCGATCACCGGATCTCACTCCATGTGACTTCTTCCTTTGGGGTTACCTCAAATCGAAGGTTTACCAGCATCGACCAAGGACCCTTCTTGCTTTACGAAGGGAAATTGCTCGGGCAATTGAAGAAATTCCTGTGGAAATGACGGTGAAAGTCATGGAAAGCTACCGCGAGCGCCTAAATCAGTGTATCCGCTCCCAAGGACGACATTTGAGTGATGTGCTTTTCAAAACTTAAATTTAAAAATGGCATAAAATTTGCGATATGTTAATAAAATTTTTTTTTGACAAGTTGAGTGGTTTTATTTTTATAACGTTTTGAAATCGGATAGGTTTTTCTGCCCCACCCTGTATCATAGCCTGGTAGATAAGCTCAGTGGAAAGAGAACAGCCCTCGTATTAATATATTAGGGGGGGGGTGCCGTGGCACCCATGGCACCCACCGTGCGCACTCCTATGATTATCGCCCTTCTTCTCATTCATATTTTATGTTAATACGAAAATATTTATTCGTTGTATACGCCTTCATTGTATATGTATGTATATCATAATCCTAAAATCCAAACAAATATTCCTATGTCTTCCCGAGGGAATACAATAATACTTCACTGAATTCTCTCATCTTTGCATATGAAAATTCGAGTACTATCTTGATCTTCGAGCAAAGCAACAGTGTTTACATATTAATATTGATTTTATTCCTTTGTTATTCATGATAGAAACGCACGAAAAATATTTACGTGTTCAGGAGAGTATATAAATAAAGTATGAACACAAACGTTTATCAAATATCCTGACGAGAACGTTTCAACAAACATAAATACTCAATTAGGAAAGCAAATCGAGAATTGAGATATTGGGAAAGACAGTTTACTTAATTAACGTTTACGTAATTAATACACTAAGGATGTGGGCAACACGTTTTAATTATCTGTAATTAATTCTGCTACGTTTAAAGATAAACTCGTACGCAGTTAGATGTAATTGTAATGGTTGTAAATGCATCACCTTCAGGCTTATTATCTATAACTATAATGTAACTGATTTACGGATACAGGATAATTGTATAATGATACCATTTTGAATAAAAAATGTCTATAAATATGGGACCTATTTTTTTGTACCAAAATAAAAGTTAATTTTAAAATTGTATTAAAAAAACATGTGAAAGGAAAATATGATACATGCAACAAAATAAAAATAATTCAATTAAATATAAAGATAAACAACTTTGATGAAATAACTAGCGGCAATATTCTAAGCGATAACGATATATAAGGAGTTTCTTAATTTACAGGGTGATTCATATAACTTTACGAGCTTGACGAACTTTCAAAGCAATCAGTAATACTTTTCTCATTTATGACTATTATTAGATTCAAAAGATGTGAACGAAATAGTATAACGTCAGCTTGACTGCTATTTCTATCAGGAATGTCAAAATATCGTATCTAAATAAAAATCACCGTGTATATATTTTTTCGTACCTCGTACTTAAAAATTATAGCAAGAAAACAACACAATCTAGTGTCAAATGTCAATGTCATATGCAGACTAATGCAAACTATCCTGCTTTATTTTATAAATAATCAACTGTCTAGTGTCTAGTGTTATATTCAGAATTAAAAATAGGTTATTTTGAAGTAAAAAATAATGTTCTTGGTAAGGAATATGAAGTATGTTTATTTCAAACAAATCTTTATGTGGTTCATTACACGCTTTTGTAGAAAAATCTTATTTCCCTTGATGCCACAAACCCCACATTCGTAAATTTCTACGCTCGAAATAGTATATTTTCAATTTGTTCTGAACTGAATCCATGTGAATCACTCAAAAAGGTTGATTCTGAAGGGAAGGGGGAAGGTTGTCTAGTGATCACAAAATGAGAAAGTGGGGATAACGAATAGGAAACGTAAAAACATTATTCTTCTTAATTATGATCACTTTTATCATTTAGATTACGAATCATAGCCCGAAGGAACACGGCTATTGTCATAAAAATAATAATATGATGTCATTACTGACATCTCGTATAGATTAATTATGAGTTCCAACTTTAGGACTAGTTTGTTTTATAACTACAACTAACTTCACGTGATACAATTGAGTTTCCGCCATCTGTCATTAAAAATATGCGAAAGTATATAAAATATATATAACTAATGTTTGTATGTTATATTTTCAATAGATATAAAATAATTACGCATTTTAAGCTCAAATGTAAGTAACTATAATTAAACTTGCAATGCAAAACCGATAAAAATATATGTTCATTTTTTAGATTATGTAACAGAATAAATTATAGAGAAACGAAGAATGTATGGAAAAGTCGGTACAAAAAATCTTGTGTATCACACGCCCAGAAACTGTTTTGCGAGAACTCGTATTTACAGGCCTCGCTTTCAGCTCGGCATGTCAAAATAAACTCGGTCTCGCAAATGTTCAGTTTCTGGCCTAGTGATACAAATAATTATTATTTCATACTGTGTCGCATTTCCATTATTTACAGGAGTGATTTCAGTCCAGTAAATGAGGTTTTTCAGTATTAATATTCTTTACGGTACTGTATTGTTACTAAGAAACCTACTTATTATTGAACTGTCAAACACATACAGCCGTATTCATAGTAACTGAGATAGACCCGGTTTAAACTAGGTCTAAGTAGACTAGGTTTAAACTAGGTCTAACTTAGACCACCCAGGACTTATTCATAGTAAATTTTAGACCCACTTTAAACTTAGTCTACGTAGACCGAATTCAGCCCTTGTATCCATCTGGGCATGGTCTACGATGAATATGAAGTATGCTTCAGACATAAATATTCGAATATTTTCATGTCATTTAGTTGTCAGTGTAAAAATAACACTTAGGGCCGGTTGTACAATCACAGTTTAAACTATGTTTATTGCAAAACCATGGTAACGTGCGAAAACCTTGTTGTACATCAATCGTTCACTGTTTATACTTAGTTTAAACCACTGCACATTTGTTAAACGCTCGTGATCGACAGTTTAAACTACAGGTAAACTTATTTTAACTTTAAACTGCCGATATTTTAAACTGCAGCTTAAACTGTAATTGTACAACCGGCCCTTAATATTATCTAAAATAAGAATAGTATGTGGCACAAGAATAGGTTTATAGAAGCGTGTATTCATATGTACGAGTACACATGAGGAAAAATGAAAAGAAAAAAATTTATAAATTAAAATATGAATATTTAATAAATAAAATATCAGAACTTTTATTTGGGTATGAAACTGTTTGCAATTTACAGGAAACGTGTGAAATTAACTAAAAATCATTTATTTATACTCTAAATTTGTCTAACACATTAATTTTTATATAAAAAGATTTGACAACTACATTTGATGTTTGTAGTGTTTTCGTTTCCGGGCCTATTGGGACTTTGTCTAAATATGCTTCGTTTCATATATCGTTATTTAATTCAGTATTATCTTAATCTGAATCTCTGTCTCACATATTTAATAAAATTAAATACAAATTTCAATTATATTAAATTTGCAGATATGAAAAGTAACTTCAACATAGACATCTGATCTTTTCTTCATCTTCTACATCATAGTTGCACAAATATCTTGAATATTCTCAATTTTGCAGGAAAAAAAAGAAGAAAAATTCTCGGAAATGCAGTTAAGATAATATGTTTATTGATTATGCCGATGTTTCGATCATACTATGATCATCCTCAGGGTTAAATCAAGTCAGGTGAAACTAAGAAATGTTTGTACATAATATTGTAATAAAGAACAATATGTTTTATAATATGGATGTTATTAACAGAACAGACAGAATGAAACAAAATTTTTGTGAAACTTAAATTTGCTTTAATTATTTTTTTTATTTAAATTAAGTTAAGAACGTGCTCTGCTCGGTGTACCATCCTTTACATATCTACCGCCGGGGGCTATCAAACTCTATCCCTTAGTTACGTATAAGACTGTCCGGGCCCTGATGTAGTCTAAATATTAGACTAGGTTTAAACGAGGACTGTCAACCGTTACTATGAATAAGGAAAAACCTTGGTCCTAAGATAGACCTGGTCAGAATTACTATGAATACGGCTGTAAAAGTATAAAAACTATTCTAATTTATTTTCTTTCTAATGCAGCAGTAAAACCCAATGATTAACTTTGATTGTAAACAGTATAAACAACCAACAGAAATAGCTTGAAAGAGTGATTTATTTTTAGTTAATTTTCCCAGTACAGTTCTGTCGGTCAGTGAAAATAACTCAAAACAACAAACACACGTCTTCTCGTCATTTCATCATTGACGGAAGTGACAACTTGAGAATTGCATCCAAGGTTGAATTGTTTCTCAGTTTCCACGGATCTAGAAGGCCATAGGCTATAATTAGGAAATTAATTAGATGACCGCAGCAAATTAATTAGCTCAAGATGAAAATCCCGAATAAATGGTTTGGTTCCCCACTGACGGGTTGGGAGTGATCTTAAGTGGTCGATTAATTAATTAATTAAAAATTAACAAAAATACGTAATAAATTTCACTTTCAAAAATATCAACTACCGAATGTTACGATGCAAATTACAATTAATACTGTTTTAGAATCCTTTTCAAATTTTAGTTTTTGTCCTGTTTGCTAATTTACCTCTAGGACCGAGGCCCATTTCAGTCGATTTTTGGGGTCAAATTAGGTTTACGTATGACTCTGGTCGTCGTGCAGAGAGCTTATTTTGATCTCTTCTAACGGATGTTCAAATTTTATCTTCAGATTTAAATTTGATGCCGTTTATTTTATTTATCGTCATTAAATGTAGTACTATATTGACATGTAAAGTAAAAACTTTACGGTTGCTTGTGAATTGGTTATCATTGTATGATTTTCGATTGCAGAACGCGTATTTATTGTAAAAACCAATTACCAAAATAGAATAGGTTTTGCTGAAACTGCAAGAAAATGCCGTACGCAAGAAACATTGTACCATCCGTTAAACTTAATGGGTCGAATTCAGCCCATTGAGTCACCATAACAAAAAAATCATTACTCAATAAATAGCGATTAAGATGAAAAAAATATTTTTTCAATAATTACTTTGCGAGATATGTGAGGTTTATTGGCAGTGTTACTGTGACGTCACATTAGTGCTACCTTTGAATATATAATACCAATACTCGTAGGTATTATTATACAGGGTGTAAATGAAATAAGTGCATTAAATTTAACCAGTAATGTAACTCGACGAGAGCAACAATATTTCTTAATAACTTTTTCTTCTAGGTCTTTTAGATTTTGAGTTAAAATTCTTTAAAGATTTGCTGCATATTTCGTTACCCGCCTATGGAGAACAAATGGCTGCTGCCGTATTCAAGTGGGATACAAACAGCTCAAAAATTATCGGTTATCGGTTACACTTACAGTCACAGTAATTAATAAACGAATCAAGGGAAATAACATTATTATTATTAATACGTAATAGTACAATTTTTAAAATAAATAAATTTAAATTTTGGATATCAAAATTATAAAGTTGTGTATTAAACCAGGCTTTTAATCACCTGTGAATAGTGGAAGACAAGGAGGGGCGAGATAACGAGAGGAAGAGCAAAAGCATAGTTATTAGGTTATGAGATGATTATTTATCGTCGATAAATCATAATAGTTTAAATACGTTATTCAAAAAATGTAAGTACAAACTTTTGTCCATTTAAAAGAGGTACATGAGTACCAATAATTAGTTGTCCATTTATTGTTCCCGCCCAAAGATGTTTTAATGAAAAATGTGTATTGTGCATAATAAATACACATTCCCAAGTAAATTCAGTCTCATTAATGAACATTATGAGCCATTCCCAAAATTGAAGTCTGTTTTGTGCTGAAAACATAGAACTTTTTGCACATGTTATGGATATAACTGTTGCTTTTTTTAAAATTGTCATATGTGACACTCCGTATTGTGATGTGATAAAGATGTACAAGATTAATAAATAAGAACAGAATGATTTGGTGATGATTTGGAAACGCTCCGTGTAAATGCGTTGGCAACTCCATGACACTGTCTTTATGTCAACCGTGATTTCAAGTAAAATGTAGTACAGATACAATTAAAAAAATAATTAAATAAACCGTAGGTAAGTAATTACAATGTCTGTGTACTCGCATTTTGACAGAATTTTACCTTATAAACAAGTTTATTACTAATGTCAAAATTTAATTGCAACCATTGACAGGACTGTCAATTGCTAAAACAAAATTTTTCATAGCTATTGCTACTGCATTCAATTACCACAAAAATATTTGGAACGACTCGTCAATTTACGGGGTGGTAAAAATGCTAAAAAAAATATGTGATTTCGAGAAAAAGTTATTAAGAAATATTGTTGCTCTCGCCGAGTTATATTACTGGTTAAATTTAATGCACTTATTTCATTTACACCCTGTATATTCAAAGGTGCTATCTTTCTCTCGCTGCCTACTTTAGAGCAAGTGCCAGAGAAAGATATAGCAATAGGTGTCGCCGTGACGTCATGTTGACATTAAAAATCAAATGCAGTTAAACTAAAAACAATTCAGATTTTTTAATACTAACGATTGCTTCAAAATTAAAAGAAACTTTCATTTAAAATAATAGAAAAATCAAAGTGTAGGACCCCATTAAAGACAGTACGTCAGATATTTTTCTGCGGACTGGCGGTTGAGAAACGTTGTGCAATGTTTCTGAAAACCCGAAACCATCAGTTTGTATACGTTCATAACTAGTAAACGTTAAAAAATCGGCACTAAATAACATTTAAAAAATCTTCATTTAAAAGCCTATAAAATACAGCTGACTGAAGAAGCCAAGGGATCCCTTATCACGTCGTACGTTCGTTAATTCTAATTGGACATTAGAAAAAGAAAAACAAGAAAATCTGCTGTGGCCAACACAATACCTCCTGCCATTTACAGCTCGAGCCACGAAAGAGATTAAGTTAATCATTATTTTTGGGTTAGCGAATTTTATTCTAATTTTGACAGTCTATTTCTTAAAATTTAAAATATAGTCTTATCTAATCCAAGTAACTACCTTTTTTAAACCCCTCAACAGGATTAAATCCCAATTACATATTGGGTTTACATTCACACACATCCATGCCCTAGTGGGATTCGAACCCAGGGCCCCGAGGGCACTCATTACCTGAGGCGTTGCTCTAACCCAGGGGTGGGGAATGTCCGGGCCGCGGTCCGTATACGGCCCTAGTAGTTTATTCCGGCCCGCGGGCGGGACTGGAAATTCAAAAAAATTTGATTTTTTTTTATAACAAAATAAATTTATATTAACTGAATAATACTCTTAATGTAATGCTTGAGTTCTATAAACTTTATATAAGTAATGATAATTATCCCACTTTATGGAGACGTACATTGAAATATGCATCTATGTTCTGAACAACTTATTGCTGTGAGCAGTTTTTTTCAAAACTCACCATCGCAAAAAATCGACTACGCTCCAGGTTGACCGATACAAACCTGGAAAATCAGTTGCGAGTAGCAACGTCAAATATATCAATTGATATCACACGAATTACCAAAATGAAGCAGTTCCAACCCTCACATTCGGGGTGGTGGATTCTAGACTTCAATTTAGGGAGAAGAGGCAATAATATAATTGTTTAAAAAGCATATTATTTGTAAACATGTTTGTACACAAATAAAAACTAAAATAAGAAGCTAAGGTTACATTATCATTTAAAATGCCCGGAGGGGTGGGGGGTATATTTTGTATGGCCCGCGAATGATGTAAATGTTCAAATGGCCCGTGACAGAAAAAAGGTTCCCCACCCCTGCTCTAACCACTGAACCACCGGAGCTATAATAAAATGAAGATTAATTTTAAATACGAGGATAGAATAGAATTCACTAATCCAAAAATGAGGATTAGCTTAAACATTTTTGTGAATCGTTAATTTTTATTAATCTAAATACATACCTACATTTTTAGTTTTTACTTATTCTGGAAACAGTATTGAATTCGTTTTCTTTTGTTCTATTTACTTTTTCTTTTTATAACGTTACTAATATTATTTTGAAATGATTAGTTCTTTGATAGTGACATTTATCTGTCAGTTACATACATTTAAATAACTGCGTTTGTATGAATGCAAATCTATAGAAAATTTAATAATCTTTATTTTTTATAATAACATTAATCTCGAAAAAATAACATTTAAAGGTATTTTTCGAAGAAAAACTATTTTGAGCTTTTAGTAAGGTGCCGTTTCCAGTTATCCGATTTTCACCAAAATTTAATGGGCTCTTTCCATTACGGAAAAAGTTCGAAATACAAGGTTTCAAAATTTGCTGAATGACAGTATTTGAGTTAAGTATCATTCACAACAAAAAAATGAACGTAGCGGTAGAATTAGTTGCAGTGGTAGTGGCCTAGGTAAAAGATTGAATGCGTTATAGCAAATGTATTCGTTCACATCCAAAAATTAAGAAAATTAGTAGTAGCGCAGTGGCAATGGCAGCGGTAGGAGTTTGCAAACTCCAAACTTCTACGTTGCCACTACGCTACCGCTTAATTTTTTTGGCAGTTTTGACGTTTATTGACATCTGATTTCTGATTTCATGAGATAAAATGAGCAATAGAAAAAGGATAATTTTACGGTGTGCCTCATATGTTGCGCTATATAAACAAACACTTATTAATAAACTTTACACAAATAATAGTGAACACGTAACTTACCATTTTCACTTATTTCAAAGGCAATTTGTGCCCACGCATTTACTTTTTTTGAAATAATTTTAAATTCCCTTAATCTCTTCGCTTATCTCACACAATGGAGTGCTTGTGGATAAGTGTAATTAATAAGTCATCCTCTTTGTCAGTTGCTTTTTGCGCAAAAATAAAACTGTCAACCTTGCACTCTAGTAATATATAATAAAAAATTCCTAGAAACTATTATTTCAATAATTTTTCATTGTGAACGGAAATAATTTTTACTATAAATTTCTTACGCTACCGATGCCACTAATTCTTACACTACCGCTATTTTTTTTTGTTCTGAATGGGCTTTTAGAGTGGAGGATCCACACATACATACAGACATCATCGTGAAAATGTTAAAATTGGATTCTACGGACCTTAGAACGTGGTCATTTACCAAAATCTCGATATGCGATATTTAGCACGATCCCTATACCTCCCTTACCAAGGGTAGCGGGAGGTAAAAAAAGAAAAATATTTTTTAAAGGAAGTTACCTTTAGCGTCGAAGTTCATTTTGAAATTGGAGGTTACGTAAATAAGCAAAACTGCGGAATATGCGACGAGACAAATTAACGAGAAATATTGGAGAATTGGAGGAATGATCCTTATTTTTGGGGACACCCAGTAGGTATATTTTAATAAAATATCTTACATTTGTATTTTAACACTCTATACGTCTGTATACCCTTGAAAACAAACAAACTTAATTTACATTTTGTCTGATAGGGCGAATTGAATCGTTTTAATGAGTGACGTATATGCGCTGAAGTCAGTCTATTGAGATTTGAAATTGAATCATATTTTTTTTTAAATATACGAATATATACAAAACAATGTACACAAATGGCATGAGAACAAAACATCGTTTACATATGTTGTAACCGGTATAGTCTTTCCAGAAAAAATAAATAAATGTGGGATGACTTCGTTGAATATTCAATTCAAATTTTTATATATTTGCATGATATCGTTCCTTGAAACGATGATATATGTTTCGTTTTAATAATTCCGGATATTGGAAATATGCATGTTTAGCTCAGATAACAGATCACTTTATTATTGATGACGACAAGAAAATTACTATTTCACAAGGGAATTACGAAGATATAATCTGTTGGTATATCATTCAATTATACATTTCAATATTTGAAGAGCAATTAAGGTATATTTTCAATCTTCATAAAGTTACAATAGAATTTATGAAAAGGCATTTAAAAAACTTGAAAGGCTTGAAAAGCATGGAAGAGTTTGATAAAACTTGAAAATCAAGCCAAGTTAAAATATGAAAAACTCAAGACAAGTTTTGCTTTCATGAAACTTAAGCCATGCCAAGATTGTAATTTAAAAATCTGATGTGGCCAACACATAACCTCTCGCCAGATATTTTACCTGGTTGTACGCATAAAACGAAAAATATTTTTAAATACAAATACATATAGATATTCATGTCTCACTACAAAGTAATTCTCACATATATTTGCAAAATCTATGGGATATTTTAAAATAAATTATGTACAATACTTACATTTTCTTTATATTCAATATCCTCAAATTTTCTTTTTCTACTTTCCTTTTCTTTTTCTTTATATTCGTCATTTTTTCGCAAATTCCTTTTATATTCTTTTTTACGTATATTCTTTTGCGTTGTTGACTTTTTTTTATTTTCATAATCTTCATAATAATATACAAATATTTTTGGCAGAGGCATACAAATATTTTTGACAGTGACATTTATGTGTCAATTACAAACATTTGAATTTCTTGCCTTGTAGTAGTTTGATCTGAGAATTTTTACATCAAATTATTTTATATACATTTTTTTTTATCTCTAAATCTATAGAAGATATAATAATGAATTTATATTTATTAAATAAAGAATTTAACGTTCTTTAATATAAGTATTTACATAAATTTTCGATAAATAATATATAGATGATTTTTTTCTTGTAACTACTACTTCCGGTTGTCCAATTGTTACCAAAACTTAATCAACTCTTCCCATTATTGTTAGATTGATGAGTCCGTAGTTAAAAATGTCTTAAGTCTTATAGTATTTGAGAAATCGTAGATCCAACATACACACATCCATACACACACACACACACACACACACACACACATACGGACATCATCGAAAAAAATTATAATCGGATTCTAGGGACCTTAAAACGTGCTTATTCACTAAAATCTGGATATGCGATTTTTAGCATGAATTCAATACCTCTCTTATCGAGAGGTAAAAAGTTTGAATTTTCAAGTCAAGGCAAGCTTTTTTGTTTCAAGCCAAGCTAGTTGGCTTTTTGTATCTCATTGGTTGGTAGCACGAGTGTGGCTCTAATACCCGTGTTAACTAAAACCATGCCAACGACTTGGCACATACTTCAGCATAGTGCCGAATTTCCGCACAGGCGCAGGAAGCGCGCGCTTGGGGCCTCTTAAATCGAGGGGGGCACAAATTTCAGGTCTCAAAATAAAAAAATTGTTTTATTTTATTATTATTATTTTCCTAATAAAAATAATTAATAATTTATTAGTATTCTAAATTAAATTGACAAATGAATATCGCCATCTATGCCATATGTTTTGTGGCGGCCTAGCGGTCATATTTCAAACCATATGCAAATTTGCTCTATACTGACGAGATAAAGATAGAATATCCTTACAACTTACTTTAAATTTGGCGCTTCGGTTCGTTCACTACTCTTTCAAAATACAGTTAAGAAACCGGAATCCTACTTTCAACTTTTGTAATTCCCGCTCAATTTTGACGTCATCACTTTCTGAGGTATTTACGTGGAGTATGTGGATATGTAAGACGGGATCGCGTCAGGAATAATTTGGTGTATGAAGAATGTATGGTTAGGAAGAATGTTGTTAAGAGAGTAGGAATGAGCCAGTTGAGATGGTTTGGTCATGTGGAGAGAATGAAGAGTGAACGTCTTGTAAAGCGTATATATCTTGGTGAAATTCAGGGTGTTCGATTGCGTGGCCGTCCAGTGTGTAAGTGGGTGGATGTGATTGATAAGGTACTAAAAGAGAAAAAGTTTCCGAGTGGGAAGAGAAGAAGAGCGTATATGAATGCGATTATGAATGTGACCGAGGCGAAAGAAGTGTGCTTAGATAGGAATGTATGGCGAAGGATGATTGTTTCGTAACTATTATTGTGGTCCGGTTGCGGTAAAATCGGTCACTTTAATATGTTAAGAGTGAGGAATATATGTTGTACCTATGATGTCAGGGTAGTAAGAATGTTGTTGAAAGAGAGACTGTTTTTTTTTGATTATGTTATTTTTATTCTTTTGGGTTTGTGCTAACTCACTAAGTGGGAAATGCGTGATTTTATTACTGAGTTTACATGCAGTTTTCAAACCGTTTTCAAAACGTTTTTAGTTTTGAAAACGCCATGTATACAGTGTCAAAACGGTTTTGAGTTATCTCAAACCAAAACTAAAATTCACAGGTTTGACTTGGAAACACTTAAAATTCAGTTTCGAGATTGCGCATGCGTATATACCATGAGGTTTCTGTCGCCTTGTGTTACTTGGTGTTACTAACCTACAAATAAACTGACAGCTGTGTAGTTCTAGTGCGTAGTGCTATAAAGCAGAAAAAATAATTGGAATAATAGAAAAACGAAGAATTTGCAGTGAAGAGGATCTGTTACTTAAATCAGTCAAATGCGCATGCGCCGAAATTGTTTTCAAATCAATCTGTAAACCTGTTTTGAAAATTTCATGTAAACAGTTTCGCGTAATTTTGACTGAAAACTGAAACCATTCTCAAAACTGCATGTAAACGTAGTATATGTATGTATGTATGTATGTATGTATGTACAAAGAAGGCAAGACAAAAAACATATTAAACAATTTAATTAAATATCAATTTTTGACATTTTTGTTATTATATGTTAAAGAATAATTCATGTAGTATATGTTTTGGTTATAGGTATATTTGTCAAATATTATTAATTGACAAATGCCCGTGAAATGAATTTACTGTAAATAAATAATCTTCACAAGAAACTTTTTCCATGGATTTTGAATAAAATACATTTTGTCGGAATGTAAATAATGTGTTGCCCACATAATATTTTTTCAGCAATGTTTTTATAAACATTTTTAAATGCTAATTTTTGCATGTATATTATCTCAAAAAAAGTAGGAGTAAAATCCTTGTATAAAATTTATATCGCTTTATCATAAAATTTGTGGTGTCGCGTGCTTATATCTTTACTTCCTTCATGACGTCATCGGTATTCCCTATATATTATTATTTATTGTTCCCTTCGTATTTATTAAATTTGTGTATTAATTCAATTTAACTAATTAATAGATTCGTTTTCAGTTATAGATTATACGAGTACATATAAAAATCTGATGTGGCCCACATAACCTCCCCTCAATTCCATGTTTAATATAGCAACGCAATGAGTTTTAAGTAAAGTATCACTTCCGGTTGATTGTTTGTAAACAAAATCTAATGTGTAGTTCCAATAAATAGAAAAGTCTGTGATACCAAATTTTGAATTATATTTTATTATGTTTTCCTCGAAAATCTGTTAAGAGCTCCAAATTAAGTACCACTTCCGGTTTATCATATAGGTATAGTCAAAATCTAATGTTGGTTCAAATTATACACAAGTTTTAAATACCAAATTTGAGAAGTTTTGGATCATGTTTTAATATTTTTTCAAAAAAATCTGTTT
Source organism: Harpalus rubripes (assembly GCA_963082715.1). NCBI lineage: Eukaryota > Metazoa > Arthropoda > Insecta > Coleoptera > Carabidae > Harpalus > Harpalus rubripes. The sequence goes on along the minus strand of OY720459.1, from coordinate 6,885,615 downwards.
ATAGCTTCCTGTAAAGTAGTGCTTTCGGATTATCAATTTTTGAAAACATCTAATATGTCGTTCTCATTAATATAAATGCCTTAAATACTAAATTTGAAAAGTTTTGGATTGTATCAATTTATTTTTCACGAAAATCTGTTCAGAGCTTCAAATAAAGTATCACTTCCGGTTTATCAATTGTAGCCAAAATCTAATATGTTGCTTTCCTTTATATACAAGTCTTAAATACTAAATTTGACAAGTTTTGGAATATATCATATTATATTTTTCACGAAAATCTGTTGAAAGCTTCAAGTAAAATATCACTTCCGGTTTATTAATTTTAGCCAAATTCTAATATGTTATTCCCATTAATATAAAAGTTTTGAAAACTAAAATTGAAAAGTTGTGGATTATTTTAATATAGTTTTTCATTAAAAACTGTTATGGGCTTCAAGTAAACTATCACTTCCGGTTATCCAATTGTACCCAAAATCTAATCAACTCTTTATATGAATGCAGGAAGCTTAAATACGGAAAATAGAAATATTTGGAGGTTTGATATAAGAGTTATCGTGGACGAAAAAATCGTCACACGCAGACATCATCGTAATAATAGTAAAAAATCTGATGTGGCCAGCACATTACCTTCCGTCAATTCTATGTATTTTGTACAAATTTCATACGGAAAGTTCCTTGCTAAATTAAATATTCTATTTCTTGTACATTACCTTCCGGCAGTTGCATGTATTTTATGCAAATTTCATACAGAAAATTATTATTTTGTGACGTTTTCTATATACAGTGTAATGTATCTGCAGAAATAAAAGATTTATTATTATTATTTCTTGTACATTACCTTAAAGCAGTTGTATGTATTTTATACAAATTCCATACAGAAAGCAAAAGATCCTATACCTATTTCCCGTAAAATTATAAGACAAACACACTATGTCAATTTCACTTGACACTGACATCTTTCTATCAAAATTTTCTTAATATAGTAGCTGTTTCCACAGCTATGGCTACTTTATGAAATTTAATTTCTTTATAATTTTTTAACTCTATATCCATTTAATATTAGGTATAAAATTCAATCAAATCGTATAGAAAATATAACATTCTTTAATATTTATAATAACATTAAATGTGAAAAAATGATATTTAACATAGTTTTTTCAAGAAAAACTGTTAAAATCTTCAAATGAGGGTACTTCCGGTTGTCCAATTCTAACCAAAATCTAATCAGCTCTTCGCATGGATGTAACGAAGAGAAATACGAAAGAATTATAATTTTTAGAATTGTAGTATGGAAGTTATCGCAGACGAAAATTTTGTTACACACACACACACACACACACGGACACACATACATACATACACACACACACACACACACATACAGACATCATCGTAAAAATAGTAAAATCGTATTGTAGAGACGCTAAAACGTGCTTATTCATCAAAAACTCACCACCGAATTTTTTGACCAAAGACAATACCTTCCTTACCTAAAGGTGACGGAAGGTAAAACGTGTTGTAGGGACCCTAATTCGTGCTTATTCACTGAAAACTCACCATCGAATTTTTGGACCGATAATATTACCTCCCTTACCTACGGTATGATGGGAGGTAAAAAACGTCTAGTTATCAGCTATTTTTATATCTCTTCAGAAGACGGAAATTATGCGATTTTTCCAGGAATTTATTTTTATATGATATTTACAACAATTAAATTCTCTTGGTGCATTAACAAATCAAAATTAGGTTTAGATCTATGGTTTATACTTTAGATTTAAAGACGTTGGCCGCATATTATGTATTGACTCCATTCACACTTCAGAATTTAGCGTCTCTAAATCCAAATAAATAAATAAATAAAATAAATATATCACGGCATATTACCCATTGCTGGGTTTACCAATCTGCTTTGTACGCAGATATCGGTAATGATGATGACATATTTGTACCGTGCGGGCGTTTACCAGACGTCACCTCACGGGTACTCATTGCTAGCGTGGAGAGTGCACCACAGGGGTCAATTTAGTGCCATTTAAAATTCAAAATATTTGGCTTCGGTCGGGATCGAACCCGGTTCCCCAAATTCGCGACCAGACACTCAGGCACGCGGCCACGAGATCCCATAAATCCAAATCATAAAGCTAAACATTGCAAGGTTCAAACTTTAGGTTTATGATTTAGTTTGACGTCACGAACTTCATCAATGAAAACGAGTCTGAAATGATATAGATATATACATCCATCTTTAGTATCCACTTGATGGATTCGGCATTTTTAAACAAATGCGAGAAGAACATGGAGACTGTCATATCATAATTAGTGAGATATAACCAATAATGCCAAACGTATCTTGTTGAGTAGGGAAGACCGGTGTCAATTGTTACAAAATTTAAATTTTTATTTTTCACGAGTTAACGTTACATTTAGAAATTTTGAAATTACCTATATGAGAACCTACCCACCTCAGTGAATATTATTTTGAATTTTAAACTTTTGAAAATGTGACAAATATAAAAGTATAAGGATTTTTAGTCAGGCATTACAAATGTTACAATTGACACCTAACTGGTGTCAATAGTAACAGGGCCAGTGTCAATTGTAACAAATTTTAACAGTGAAATAAGATAAAATAACAGATAAAAGAAGAAATTATTGAAAAAATATACATTTGTTTATTACCTCAGAAAATACATAATTCATATGACTCAACTAAAAGCAAACAAAATATATATTCTGTTGATGATATGGACCATTTTGACCAATGTCTTTAGTCGCTAACGAAATTGCAGTTTAGGTAAACATAAAATAGGTCTTTCTTCGTACAATTTAACTTGCCCGGTGTCCAGATTTTACATTTTCGCCACTGCAACCAATCTCCTGTGCTCAAAAAACATGGGCCAATACATATCAGAGAGTTTCCTCATCGGAGCCATCTGAAGAGTAATCTGCGACTGTTATTTTCGGAAGTGTTTTTCGTTTTTTGCTCTTCTTCTTTTTTGTTTTCGATAGCAGTGGTTTTTTCTTGTAATTTTTATCATGATCAATACTGTGCTTAATTATTAAACTCGTTACAATCGACACCGTGACATGTGTTGCAACTGACACCGCTTCACTTATAAAGACATTATTTGCTTTTTTGTATTTATTAGGTAATAATTCTAAATGTTTTTTAATGAAAAATAAAAGCAGATATAACTCACAAACTTATCCTTAACTTGAAATATTGCCGAGCAAGGCACTTATAGTGTTTTAGAAACAATGTGTGTCAGTACCTGTTTTTACTTTTTTGTTGATTTATAAACATTCGTCAGAAACATACGCCGTATTTGCGCGTATGTACTTACACTAAATACCAAAGAGCTATGACTCTTTCTGCTTCACTCTGTAAGCGCGTTTTAATCTACTTCGAAAAGATGGCCCTGTTACCTACCCTTGTTACATTTGACACCTGTTAAAATTGACACCGGTCTCCCCTACTGCTCTACCGATATTTTAATCTTGTTTTTGAAGCATTTACGCAGACGTCTCTGTACATATCAAAAGTAATTTATGAATGACTTACTTAAACCTAAACAAAAACCATAACCCTAATTTACATTTGTGAATACACGTTTTCTATTCCTGAACTAATAAAAATTTCGATTAATTATTTTTATAAATTCCTTTGCTTTGAAAAACTTTTGTATGAGACTGTCGTAATAGAATCACATTAACTGCTCTTCAGAACAATGAAACAAATGAGATGATTTATTTCTTTCTATTTTTACGAATAATTTGCATGTATATTGATTGTATTTTCACATGTCCTTCATATTACACAAAAATAATAAATTATTTCCTGTCCAAATAAAAATGTAAATATAATGAATATGTATCATAAATTCATATTATCACGTAATTTGCCATGACATCTGTATTATTAATCTGTTTATATTAAACTTAATATATCATCTCGTATTATATCGAGATGACATGTATGGATAAACACATACAGTATCTCAGATTAAATTTGAAATTCATAGTCATAGTCCTAATTAGAATCTACATTGTATCTACGAGTTGTTCGGAATCTGCTAAAAATAGTGTGCCAACTTTTATGAAATACTCGATGAAATAGTATTAAGTATTCAAAGGTATAGGTACGATCGTTGTTCAAAAAGTTTTGAGCCTCAAGATGTAGATGTCGTTACTATTTATGTATGTGACTAAAATGACCTAATGGGGACAAAACTCCTGTGGTCCTGATAATATTTCCAGTTTCTTAATTAAAGACTGCTACTATCCTTTGTCCAATGCTCTATTTTATATTATTAATTTGTTAATTAAAACTGAATGCTTCCCTGAAATTTGGAAAGTCACAAGAATTACACCTATCTATAAAAATGGTATATTAGCGATATAAAAAACTACCGTCCAATTGCCTTACTATCTAACTTTAGTAAAATTTTCGATAAAAATATTTACTCTTCAATATACTCAAAAATAAAAAATCAAATATCTCACCTGCAACATGGTTTCATGGAAAGAAGATCAACTAGTAGTAATTTAATGTATTTTACCCATGTTGTATCCTCTACTTTGGATAAAAAAGGTCAAGTAGACTGCATTTACACTGACTTCACAAAAGCATTCGATTGAATCGATCACAACATTTTATTAAATAAACTTCATTTTTTCTGCTTATCAAATCCCTTAATAGCCCTCCTTTCCTCCTACCTTAGCAACCGACAACTCTTTGTTCAGTTCCTTGGGCATAAATCATCTTCCTTCATTGCTTCATCAGGTGCTCCGCAGGGTTCTAATTTAGGTCCTCTTTTATTTATTTTATTCATTAACGACGTAACTGATATTTTGAAATGTAACAAACTTTTATTTGCTGATGACTTAAAAATATTTCTACCTATCTCATCACTAGCCGATTGTCTCTTACTTCAACAAGATCTTAATAACCTCGCTAAATGGTGTGAACTCAATAAACTTTACATAAAAGTTACACATTGTTGCGCTCAAACGGAGCACCCTGTATACAAATACATATGGTACGTAGATAGACAATAATATATCATATAAATTATATTTAAAGAATTTTTCTATCTGACTTAAAATAAAAGTTATAAAGAGAGGACAGACCGATGAATGTGTTTCCTTTAAAACAACCAGCGATTTTTTGGGCGAACTAACAACTTTAGAGAAAAATATTTTATACCAAAAATGATCAAGAATAAGGGGATAATGTATCAATAGTAACAAACCGAATATTTAACCAGTGGTTCTCAAACATTAAAATAAAATTATATTTTTTTAAATGGCACCCTATATAATTTTTTAGCCCTTTAAATAAAATATTATTTTCTGATTTCAACGATATAAATATATAGGCATAGGGTTGTATAACAATTATTTCAAGAAAAATGGTATTAAAAACTAGAAATAATATAATGGGTTTACTACTAGCGTATTTTTAATACCATTTTTCTTGATATAATTGTTATACAACTCTATGCCATATTTATATCGTTGAAAAAAAAGAAATTCTCTATCTAATGGGCTTAAAAATGATATAGGATACCATTTAAAAAAATATAATTTTGTTCTGCCGTTTGAGAACCACTGGT